>CAMZMU010000117.1:77648450-78023407 GCA_947311845.1 Poa pratensis
TTATTTAGCTATACCTAATAATGGCTCCGTCCAAAGAAGACTAAAACTTGACAAGATATTCAACGTGTTGTTTTAATAAATCTCTATGCCTAGCATATCCATGCCGCCCTCGGAACGTTTTCCACATATAAGTTACACATCACTTGAGCTTGTCCTCTTGCCACATAAGAGGATTGGGCTTTCTCTCTTTGAGAGCTTTGACTTGCTACTGTTTATTTTCTGCATTGCAACTATACAACCAAAAATACCAAAAACACTTGCATCTTTTATTGTTTTATTTATCAATCTTACTAGCCAATACCTTCAGCTCCTCGTGGGTTCGACAACCTTTTTCTAATTGAAAGGTACTACAATTGATCTCCTGCACTTGGCATTTTTCCTTAGTTAGAGTACTAGTCCTTATTGGCGTGATTTTCCCTGTGTTCTGGGGTACCTTTGCGAGCCTGCCCAGAGCCCGGGAGAGCGCTGGACCTGGTCCAGCTGCCCTCCCCGGGTTGCGTCTCCGCACAAAGATCACTCCGTTCATTGACGATCTGTCCTAGCGGAAGATCCCCGGGGCTGGACCCGAGCAAATCTCCGAGGACTACCTCTCCCCGCTGAACGCCCTTTCTACACTCAGACTTCGCCGCTGAGGACCAGCCCCCCCCCCCCCCTCCCAAGGGAAGATACAAGTTTACTTTTTTTCAAAAACGCAGAGAGGAACGACATACGGGTAGAAGAACTTAGCTGTTTGCCGTAATTCCGACCGCACTCTGTTGCCCTCGGGAACCGTCGGGGTTCCCGTGTTCCTCGGCGGGCGCGGCCGAGTACCCCCATGCTGTGGTATTCACGAAACTCTCCCTCCATCTTCTTCCCCTGCTTCCACGAGGCGTCTATGTACTCTGAACCTAGGCGCGGGTTTTCCCGTTCGCACTTTCGATGCCTAATCCGCATGTTGGGGTCATCTTAGTCCCGATTCTAGGCGCCGAAGCCTTTTCCGCCCCGGCCTAGGTTCATAGTCATGTCTCTCTTGCGGGAAGGGGGTATTAGATAGGAGAAGTGATGCACAGATAAACACAAGCACAACTTATTCAACGCAAAGGAGGGTTAACTTTCCAAAGGATATAGCGGGCTACACTCGGGTATGCCCGTCTCCGGTCTTCTTAGGTGACTCCAACAAGTCTTGACGGGGCTAGGCGCCTCTTGGCCCGGCCTTGGCGTGTGGTTTGGGTGTTGGAGCCTCTGGGGATGCTCCTTGTCCCCGGCTCAGTAACCCCTCGACTTCTTGGCAGGTCCTCTTCCTGCTCCCTGCGCTCCACTTGCCCCGCCTCCTACGGCTAGTCCTCTGGTGGTCGCGCGGGAAGGGCAGTCCCTGGCGTAGTGTCCAGGCTGGTCACATGCGTGGCACATCGCCGTCTGGCCGGAACTTCCCGCCTCCGCCCGGTACTTCCTCCTGAGGTTGGCGAGGTCGCGTATTGCGCGGCACTCGCGGACGTCGTGGACCCCAGTGTCATGCACCGGGCACCACGGCACGGGCGCTTCTCTTGCACGTCTTCCTCCCTCGCCGACGGGTATCCCCAGCAGCTCGACTGGGCAGATGGATCCGCCCGCGGAGCCATGCAGGGGGTCCCGTCGCATGGCTGCTTCCTCGTCGCGCCCATTGGCCTCCGCTCCCAGCCCTTCTAGGAAAGGGATGGAGAGCCTTACTTCCTCCATCCGGGCGCACTTGTCCGCCAGGGCGTAAAGCTCCGAGGTGGTGTAGACGTCGCGGCTCCCGAGCTTTTCCAACATGCGGACATCGCGGACGTTCCGGCAGAACGCCCGGATAACCGCCATGTCTGGAGCGTCAGGGATGTGCTCAGGATGTGTCGAAACCGCAACGTGAATCCCCGAAGGGTCTCGCCGGGCCTCTGCACCACTGAGTTGAGGTCACTGATCGATCCGAGGCGCAAGTATTTGCCCTGGATCGACTGTGCGACCCGCGCGCACAAGTTCTGCCACGATGCCACCGATCCCTCGGGTGAGAACACCAGTCGGGTTCCAGGGCGGGGCAACGAAGGGGCCGTTGGGCCCGCTGGTCCTGCGCGTGGGGTCCTGCGCACCGGGTCCTGAGGCGGCCGCTCGCCCCTCAGCCCCCAGCGTGGCGTGGTACGGTGCCATGGAAGCTTCGAGTTCCGAGAACGAAACACGGGCGCCCCTACCTGGCGCGCCAGATGCCGCGTATCGAAACACGGACACCGTGGATGCCAAGCACCCCCTGTTTGTTCGGTAGGAGGGCGCGAGGTGCTCCGAATTCGGTCCCCGAGCTGAAACGCAAGCACACAGAGATTTACCCAGGTTTAGGCCGCGTTGCCGCGTAACACCCTACGTCCTGCTTGTCTGGATGTATTGTCGAGGTGACGATTTACAGTGGGATGTCAACTAGAGCTGCCCTATTCTCGTGAGCTAGGGAAGAACACGTCCAGGGGTTCCCGGGGTGTCGTTCGTCCAGCCCCCGAGTCTAAGAGAAAAACTCCAAGTGTTGACTAGCAATGGTCGTTGTCCTCCTTCAAATGACCAAGGGTCACCTTTTATATGCTAAGGGGACACCACAAGTGGTCATGCTGTGGCGCGCCACCGAAGCAGGGCACGCGTCATGCCCGAGCCCAGATGGCGTTCGCTGGTCGCCTTCGTGGCAGCACGTCACCACGCTGTCCTCCATGCCGCTCGTCCAGCCGGAGCCGAGGTGATGGCAGGTCTCGTCTTGTCAACGGTCCGGGCATCGCGCCGGGCGCTGCGCCTGCACCGAGGGGACAGCGCGCCGGGTCTCGTCGATGTCACGCCTACACCCGACAGTAGGCGTGAGCGGTCTTGTCCTTTGACGTCTGCCGCGCCTTCCTTCCCTGCGAAGCAACCCTTACCGGGTCGCGGCGCAGGAATCATGCGCCACGTTGCTGACTTCTGTCTTCCCGGGACGGCTGCGAACTTCGCAGGGTGACCCCCCAACAGACGTGGTCTAGGGTGTTCCGGAGGCTTCTTCCCCGGGGCCTTCTCTCGCTTCGCCTTACAGTGGTTGGTACGTCAACGGTGTCTCCCCGGGAGCACGCGCCCAGGGTACGGGGAACCCCCGTTCTCCGAACGCCGACAACATGTACCCCTCTCAGTCCATCCCTTCGAGCTCAGCCATCTTGGGGGTTTTTCGGGACGAGGTGTCGGGGAGATATCGCCCACTAGAGCTTCTGGAGCTTTTGCTGGAGGTACGCAATACTTGCTTTCTCCGTATGGTGATTTTCGAGGGAAAAAAACACTGCCGCCGCGGCCCCGCGCGAGCTCGGACTGACCATCTCTTTTACCTTTTTTCAGAGAGAAAGGGGTGCTGTTAGTGAGTCCGCCCATGTTCTCAAGGTGGAGAACGTGACCTTACGGTCTTCGTTTGCAACCAAAAATGAAACGCATCCGACAATAATGTCCAACAAATCCAACAACATAGGAAAAGGTAGGCAACATTAGAGCCATCTCGGTGTGGCATACACACATAACACTTTACCCGCGCTTTCACCCAAAAACTACACGCACATGTAGCAAAATAGCACACCGCATATAACATCGACAAGTTGTGTTTAATTGTGCATTCATAGAGGAAAAAGAGACATGAGAAAACGAGTGGTTCACATGCCTACACGCGAGAGGATAAAGTCTTTGTAGAGAGACGTCGTGAAGAGGTGGGCATGTGCTAGCGACGGGTGCATTGGATGGTCAACGCGGCGCGCGTGCCAAACCGGCTGAAGCAACAGTAGATACAGCCGATTAGCAAAATATAAAATGTTTTAGTTATTTAACATTTTTTATGATATATATGTTCTAGACGCGTATTGTTGTGTAGATTCACTCGTTTCAATCCGTACTAGTTGGAATGTACGTGCAACGCATGTTTTCACAATTAAACAGGACATTTTACAAATAGGAAAATACTATCAGATTTACGGTGCCTCATAGTAGCATCTAGTCTCATTATAATTTTTTTTTAAAAATGTCAAAAAAATCTGAAATAAAATTTCAGGTGTACCTCTTAACATTTTATGTTGTCACATAAAGTTTCACGAAAAATAATGTTTTTTGTGTTCGGTATAAAAAGGACAAATTCGGTGCTCAAAAACAACTTTTTACTGGACATTTTTTTTGTCTTTTTTACACAAGGCACATAAAGTGTCTTTTCTTAACAAAATTTTTGTGCCCACATAAAATGTTTATATGTTCATTCGATTTTTTTTTCAAAATTTTTGAACATTGCGAAATATGTTTTTTCATAATAGGATCATCTAGACCTACAACCCAAAATGGATTTCCGCAGATATATGTGGATTTCTTTTTTTATATCTCATATTGCAAAGGGAATCATGCATATGTAAGTATCATGGAGCACACAAACCTCAGACATAAGCTTCAAAAACGGGTGCGCAACGATAAAGACGTGCTCTTTCGGCTCGGCACAAGTTATTGATAAGGTTACCGGAGCTAGCTACAACGCCAACGGCGCGCACGGGAGGAAGTACCTGTTGCCCGCCCTGTTCGACTCCACGTCATCTGAGTGTACTCTCTATTGAGTAGGAGCCTAGCTACCACCATGACCATGGGATATGGAATATGGAAATTGTGGGCAACTCTGCATGTGTTCCATAATGAGGTTTTAAACAGATGTAATGATCATTAGTGTAATGATTTTCTATTTCCACCGATGATTAAGTTGCACATCATAAAAAACTGAAATTACAAGAAAGTTTGTGTGTAGCTTTAGGTAGAGTATAGAAGTTTGTTCCAACACTGATTTTAATAAAATCGCCCTTTATTCGAACAAAGTATAGAAGCGCACAATTGTCACAAATTTTATTGAAGTTGCTCTAGTTCCGAGACACTGAGAACAACAGACACACATGACCAGATTCTGAAATTTCGTTCTACATACCACCATCGGCAAAGTATTAAGCACGTACTCTCGTGAGGTCACAAATTATGTGTGAATTAAAATGTGATTAACCATAATCAGAGCATAAATAATCGAAACACACACACGGATTAGCTGATTCGCTGGATCCTAGCTATGCTCAGGTACAGGTCAGCTTAGTACACTACTGTACGTATCAACACCTAGAAACTGAATGAAATCAACTAAGCGCGTACGGGACCAAGCGATCGAATTAAGCATAGACGTGCACTCCACTACATGTAACGTCAATCAACCGATCAATTAGGCTGCCGGCTGCTTCTTCTGCTCTTGTTGTCGTCTTTGCCGGAGCGCTCGCTCGATGAGCAGGTTGAGGAAGTTCATGATGTGCACAACATACTTGAGCGCCGTCAGAGGATCCACCGTATGCAAGAACGATGTCGCACGTTGATTAGCAGCGTTGATCGTTCCTAATTAACGACTTGCAGTCATGTTGGGCGCGAAGACCATGGCGACGTTGCGTGCTCCCATGCGGTTCCTCGCCTCGTCGGTCGCCACGTCCGCCATGAGCTGCACGGCCCAGTCAAGCAGCGCCGCCTTGGCCGGCGCCAGCCTACCGCACAGCCTCCCGGCCTCCTCCTCGGATGTGCATCGCGCCACCTCCTCCTCCGGCAGCGCATCCAGCAGCCCTCCCGGCAGCTCCCTGAACCACGCCTTGATGAGCCCGGCCAGGCAGTGCACGTCGACGGTCGTCCTCGTCGTCTTGCTTTGGGCCGATCGTGGGCTCTGTGCAGATCGTGGCCACCGGTTCCGGTCGTCCTCGTCGTCTTGCTTTGGGCCGATCGTGGGCTCTGTGCAGATCGTGGCCACCGGTTCTGATGAGGACACATTCGGATCAAAAGAGCTCGCGTTGGGTATTGCTAGCTAGAGGGTCCTTTAGAAAGGTCACCTGCTGTCTGCGTACGCGACACGTGGTGAACGGTGAAACTAGCGAAATCCAAATTTGTCACGTCTCCGTCGACGTACACGCGCGTACGAAGGCTCCTCGTGTGGCCGCGTGAGCGCGCGCTTCTCGCGTGTGGCCGTTCCGAGCGAGCGCTAGGCTCCGCGCCTGATGTACGCGCGCGTACAGGACCCCCTCGTGGCCTACTCCCTGCACTTGATCCATCGTTGCTTGTTCGAGTGTTTCCCAGCGATGTACAAAACTATTTTTTTGCAATGGTGTACAAAACTATTAGCACACGGAACGATGTAGTACAAAGTACATTAAATATGGTGTACAAAACTACACATAAGATGGTGTACAAATTACACAGAATTGAAAGTACAGAACACATTATCATGTACATCCACGCTGGTACTGGATGTACACGATGCTACTGGTACAGACACATGTTGTACAACTACGCAAACACAGTTTGTACAACTAACAGTTGTACAACTAAAAGAGACACATGTTGTACAACTATACAGACACAGGTTGTACAACTAGACATACACAACTTGTACAGACACATGTTGTACAATTAGACAGACACAGGTTGTACAGACACATGTTGTACTACTATACCGACACATGTTGTACAACTAGGTGTTTGTACAAACACAGGTTGTACAACTACACAGACACGGATTGTACAACTATACATAACTGGTTGTACAAAAAAAATTCGTCGAAACCTATCAATATGGGATCTAGTTTTGAAGATCTCGACGCGATGAGCTCAAAAGTGAAAACGGTTCGTAATTTGGATAAACGGTTCTCAAGATATTTCAATTTTAAAAAACGAATCTCAAAATAAATGCATATGCAACTCTCCGCACGCAGAAACAGAAATCACACCAAAACTCTCGTGCTGCCACTTGTCGCATATTCAAACACCCATGGGGGACCGCGTGAAGGGAAAAACTGACACTTGTCATCACGCCACGGTCCGCTGGGTTCCCTTCGCAAAGGGAACCATTTTTCTGGTGATTTCCGCTCGCGTTTCTTTATTTCCAACTTGATAAAAAAGGTTTGACCTGGTCAAAATTGTTTGGTGCTCGACATGAGAACAATTTGGATCATTGATCAAAAATTAAACGGACAAGATTTAAAGTATCCCAACATGTTTGCTCTTTTAATAATAGTATAGATGCGTCACTAATGAAAAATCTGAAACATCTTATATTTTGATACCGAAGGAATAGATCTTTCCTAAGCGAAAAAGCGGTTCGTCGCTCGAGCGACATGTCGCACGACATCCCACCCGTGCGCCGGGCCTCGTGATTAGGTGCCGAGTAGTATTCCGCGTGGGCTAGTCCAGCAGAAAAGCAGTATAGCTGCGTATAGTTCAGAGGTCTGGCCCACTAGGTACATGTGCCACACGCAGCTGCCGACACCCATGTGCACTCTTCACTGTACCTACACTTTCATCGCTATCTCAAGACTTAATTTTAATTATTCGCTTGGGATTAGCAATTATTATATCGATTTAATCTGAACAGAAACTATATGAGCAGCCTTGCGAACATGTCATTTAAAGACATGATCTTGAAAAACTACAAACACTCAAAATCACAAATTGAATCGTTGGCAAAAAGATCTGAGAATGAAATCATAAGCATTTTTGACAAAAAAGTCAGCCTGGTGCAGTAATAAGCCAGATTCGGCTTTAGCCCCTCAAATTCATGCAAAAATAATATTATATGGACATCAATTCAAGAATATAATCCTGATAGCTTTTGTTTCCGTAAAAATACAGTCGTGAGTCATGAATAAATTCAATCGGACCAAAACAAAAAATGAGCATGTTGCTCAAATTAGTTCTTGAAGACGTGGTGAACAGGCACAACGGACCATACTTCTAACTCGGGATTGGACATCGATCCATCTCAGGAACACAATCTACCTCCCATAGAATTTGCATCAAGAAAATCATCCCAGATTAGAATATTTGTGCCTCTCGTTCTTGCCAATCACTAGCGGAGAAATCAAAAGAACAAACTACAAAATCACATACAAATCATATCGGAAAGTCCAACTAAATCAATCAGATCTAAAAAACAAAACAAATAAGAAAAACATGTCCTGAGATTCAACGCAGGGGAAGTCAAGTTTCATGGTCATGGAGATGAAATCACGGCGAGGAATCTGGACGCGCCTCACCTACCTCCCCAGGCCCCCGCTGCCTCCGGCATCTCATCTTCTCCTGACGACGACGGTGGCTCAACTCGCCAGCTGCCTCGTCGCCGGCGGTGTCCACCGAGAAGGCGGGCCCTGGTCACGTATGAGAGAGAGAACGAGAGGTGAGAGAGGGAGTTGATGAGATAAGAGAAATAAATGAGGAAACTGCTTTCGTCCTCTCTCTCTCTGTCTGGTTCAGCTGTCAGAACTTGTTCCGATCGACTGCCCATGTATGCACCTGGACAACATAGCTCGCATCGCCCATCCAGTGTCAAGCCCATATGTTTCAGGCACGTACATCGGCCCGTTAGTGTTTCAGTATTCCGGGCCGTATTGCCAGCTAGGCCCGCGGCGAACGCATCGCAGCGCGCCACTGCACGCGCTAGATTTCGTGCGACATGTCGCTGGAGCGACAAATCACCGCTCTCTTTCCTAAGGGCATATACAATGGTAGAAAAGATGTGCCTTCTCTTAGCTTTCCACATCATTTAGAGAAGGCAAAATTATAAGTTGTACAATGCATTATCTCTTATTGCCATCCCTAGCCATTAATGAGAATCAATTATATTTTAGTAAGAAATTGTATTTCTAAGAAAAGACAAATGGTACAATGATGAAATTAGCCTTCCTTTATTTCGTAAGAGATCATCTCTTAACTAAGGGAAGACAACCTCCCCTTTCTTCATTCTCTCTCCGCCAACTAGACAAATATCCTACGTGTCAACGCTAAGAGAAGGCTGACATCACCCCATTGTACATGCCCTAAGTAATCTTTTAGTATGGTAGTAAGTAAGATATTTTCAACATCGTACTAGATTGTGTTTATTAATTGCATTTTTTGTTAATTTTAACAATTCGATAATTTACGACCATGCTAAGAGATGATCTATCTTTTTTCGTCTTATCTACATGATATGGAATAAATAAGAAAATACCATTGTACATGCCCTAGTTATCAGCCACTTGTTTATCGAAGGTTCCATCGCAAATTCTCGTTGAATTGCTGCGCCGACTTCAAACAATCATATCCTCAGTCCTGTTGCAAAGCGGAACTGGTCGGAGCATTTCCCTCCGGTACTCTTTTTCTCCTCCACAGCGCGTCTTGCCCGCGCACAAGTGGGAAGGTGGCCGGAGAGGTGTTGAAGAAAGCGAGTCCCCTGCGGCAGGCGCCGAAGCCCAACAGGCGGTCTTCTCGGCGGCCGGTGCTACTCCTCTGCCGCCGCGCCATTGGCGGCTGCTGCAAGGTGGGTGTTACGGTTTGGCACTACATGCCCCAGGTCAGAAACTTTGAATCCCCATTCGATTTAACTGAAAGTCGTGTGTTCGTATGAGGTTTGAGGTTTAGTTGAAAGTTCCAGAAAATTTGCCGTCCCCATGGTAAATTCGTGCGATGCTATCTGCATCTGGGGACTACTGTCGGTTCTTGTGTGACCGCAGCGCTTTCACCGAGTTTATGCCCGCTCTTGTTATAGACTTACAGTTAGCTCATTTCTTCAGTTAACAGCCTGACTGTTATGACTATATAGGGCATCTTAGAACGGTGGTCTAGTTTAGTGATTTTGTTTCGATATCAGTGGCGTTTGGTTAATGGTTACTGAGAGTAAGTCAGGCGTTTGTGCTCCTGTTGTGCCGCTTCACCAGACACAAGACTAGAATAGTATGCTTGTTTTCTTCCAAGGCAAAATTGCTTCTATAAACCCGAAAACTGAAGATTCTTCGATTTGCTGAATCCAAAGAAAAATATTCTCCAATTTAATGAATCGAAATAAAAAGATTCTCCAATTTAAGAAAGTTTAACTGCATTTCAACGTAGTACAATATTGTTTGTCAGTTGTAACTTTAAAACGATACCCCCTCCGTTTTGAAATACATTGCATATCTGTTTTGGTCAAAATCGATCTTTGTAATGTTCGTGATTGTTCTAGTAATATTGATACTGTAGATATCAATATTATTTTCTATATAATTCATCAAACTTGACAAAGTTTGACTGTGACAAAAATTATCAGGGTTCGTGATTGTTCTAGTAATATTGATACTGTAGATATCAATATTATTTTCTATATAATTCATCAAACTTGACAAAGTTTGACTGTGACAAAAATTATCGGCAATTTATTTGGAAACAGAGGGAGTAGTTACTTAGAACCTAGAAGCAGCATTGTTACTTGTATGTTATGTTGTAATTAACTGAAAGAAGCAACGCTTTCCCCATGTGAAAATCTCATTTTAATTGTTTATTTCTCCTGAATGCTCTCTCAAACAACACAAGCGACAATTTTTTTACCATATCAAGTATACAACAATCACCCTTTTTTCTTCTGTAGTAAACCCAAAAGAAAGATGCCAACAAGCACCTCGGGAGGAGCACAGCCACAGATGGACAGACGCCTCCTGAGAGCAGCCACATCTGGTGATTCAATATCATTGAAGAAATTGGCTGCAGAAAATCTAAGCATGCTTCTCGGAACAACTCCTCAGGGGAACACCTGTCTCCACGTATCATCTGTTCATGGCCACGAGGAATTCTGCAAGGATGTGTTGGCTCTAAACCATTCTCTCCTCTCAGAGGTTAACTTGGAGAAGGAGACGCCACTTATCATTGCTGTGACAGCTGGTCATCTTACTTTGGCTTCATTGTTGCTCACACACTGTCGTACACTTAGATTGAGTGAGACAATCTTGAAAAAGGACAAGAACAAATGCAATGCACTGCACCATGCCATTTGTTGTGGCCATAAGAACCTTGCGCTAGAGTTAATAGCCGCAGAGCCGGCCCTCTCAAAAGGTGTGAACAAATATGACGAGTCACCCATATTCGTCGCGGTGATGAGAGGTTTCACAGATGTTTCCGAGAAACTGCTCGCAATTCCTGGTTTTGCTTATTCTGGACCCAACGCATACAATGCTCTGCATGCTGCCGTGAGGAATGGAAATTCAGGTACTGTCTAGTCTAGTTAAATATGTGACCGACTATCATCTGGATTATGAAACATAACATTTCTGTAGCTTAATTGACTACTCCTAATTTTTGCTTGAACTTGATTATGCTCGTAGTTCTGTTCTACACAATAAAGACTAATCCTTGACATGCCAAAGACTACCAGAACTTCTTGGTTATTATTAACCATCACCGTTCCTTCTATCAATTTCTTTTCAGTTATCGCTAAGAAAATCATGGATACATGTCCTCTGCTGGCCACAGAAGAATCCACGCGAGGGTGTAGTCCTGTGAAAAGTGCAGTATTACGAGATAAAACCGATGTGCTACGAGTACTGTTGCAGCATGACTGCTCTTTAGGGTATGTAGTAACCAAAACCGGTGGTATTCCTCTCCTTGTTTTTGCTGCATATCGAGGTCATATCGATATTGCTCGAGAACTTCTTGACCACTGTCCAGATGCTCCCTATTGCAAAGCAGATGGT
Source organism: Poa pratensis (assembly GCA_947311845.1). Lineage (NCBI taxonomy): Eukaryota > Viridiplantae > Streptophyta > Magnoliopsida > Poales > Poaceae > Poa > Poa pratensis. The sequence continues at coordinate 77,659,943 of CAMZMU010000117.1, forward strand.
TGGACATGTCTTCATGAAGCTGTAGAAGCGGGTCAGACGAAGTTCGCAGAATTTATCTTGGGAGTACCACAACTTCGGAAACTTATTAACATGCGAGACGACAAAGGGAAAACGGCCCTACATTATGCAGTACAGAAATGCAATCCTAAAATAGTTGCTGCTCTGCTGTCTCACATGGATACAGACACAACATTGCTTGACAAAGGAGGACTTCCAGCAGTTTGGGAATTACGAAACACAACTGATCGTGCCAAGACTTTAAACTGGGTATGTATCTATGTTATCCATATGGAAAATGTTATTGTGCATTACATTTTTATTGTTTGTAATATTGGAAATTAAACTTGTTGGAATCAATAGTCATACTCAAATGGAAATCTAAAACTTGCAGGACAAATTTAGTACATATATAATGTAATAACTCAGAAGTTAGAACAAATGAAGGTAGAAAGCATAGACCAAGTCAATTCCAAAGCATTTTTTTTTGTTTCCATGAATCCTTCTTGACACCTCACCAATCAAAGATCTACTGAACATCAACTTCAACCAATTAATCGAAAAATGGTGTGATAATGTCCCCCTCTAAATAATTTTACCATGCTTTCTTTAGATAATGGAAGCTTTATTACCCCGTGCCTCTGCATCGGTGATGCAATAATTTTACCTTGTTTTTCTACATGATCTTATTGCCAAGCTTTGCAAAATATTCATCTATGTCTGCACATGAGACAAGAATCTCCATGGCAACACTATTGCGAGACTGACAAGTGGCACACAAGAGATTGTTGCCATGGAGTTTTTTTGCTTTATTGAAAAAAATCTCCGTGGCAACAATCTCTTGTGAGCCACCTATTAGTCTCACTTGATCCTCTTTCTAGTCCAGGTTATCACGGTTAAAATATGGCCCTAGAGACTAGTTGTATAACAAGGTCTCATAGATGTCCGGCAGCGCGCCCTACTACACATGTGCATATATATAGGGAGGAGAGAAGAGAGATATTAAAGGCTGCAACCCATATGACCATGATCTGGATACAATGTTGGGTTCGCAAAGGTGATTGTGGAATTGCGGAGGATGTCTTGAATACAGTTAGGTAGCCAAGCAAGCAGGTCCAGGTTACTCACGATTCTAATACCAGAGACCAAGCCTGTTACAATAATTGATTTGTTCTATACAATAAACTATCCCTTGCTTTCACCTTGAGTTGTTAATGCTGGCATGAACATAAAAGTACGTTGTGATTAAATTGAAATAGAAAACGTGTTAATAAGCAATAACGTCAAGTACACACTAGAGAGAAAACCTGGTATTTGTCAGGTGACCATCCCTTCGGCAAGGCCATTTTCCCCCTCTCTTTTTTTCTGTTTCTGTACCGTTGTATAGCTATGTTGCTATTACTTTGATGAGTATAACAGAAGGCAACCACGCCCACCATTGTACGTGCCTGTACTGCAACAAAATGACTCCAGGGTTTAGGAGCTAGTTCAGTTTTGATTCCATATTTATGTATGATCAGTGACAGTAATACATGTGTTATTCATGTTTTTTTCCAATGCCGTAACATATTCCCTCCTATTTGATTATTTAATTTGCTAAATTATAAATAAAAGCTTTATATTAACATCATATTTTCCCTGTCAAACAACATTTTCCTTTCTTAACTTAAATTAACTCTCTTGCTTACATTGTACAATAGCTAATTTTTTCTTGAGCTTCACTTATACCTTTCCTTCCATTCGTACAGAATGAAATCTGCATGCTCATGTCGGAAGCTGATCACCAAAATGTCACCTCTCTTAATAAGCTTCACGCGCACGCCACGGAAGATGTAACTAATGAATCAAGGAAGGATGCAAAGTCACTAACTCAGACGTACACAAGCAACACTTCGTTAGTAGCGATCCTCATGGCGACAATCACCTTTGCTGCTGCTTTCACCCTTCCTGGTGGATACAGCAATGATTCTGGAAGTGAGGGGCTCCCTGTCATGGCGAGGAATTTTGCATTTCTGGCATTCTTGATCTCAGATACCTTAGCAATGTGCTGCTCTCTCGCGGTTGCGTTCATATGCATTGTAGCACGGTGGGAGGATTTTGAGTTCCTGATTTACTATAGATCTTATACTAAGAAGCTCATGTGGTTCGCATACACACCGACAACTACAGCTTTTGCAACAGGTTTATACACGGTACTGGCCACTCGCCTCCCATGGTTGGCTATTATGATTTGCTTTCTACCGGCTTTATTGCCAATCCTGACGAAGCTATTAGGCGAGTGGCCCGTACTTAGACTCAGATTTCGCTTGGGTCATACTTTCAAGTCAGATCTCCTAGACATGGTTTGACCTACTCAATATGTCCTATGGTTTTCCCCTCGTAAATATTTAGTTTATATCATATTGTATTGTCTTTCTTGTATGGCAGTAGTGTATATTCCTCTAATTGTTTAGCTGGATATTACTAATACATTTCACGTTGTTGTGAGTGGCACTGAAAACAAAAATGCATTTATTAGACATATTAAATACTCCCTCTGGTCCAAATAAATTGTCGCAGGTTGTGCATAGGACTTGTACGTGACATGCAGTTTTCTTCCTGACATATTTTATGGATCGGAGGGAGTAATTATCTTTGTATTGTTAATCTACACTGTTGCAATTTTGCTGCACCCAAGGGGTGGCATATATGGAAGAAAATATAAGGGGCTTAGGCTTTTTTCACAAAGGGTGTGCAGGAGCAGCGAGGCAAGAGCATAATCACAATATTCTCATGTGTCCAAACGTTATTTCACGAAACACAAAGGGTATCATACAGTTTACCACAACAGATGAAAAACGTAAAACTAGCGATGCCACACAAAGGTTATTATCCAGTTTACCGCAGCATGGGGTATTATCTAATTTACTCTTTTTATTTTTTTTTTAGAAAAGGGGAGTCCCAGCCTCTTTTTATCTAATTTACTCTTTTTATAAAATTGCGGCTCCCTTTGTTACCTTTTAAAGGTATTATCCTAAAGGCGTCGCGTCACATAGTTCATATATGTAGTTGAAATGATTTATTAATCCAAGTTTAAATCATAAATTTCCGTGGCTGTCAGCCAAATTTCGTTGTCGGTCGCATCCGTTCTTTTGCGTGGCAACTTCTGGCAAACCTGAAACTTTGAATAGAGTTCTGGCGGTTAATTTGATTTTAATTTATACAGATGGATTACATATTGAGTTCCTAGAAAAGTTTGGAACTAACGTGGCGTTTGCCGGCCGGAGGTATTTCCAATGTGGTGGCTGGCGCCACTTGGAGTCTTTCTTGTTCTGTATTTTCTAATCCTGAAAGACCAGAAAGATTCAGAACGCGGTAACCGCGGACCATATTTTTGTGCCTCCTAGCTTCACCATCTTGACTCTAGTCATCGAGTACAACAGATAAATTCCTCGTTGGCGTCTCGAAGATCAAAACGTGCTGCCTATAAATGGAGACACATAATCTATTATCTCACAAACCACTGCACCAAGCCACCACAGTCCAGCTAGCACTACACCACGAGCACACAACACACTCACACAACATGGTGACCTTCACGGCACGCCGGAGCGAGCCCGTGCTGGTGGCACCGGCGAGGCCGACGCCCCGTGAGACGAAGGCCCTCTCCGACCTCGATGACCAGTGGACTCTGCGCTTCTACGAGTCCATCATCGGGTTCTTCCGTGGCCGTCCCGGAAAGACCAACCAGCCAGCTGGAACTAGAGGCGACATGGCGAAGGCCATAAAGGCAGCCGTGGCGGGGGCTCTAGGCCCTCTTCTTTTCAGCTTCTAGAACTGATTCTAGCCCAAAATCTGCAAAAGCCCAAAAGAAGGGTCTAGCTTCTAGCCCGCTTATTTCCACCGAGAATCTAGTTTTACGTGTGAAGTGAGAAGCTGGGCCGGACCTGATTCTGGCAGATTCCCGAGCTTCCCCGCAAGGACTCGAACGGGTATAGATATTTGCCCCTTTCGTTCCTTCTATTTACCACCCAAATGCCACTCGGCCACGTTTCCGCTCGCTCAGCCATTGCGTAACGCTTGCCGCATACGCACATGGGCCAGCTAATTACCGCATGCATCCAGCTAATTACCGCATGCGTACACATGGGCCCAGCTAATTACCCCTTTTCTATTTATCAGTTACGTGACGCATGCTGCCTAACCCATGCATGGGCCAGCTAACTATGCTGACGATCTATGGTGCAATCAAATATTATCTGGATCAAATATTATCTGGCTCATATTTATCTTTTGCCTTTTCATATTATTTCATTTTATTTCTGGCTCATTTCTTACACTGAATAGAGCAAATAAGCATAAGATAAAATCATTTATGATGGCCATTTCGACACAATATTTTGTCAGCTTACAGATAATATTTGTAGTCTTATGTATTCATTTCTATCTCATTTGTACTAAAACCTAGCTTACAAATAAAATTTAGGGGCGCTACAGACATTTCACCACTCAACCCATCAAACAAGCCAAATGTCTAGAAGCTGAAAAGAACAGGGGTAGCAGATTTTGTCAGCTTCTACCCACCACAGATTCTCCCCACAATCTTCCAAAATCCAGCTTCTCTAGAATCATAAGCTGAAAAGAAGGGGGCCCTAGTCTACTACTACCCGATGGCCGGCCGTCTGCGGAAGCTCCCTGGTGTGAACAAGCTGGCCGTGGACTGCACCGGGGAAGGCGTGGTGTTCGTAGAGGCGTACGCCGACGTGCGGCTGGAGGACCTCGGCCAGCCGCTGCTGCCGCCGTACCCTTGCGTCGAGGAGTTCATGGGAAATGCCGGGGACATCAGGGACGTAGTTAACAAGCCTTTGCTCTACCTGCAGGTAAATGCTTTTTTAAACATACTTTTTTGGTTTCACCTTCTGAATTGTCCTCACAAATCATAAATTCATGTTGCAAATTAATGTTCTCATGGACTCATGTTAGCTTTGTTATATTTTTAACATAAGTAACTTAGTGCCATGTGTTTCCAGGTGACACAACTCAAATGTGGGGGATTTGCTATTGGACTGCACGTGTGTCATTGCATAGTTGATGGTTTCGGTATTCTCCAGTTCATAAAAGCTATAGCCGACTTTGCATCAGGTGAACTAGTCCCAACTACGTTGCCAGTGTGGAAAAGAGAGATTTTCACAGCACGTATCCCCCCCTCCATCACCCATATCTACCCAGCATACAAACCATTCCTCCGTGGCTTAGAATGTACAGGAGATGATGTGATCCTAACCACTCCAGAAGAGGATATGGTGGAGCAACACTTTCTTTTTGGACCAAGAGACACTGAATTTATGCGAAGCCATATCCCTGAACACCTTGCCCAATCTACCACCAATTTTGAGCTGCTAACCGCTGTCATGTGGCGGTGCCGCACATTAGCACTTGGCTATGAATCTGGCCATAAAGTGCGTGTGATGTTTACTCTAAACAAACGTGGGAAAAACATGAGTGGTGGCACCACAATCCCGCGTGGCTACTACGGAAATGCACATTTCTCGCCCATGGTAGAAGCTACCGTCGATGAATTGACAAAAAGGCCGCTCGCTCATATACTCGAGCTCATGCGCAAGGCTAAGCTCGAAACCACAGAGGATTGCATGAAATCAATGGTGGATTTATTGGCGTTGTGGAGGGAGCAACCACCTTTCAGCATGGATAGAACATACGAGCTCAGTGATACAAAATGGGTTGGAGGAAATGCACTGAAGTTTGGGCCAGCGGAGCTGATCGGTGGTGGCACACCTCTTGTTGGGGATCTGACTTCAAAGCTAATTAGTTACCATACAAGCTGCAAGAATGAAGATGGCGAAGATTCAACCGTGATATCTCTTCTACTGCCGAAATCAGCAATGGAGAGGTTTACAAAGGAGATTGCAGTTTGGGTGAAGAAATGTGAGGAGAAGATCATATATTGACCAAAACTCGCTGGCGTTGCCTACAAATGATGTGCGCTTCACTGTTTTCTACTGTTTGTACAAACATATCCAATAAGTTCATTTTGTCACATGAGTTTCTGCTGTGATATCATGAAAGAATCACACGGAAACGGATACATTGCAACTCCATCCTAGCCAGCCTTTATATGATGGCCAAATACTTGTACTGAAACACACTGGTTTTCTTTGATTTCTGCAATAAATATAAGCATTAAGTATGGAGCCTGGTGTGGTGTCTTTCCAATGGGTACATTTTTTCCTGATCTGAAACTATTGTTCATCAAATGCAACACATATCGATTGCTTGGGAATAGATGAAATGTGAGTCATAGTGGTGCCACTGATACCGCTACCACTATGTACTGCACATGTACCTTTTTGGCTATTTGTATACGAGCTTTTCAACCAACTATGTTTGCAATTGTCTTAATTTCATCAAGAGAAGTTGAGCTTATCATGGTACCTCAACATTTATTCTTGTATAACTATACAGACAGCAGACATATACCCATCACGTAGCAAATCACTTAGTTTAGGATACAGTCGAATAGGAATCTTCGATGACAACACGGACCGCTATCGGGATTCGGACCCAATGGCTTCCTCCGTCATGCCAAGCCAAATTACCAAAGGAGTAATCGCCCTGGATCTTTCGCATTGCCTTGAAGGTCACCTTGAAAGACTGCGGGCTTGTATCCTTGCCAAACACCAACATCATGGGCTCGACCAGCATATCAACGCCAGCAGGAGGCTGAACAAATGCTTTATACACTGCAGCAGGTTGTCCCACATTGGTGACAATCCTTCATACCATTTGCGATGACTTGAGATTAGGGATGGCGATTGATGGGAGATTCAAGTCAAACAAAGTTCTCTCAGTTGCTGTGCAACTATCATTTGAATCCGATACAACGATGCAGTTGAACAACTTTTTGTAATCTGAAGCATCAATATCATATATAAGTCCAGGATCGCTCGCTTTAGTCGGATTAACAAATCCAGCTCCATAATCAAAAGGATCTGCAATCTTATTTGGGGTTGCATCAGCTAGTAATGGGAGGCCGTTGTTGTCTGTAATGTATGCTGTAAAACAATTTAGTTTTGTTAAAAAAGATGCATTACGAACATACGATGTTGAACATACTTCGAAGTCTATGCACCTACCAGTTTTCATGAGTGCTGATTTAAGAGCAGCAGGTGACCAGTCTGGATGGAGTGATTTGAGCACGGCTACAATGCCGGATACATGTGGGCAAGCCATTGATGTCCCTGAATCGAAGAAGTAGAGCCCTAATTCCTTGTAAATACCATTGTTCTAAAATTCGGCCGAATCATCGATTAACTGGCCGAGTAATCGCTATTCAGTGGGTTACTGAATAGCCGATAAATGCCGATTACCCGATTAATCGGCCGATTAACTGGCGAATAGGCCGATTATTCGCTATTCAGTTGCCAAGCGAGCCGTTACCAGTTAACGAATTCCTGAACAATGGTAAATACCAACCTGTGGTGCAGCTGCTAAAATATTTACCCCCGGTGCAGCAATGTCAGGCTGTTTAGAGTTAAGTGTTAAGTTAGCATTTCATATGTTAACAACACTGACCTAGTAGTGACACAAAGATCAACTGTAGTGGTGCACCCATTCTTGTGGAGTAACCAGTGCACCCCATGTAGGAAACATACTTTAAAAATTGTCAAAAATCTGAAAATAATTTACGATTTAGACATAATATCTATCATGTCACAAAAAAAACAGCGCTGGTCATGTTAATGGGCCAAATTACAGCCCAATTTAAAATTACTGCTATTCGTACATGATTTAATTTTTTTATTTATCAAGTTCGGGTCGAATATGAATCTAAATTTGTTTGCGATGATAATTATATGAGTATTATGTGTCAATTAATTTTGGGTTTTTCTTAAATTGTTAAGAGTATCTCCGACATCCGGTGCACTGGTTGCACCACTAGAACAGGTGCACCTGATACATTTTTGTAATCAGACGTTATAACAAAATGTGCACACAAATTTATTGGGTCAAATGTAATTCCATACCTTGAGCACAGTAGGATACACGGAGCTTGGACCTCTAGATGAGAAACCTGCAATCTTCGGAGCAGGAATTCCACTTCCAGTTGTTGTTCCACTCAAGGAAACCTTTGCCACCGGATTCTGGCTTGTGCTGTTGAGAAGTAGTAGTAGTGTTTAAGGTCAACAATAGTAACAAAACATGTACGTATATTTTTGCATACAAAAGTAAATTTCACAGATTACAAGTTTAATGTACAAATCATCTTAAATTACATGTTTAAACAAATTTCACAAAATAATAGTCTGCACTACAAGTTTATTGATCAAACATATCCCAAAACTAAATATTAAGAATTTTGTGAGTATGCTAATGTCAGGCTGGTTTTTCTTTTTGAAAAATGCATCACATGCACGTAGCTTTGTGATACTAATGGTATATAAATATGTAGTTATGTGAAATCAATGTTAAATTTGTAATTTTGTGATACCTTTTATCGCTAATTAATAGTTATGTGAAATTGCTCTCTGAAATGTACTTCTCTGATAGTTTGTTCCAAAATTTATTCAAAAAGCAAAAGGACATACCAAAGCAACCGTCAGATAATTAGATTGATAGCTTTTGATCAAATACGACCAACCATCAATAAACAATTAGCTAGATGCACATAGGTTGTACCACAGTTTCTTAATTTGTTTTTCGCAACATAACTACTCCATGGCAAGCCCTATATATTTTTTTTGTTTGTTTATTAGCAGTACCTACCCGTAAAGGGCCAAACAAGGTTGTCTGTTTTCTGAACCCTGGGTTCGACTACCCACACCTTAGCTTTCGAGATTACTTATGTGTATTAGTAATACAAATGCAATATTTCACAACTTGTTTAAGTACTCTCTTAGTCGTGGTGTCTCTGCAATATCAGTATTATTTTTTGTTAACTTGTTTTCATGTATTTAGTACAGATATTGCAGCTTACATTTTGAATAAATAAACAACAGAATCATGCCCACAAAACAGTCATATCCATTCCCTGCCCACAAAGTGCCCTCCATTCAGAAAGGATTATTCCACAAAAATACTCAGAAAGGTCAGCAAAGACTTGTTCTTAAAGGAGACAACATGTGGAACTTATAGTTGTCGGCCCAGTGGAAACCAGGGTACCATGGGCCGGCCTGCCACAACCCTCGACGTTCTGCGGAGAATTCTGCTAAGAACCAGGCGCTCAGCCTGGCGAGCCTCGCGAGGGACTTTTCCCTCGCGAGGGCTTCTTCACTCTGCTGAGCCTTTCTGCTAAGGGCCAGACGCTCGGCCTGACGGGCCTCGTGAGGAAGTTTTCCCTCGAGAGGGTCTCTACTGTCCGGAATATCGCTAAGTCCTGGCGCACCTCTGCGCCGTCCTCGCGAGGCTTCCCTCACGAGGCGTCAAGTACTTCATAACCTCGGCGAGGCACCTGGCCCTCGCGGGGTTCCTTCAAGTGGAAGCAAGCTCTGCATCCGCTGCAGGGCGCACATGGTCTCTGCGCCCGCCGCAGAGTGACGCGCGCGCCTGCGCGCGATGACGACGACGCTACAGTTGCCATTCTCGTGTATAAAGCAGTCAACAAAGCTGGGGCAAGCAAAGCGGACTCCCAGTATTGCCACTTTGGTGATAAGGGGACCGGCGCCCGCTACGCTCCAAGCCGACGTCACCGTGGGGCACGTCACGGACCTCTGCAGCGCCAGCCCACCGTCCTGGATGGACGGTGGCTTTTTCTGCCAAGAAGACGTTTCTCTCTGCCATGGACCGCGTCCATGGACAACCCGACACTGTGCGCTGCGCTCCACCTTTGCCACCATGTGGTATCCCTTCCCGCCTTGTGCTTTCGGGGAAGAGGACCAAGGCAGTATAAAAGGAGGCAGTGTACGACCAAGGAGGGGGATCCCGCATTCGATTCATTCCACACTCAATCAGCTACGTCGCAAGGGAGAAGACGGAGCTCTTTCCACCATAGTCCACCATAGCCATAGCTGAGCCCTCGGCAAGCTCTTTGTACTATAACCTCTCCAAGCAGTGCAATACAACATAGCAGGACGTAGGGTCTTTACACCTCGCGGTGGGCCTGAACCTGGGTAGCGGTTCGTGTTCACTCTCTGCCGTGTCGATCCTCACCGAGCTCGACGAGCATCGTCGCCGAGGTAGTTGAGGATTTGTTTGACGTCGTGTTCAGCCCCTTACTCGATTCCTGGCATCAGAGAGACACCCCTAGTTCCTTGGGACTAGTCTCCGACATTTGGCACGCCAGGTAGGGGCTGAGGCGCGTCTTCAACCTCTTCGACCTCTCCGAGCCATGGCTGACACGCGAGCAGAGCATCTCGCGCGACGGACGTCTGGCAGAGCCACGACCGAGCCCGCCGCCAACAACGCGCGTGGTCGCCCATGTGCCAACCGCGCTTCAGAGCGCAATGCCGAGCCGTGCGTCGAGCACCCTGAGGACGACGGCGGCAACGGCGGCGGCAACGACGACGGCGAGGGAGCTTCCTCCCAGCACCCGTCCAGGCGCGAGAGCGCCTCCACGCAGAGCCGGGTGGCGCCCAGTCCAGCCACTGCGCTACTCATGGCGCAGGAGCTACTGCGCTACCGCCCCACGCAGGCGGGCCACGACAACTGGCTCGGGCGCCTCGAGGAGCTCATCAACGCCGCCGCCGTTCCTGCCGCACCTTTTCCAACGCCAGCGCCCTCTCGCTCGCTGGTGCGCCACTCCGGACGCGAAGGGAACATAGCGCACGGCGCTCCTCCTCCCCCTCCGCCTCCGCCGCCACCTCCTCCAGCTGGAGCTCCGGCGGGAAACCACCGCGCCGCGTCGCACGCATCCTCGCCGCACGACTGCCAGATTGTGCAGCGAACTCCGGCGGATGCGCGCGTGGAGATCGAGTGCCAGCGGGACCGCCACAACCGCGTCGTCCAGGAGATTGCAGCTGCAGGCCGCCAGAACCACGGCGTGCTCGCTGGCGGCGCTGTGACATACGCCACAGGCTACACCGCCTTCACCCGCAACTTGCGCCGCGTCGTCTGGCCGGTGATGTTCAAGCCCGATCTCCCTCCGTGCTACGACGGCAGGACCAACCCTCTGGAGTTTCTGCAGCTCTACACCGTCTCCATCCAGGCCGCGGGAGGCGACGACAAGGTGATGGCCAACTGGCTCTCCATGGCGCTCAAGGACTCAGCGCTCTCATGGCTCATGAACCTCCCTGAGAACACCATCGACACGTGGGAGGATCTCTGCAAGGTACGTCTGCATGCCTTTCGGCCTGAAGAATGTCGGCGCCACCTTCCAGAGGCTCATGAGGACGGCCTTGGGGGCTCAGATGGGGAGAAACGCAGAAGCCTACGTCGACGACATCGTGGTCAAGACTCGCGAAGAGCACACCCTCATGGAGGACCTCGAGGAACCTTTGCCAACCTGCGCAAGGTAAACATCAAGCTGAACCCCGCCAAGTGCGTCTTCGGGGTACCATCAGGCAAACTCCTCGGGTTCCTAGTGTCTCACCGCGGCATAGAAGCAAACCCGACAAGATCAAGGCCATAGAAGAAATGCAGCCACCTCGTCGCCTCAAGGACATGCAACGCTTGGCGGGATGCATGGCCAGCCTAGGCCGCTTCATCTCCAAGTTCGGCGAGAGGGCCTGCCATTTTTCAAGATCATGAAAGGTCTGGCACGTTCAAGTGGACACCGGAGGCGGACAAGGCATTTGAAGACCTGAAGAAGTACTTGGCCAGTCCACCTGTCATGGTCGCCCCAAGGCCCGGCGAGCATCTGAAGCTGTACTTATCAGCCACTCCACAAACAGCAAGCGCGGTCTTGGTGGCAGAAAGGGAAGAGCCAGTCCTCGCCAAGAAGGACACAGCCACGCCAAGCCCAGAGCCTCCCGACAAGGAAGCACCCTCTTCAGGCCCCGAGCCTCAAGTCGAGCCCGCGCAACCAGCAGGCACCCTCGCCGAGGGTTCGCCACAAGAAACCTCGACAAGGCCCCTGAGAGCCCAGCGCTGCAACTCCATCGACAACGCTTGTCGAGCATCCCGTCTACTTCGTCAGCACGGTGCTGCGAGATGCTCGCGAGCGATACACCATGCAGCAGAAGCTCCTCCTCGCGCTCCTCATTGCTTCCAGGAAGCTGCGCCACTACTTCCAGGGCCACCCCATCACGGTGGTCACTCATTCCCCTGGAGCAAATCCTGCGCAACCCAAACGCCACTGATCGCGTCGCAGGGTGGAACATCGAGCTACAACCCTTTGGCCTGCGCTTCGACACCACCAGAGTCATCAAGGGAAGGGCATTGGCGGACTTCGTCGCCGAGTGGACGGACACGCAGCAGGAAGAGCCTCAAGAGGCAGAAACACGCCCTGGAGACACAGTGCCAAACCACTGGACCATGCACTTCGACGGGGCATTCGCATGCCAGAACGCAGGGGCTGGCGTCGTCCTGACCTCACCAAAAGGCGACAAGCTTCTACGCCGTCCAGCTGTGCTTCACGACTGACAAGGTCTCCAACAACATCGCCGAGTACGAAGGCCTCCTCGCCGGGCTCAGAGCCGCAATCGCCCTCGGCATCAAGCACTTACTCATCAAGGGTGATTCCCAGCTCCTCGTCAACTTCTCCAACAAGAGCTACACGCCTAAGGACGGTCACATGACCGCTTACCTCGAGGAGGTTCGCAAGCTCGAGAAGCACTTCAAGGGGATGGAGCTCAGGCACATCCCGCGAAGGAGAACCAGGAGGCTGATGACATCGCCAGGCGAGCGTCGCGGAGAGAGGCCCAGCAGGCAGGCGTGTTCGAGGAAAGGCTTACCAGGGCGTCGGTGAAACAGCCAAAAGAAGCAGCCAGCGTGGACATCGACGAAGAGCTCCCATTAGCACCAACATCTGGAGCACCGAGCTGCGGTCCGCCCTCAGGAGAACGCCTGTTGTTGGCCATGACACATCAAGAGACGGGCTGGATCGACGAGATCAAGGAGTACCTCAGGGACGGAGTCCTCCCTGAAGAGGATGCAGAAGCAGAGAGAATTGCTCGACAGGCCAAGTCATACTGCCTTCACGAGGGAGACCTGTACCGCAACGTCCAAATGGAGTTGCATTGAAATGCGTCCCCCCTGAAGAAGGCCGCCAGCTGATCAAGGACATACACAGTGGAGAATGTGGCCATCATTCATCCTCACGCACCCTCGCGGGGAAGGTCTTCAGGAGTGGATTCTACTGGCCCTCAGTGCTTCAAGACGCAACCACCGTTGTCCAAGCTTGCGAGGCATGCCAATTCCACGCCAAGCAGGTCCATCAGCCTGCACTGGGGCTCCAAACCATCCCGCTCTCCTGGCCCTTCGCGGTCTGGGGGCTGGACATCCTGGGACCGTTCCCACGCTCCAGCGGGGGCTACCGCTACCTCTACGTCGCCATTGACAAGTTCACCAAATGGGCGGAGGTCGAAGCGGTGCGCAGCATACCGGCGAGATCAGCGGTGAAATTCATCAGAGGCCTGGCCTGCCGCTTCGGCGTGCCAAATCGCATCATCACCGACAACGGCTCACAGTTCACCAGTGGCATCTTCAGGGCCTACTGCGAAAGCCTCGGCACCCGGCTCTGCTTCGCCTCGGTGGCTCACCCACGAAGCAATGGGCAAGCTGAGCGAGCAAACGCTGAAGTGCTCAAGGGCCTCAAGACAAGAAGCTTCAACCGCCTCAAGGCCCACGGCAAGAACTGGATTGAAGAACTCCCATCTGTGCTCTGGTCCATCCGCACCACCCACGAAGCCCACTGGAGAAACGCCGTTCGCCCTCGTCTATGGCGCTGAAGCAGTCCTCCCCACCGAGATCAAGCATGGGTCCCCACGGATCCTTGCTTTCAACGAGGACGACCAGAAGAACTCCACAACGACGACCTGCTGCTGCTCGATGGACTACGTCGCCGTGCTGCCCTCCGGGCGGCAAAGTACCAGCAAGATCTGCGCCGCTACCACAGCCGCCACATACGCCCGCGCACCTCGAGACAGGCGATCTCGTCCTGAGGAGGATACTCTCCAGAGAGGGCCTCCACAAGCTCTCGCCCATGTGGGAAGGCCCCTACAGGGTCGCGCACATCGCCAGGCCCGGCGCGGTACGACTCGAGACGGAAGACGGCACCCGGTCAAAAACCCGTGGAACATCGAGCATCTACGCAAGTTCTACCCGTGATCACGTCGCGGCAGGCATTTTTTGTCTCAAGAGGGAAGCATGCATCTTCACCTCCCAGCTTCACAAAAGCTTTTCCCTCCACGAGGGCCACTCCACTGAGCTCTCTCTACAACGCGTCGCCACGGGCCGCGAGAAGCCTCAGCCACTCCATGTGGAACCCCATGCCCAGACATGGCGGACTTATCTTGGCCACGCCAAGTGTAATGAACAATTTCGGTTCACCATGAACCTTTGCGCCTCAGCGCCGTTATGTAATATTGCTTGGTGAGTTGTTTTTCTTACGTTCATTCGCGCTCACATTTTTCCCCATGCGCACCTCGCGAGCGGGGGCTGAGCACGGTGTCTGTGCCTCGGGAGCATCCCAGCAGCATCGCAAAACCCAAAGGATCCGAGCTCTAACTCGTGGTTCTCCGCCCACGACCGTTATCTCACCAAAGAGCTCTGACTCATGGGCCTGCTCCCATGCACGTCACCTCACCAAGGACCTTGGTGCTTACTCTCCTCGTGAGATACACATGAGGAAACCTATGAGCGCGCATGAGTTGTACAACCGTGCATTGCTTGTGGGTATGCCTCTCTTCCAACGCAGGGAACAAGACGCCCTACAAGGCTGCGGAGCTCCAAACCAGCCTCAGGCAACCTCGAGAGGGAAAACGCCTCACCAGGGAACACAACACCCTCTACGAGACAAACGTCTCGCAAAGCTAAGTCCAGAACTTACGCCTCATGAGCTTTTCTCTCGCTGGTTTTGTCGCCCCTCGAGCCTCTCTTTTCTCTCTTACTCCTCATGAGCTGCTTGCACGTCAAAGGGGAGCTCCCGAGCATCGTGCCTCGAGAGCTCTTACCTCTCTAAGCCTTACGCACCCCGACACTGTGCGCTGCGCTCAACCTTTGCCACCATGTGGTATCCCTTCCCGCCTTGTGCTTTCGGGGAAGAGGACCAAGGCAGTATAAAAGGAGGCAGTGTACGACCAAGGAGGGGGATCCCGCATTCGATTCATTCCACACTCAATCAGCTACGTCGCAAGGGAGAAGACGGAGCTCTTTCCACCATAGTCCACCATAGCCATAGCTGAGCCCTCGGCAAGCTCTTTCTACTGTAACCTCTCCAAGCAGTGCAATACAACATAGCAGGACGTAGGGTATTTACACCTCGCAGTGGGCCTGAACCTAGGTAGCGGCTCGTGTTCACTCTCTGCCGTGTCGATCCTCACCGAGCTCGACGAGCATCGTCGCCGAGGTAGTTGAGGATTTGTTTGACGCCGTGTTCAGCCCCTTACTCGATTCCTGGCATCAGAGAGACACCCCTAGTTCCTTGGGACTAGTCTCCGACAATAGTATCTGTCTGTACCAGATCGAACGATAAAGTATATAAGGTTTTAGTAAAAGCAGATGCTTCTATTGATCAATCCTATCTTTGAGTTGCATTGCACACTCTAATTCTCGAGATGAAGGCAACAATATCGACTATCCATAACTAAATCTAAGGGCAACTCTGGTATTAGTACTAAGACATGACCGGAGGCTTTCTTATGCTCACTTTTAATTAACTTCAGAAAGACAAAACTGGTTTGTATTTCCTATGTCCTCTGTGAGTTTGTTTTAATTTCCGAACGAACATCAATATGCATGGATAATACACTCTCACTAAAATCTTAACATAATTACCTGGAATACTGAAGTATCTTGTAGGCAACCTCTAAATCAACAGCAACACATGGGATGGACATGGCACGAAACTGCCAAGGAGCAAGAAGGTCGGCACTTTGCTGCGTGAAGATAAAACCTTCTCCTCCGTTATTGACCACTGCTGATGCTAACCCATACAATTGCGGCGTCGGAAGGACAGAGGTTACACTGAAACAGAGGACAATATTCCCCTTCACATCTGTACTGTTTGCAAGAGTCAAGTTACACCTGCAATTTTACATGGGGAATTAAAGCACTAAAATACATGCACATGTTATCTGGAAAAACTTCAACATATACTGGCTATGGATCCATAAACAGCAAATACAAAAGTAAACAAATGAAACATGCAAGTGTTCAAGTAGAGGATATAGTGTAGTCATACATGCTATCCATGTAGAGATTAATCTTGTGAAACTGATTTGCTCTTCCCATATGAGCAAACAAGGATTGTCCCCATAAGAGTGCAAATTCACTATTAGAATACGGAGTATTAATAATGCATATGCGAAAATATGTTAACCTTTATATTATGCAATGGTGCTTCCTTCTATTCTATGTAAAGACAACTAATCATGTTTTGCGAGCCATGGTGGATCTGCCAACTTGAAAATAACAGTCATGTCCTCAAGTAGCTTCAACCTAATTTTACAGCCAACATGCTATTTATGACAAAAATGATCATTTATTCACTTACGAAAGAAAAATCGTATGTTCAACTCATGAATTATATGCATCTGTAATTTTTTAACTTTTGTTCACAATAGGTAATATATTGTGACGCAGAACTTTCAAAATTGGCTAGAATCAAAGATCATTAACTAAACAATATCATAGTTACATAAAGACTGAAAAATGGTCCAGATAGATTCGCGTGATCACAAACTAAACACTACCTTATTACAGGAAGAAAACCAATTGACAGTCTATTTGGTAAAGCATCGGACATGCAGAGTTCATATCTCAAATCTAACTAGTAACTACTCATCTTTAAGGTCATCATCGATTATTTTCTTGTCAATTGTGGATTACAGAGTATGAATACATGACCTCCATGGCGATTATGTTTACTGTGCCCATTTTGACGAACTCTTTTTCTACTTCCAATAAAGATGGATAGAAGATAGGAACATACCACAAGTGTCTGGCCATTTCCCATAGTGATGGCAGTAGGAAACAACCGATCCAGTGTTGATGCTGCAACTGTAAAGAGCCATGGAGCCAAGTTACCCACCATCTGGGCATAGGGTCCGAAATTCCCAGCTGCATATACCACCGGTATACCCTTTGCCACCGCGTGAAATGCGGGGAGGTGCCCCAACACGTCGACTATGGACAGCGATAAGACGTCGACTCCATCATGGATGGCGTCATCTATTGCCTTCATGACTGCTGCCTCACTGCATGTGGCTTCAGCTGGTGGCGCTTCCACGCTCCAGCAAGCCTTGTACACTGCGATGCGGGCTCTTGGTGCACCGCCGCGTGCAACACCGGATGCAAGTCCATGGAAGCTGATGTTGCGGACAACGTTCCCCGCTGCTATCGAGGCCACATGGGTGCCATGGCCGTTCAGATCTCTGGGAGACAAAAACTCACCTACTAGCTGGGTTTCGTCGACAACGTCGGCGTACCACCGTGCACCGATGATCTTGTTGTTGCAGCTCTTGGGGCCGAAGGACTTGCCAGATTGACAGGTCCCCTTACATCTTGGGGGAGGGGGGCCATATCCATCATCATCGAAGCTCGGTGACTCTGGCCAAATACCTGAAGTGTGGAAAACTGTCAGGTTCTACCATGCAGTGTGCCATGCCATCAGATGCAGATTCAGTTAAGATGACCCTTTCATCATTCCTGTTTGTATTTTTGGAAAGTTTCATGTGAGAACGATTCATGCATCACCAAATGCGTTACGACAGAAAAAAAAACTTGCCTTTAACCCCCAAAAAGACAGTTTCTATTTTTCTACTACTCCGTATATCGTTCAGTCTCAAATACGCACTTTCTCAGTTATGGCAACCAGCAACAATTTCTCTCCGGCTCTCACTGGCCAATCAAACCAAAGAGTCCTTAGCGAGTGACAATATCCAACAATATATACACTAGTATCACGACCCATTAAATCATTTCTAAGCCGGATCAAGAGGGACAAGAATAGGAAAGCGCCTACCAGCAACAGGTGACAATCACAACATGCCCAGGAATCGAGGATGCCAGAGTAAGATGCTCGCCGGTGCCGCCAGATCCAGATGAGGTGAGAAATTGGTGGCTGGGTGAACCGAGCTCCGATGCGGAGGTGGGGAGCAGGAATCGGCAAGAATCGGCTGTAGCAGCCAGAACGGCCTGGAAAGATCAGCGGCCGCGCAGATGGCTGGATGCGGATTTCCAACACAGGGAGAAGCGAGATGGGGTGCAGAGTGTCAACATAGGAGTACGTGCATAAACTTTAATCAATTTTGACTTTTCATATAGTAGCATTTTTTTTTTTGCGAATGAGCATGTAACCCTATTGTTGATTGGTCTTATGGCATAACTGTAAAAAATTGTTGAGATACTCTCTCTGTTCCAAATTAAATGTCACTGTTTTAGTACAAATTAAGTGTCGTTGTTTTAGTAGAACGACACTTAATTTTGAAGGGAGGGAGCGTAATTTATGAGCTACACAAATGAAAATTGGCATATCAGATAATAGGTTATCGTCATGTTTAACAAATAAAGCGTTCCCACCAATGGGATAAGTTCGAGAATTGGTGGCAGTTGGTTGTCCACTCAGCTCCTACGGCGGCTCGCATGCTAGCTCATGGCTTAGTGTCTTTGGAAGCGAGTCAACGCGGTCACCTTCAACGGCGCTTGGCCGAACCTTGCAGGCCTTCTTGATACTATCAAGTTGGAGGCCAGAGCGTAGGTGGCAGCCGGGGCATCGGGCGACGGGCCTTGTTGCGCTTCTTCAACCAGCTTAGTTTTAGAGGGTGTGTTGTATTGTCGGTGGCCCTCCCTTCGGTGTGTAACCCCCTTGGGGTGTAATCAACTGTTTCTATCAATATATCGAAATGCAAAGTTTTGCGTTTTATCGAAAAAATGTTTAATAAATACATCAAACGGAAATTGGTAGGTCCATAATGGAAAACAATATATCTATGTTGTATCCACATATTTTTATTTATCCCACTTCTGAAATTATGCATTATGGGATTTTATACGTACATAGTTCACATCCACATGTGATTTATTCCACTTTTTACGAATATAAATAATTTTTATGTAAGAGGTTCATCTAGCTTGGAACAAAATAGGTCCCGACCACCTTTCTATAGTGCAATTTTTTGTTAATACCATGGCATATAATATGCTGAAGCCAAACACGTCAAAGTATTTGAACCCATGGCATATTCAGAACAAACAATATTTTGATAATACTTTAACAAAAAACTTTTTTGTCAAACGCACCATGTTTGAAAGTCCTACGGGATACGGAATAGCAGGCATATGAATGGATTGTATAGGGAGTTTGATAACCTCAATCCTTTGATCCATAGGGTCTCCATATGAAACATTCCTTAGGATTTAAATCATACAAAGTTCCTATGAAAATTCTTTTTTTGAGATTTAATGCTGTGATTTTATTACGATCTGTCCTGCTCTAGAGCGTGCTGAATACAGTCCGGGAAGTTTCCCATCCACCTATTACACCTTTTATTATCGCAGCTAATTTTAGCAACTAAATGAGCAACACCATTGGCGCTTCGTCGCACCGCACGCACCGAGAAGTCTTCAAAGCTCTTCAAGAGTTTCTTGATGTCTTCCGTCAGCATACCATATGCCGACCGATCCAGATCCTCCTTCATCAGCTTCGCTGCGATCCCGGTGCTGTCTGTCTCCAGAACTACCTTGCCAACCCCTTCTCCTTTGCAAAGACCAAGGCTTGGTGGCATGCTAATAGCTCAGCATGTTCCGCATCGCCAATCCGGGGGTAAAAACGGCCTGTCACGCAAAACCACTCCGCCCCCACCATTGCTGTCCGCCGAACGAAACGCACCATCAGCATTTGCTTTCACCTAGTCTCCTTCCGGAGGGAGCCAGTGCTCTCCTCTTGAGGCAGTTGAAACCATGGGTTTATGGTGAAGATCGAGCCACTCCTGCATCTCCGCAATCGAACGTCTGACTATCGAACGTGGGTCAGCAATCCGCTTGGTCTCCCGAGCATCATTTCTCGCTATCCAAAGATTATACATCATGCGGGATAGCAAAGCCACCTGGTCATCAGTACTCTTCCCAATCCAATCTAACAGCCACCCTTTGAGCTCGGAGTGGTGAGTCAGATTCCTTGGTGGCATATCCACACGAACAGCCGATTCCTCTTGCAAATAGTTCCATGCCGAGGCCGAATGAGGGCATAACCAGAATCGATGAGCTAAACTCTCCTCTTTGTTGCACACTAGACAGGTAACACCGTCTTTAATCTTCCTATGTCTGAGTTCAGCGCCCACCGCGAGGCCATTCTCAATCAGTCTCCACACATGAACCCTCATCTTGTTCGGCACCTGCGCACCCCCACAGAGCTAACCAGCTCTTGTGGTGATCGCATGTGGACGACCCTCCAACTCCTCCCTGTTGATCTTCCTTACACCGCAATGTGAGGTGATATGCTGACTTAACCGTGAAAACACCGTTCTTCGTATGATTCCATGCCAGCACATCATCCTCTCCCCCTCTCCCAACCGGAATGCTTAGGATATCAGAAACATCAGGCTCAAAGAATAAACTCCGAACCTTCTGTTCATCCCAGGCACCTCCGTCAGTAACCAGCAGCTCATCAACTGTAGCTGGGCGGTCGAGGCGCTGGCATCCCAGTGGATATTGCGCCCGGACCTCGGGATCCATCTATCCTCCCAGATTTTCACTTTCCGGCCATTGCCCACACGCCACACTAAACCATGCTGCAGCAAGTCTCTCCCGTGAAGCAGACTCCGCCAAGTAAACGAGGCTCGTTTGGGGCAAGTAGCTGAAAGAAAATCCCCATCCTTGAAATAACGAGCACGTAGAACTCTCGCACACAAAGACCCCGGGTTAACCAGCAAGCGCCACGCCTGCTTTGCAAGTAGTCCTTGATTAAAGCTCTCGTAATCCCGGAATCCTTGACCTCCCCTTCCTTTGCTTGTGCACATCCTCTCCCAACTTATCCAGTGCACTTTCCGTTCCCCATTCTTGTCTCCCCACTAGAACCTCGACGAGATCGAACTTAGTTGTTTGCACAACTTCTTTGAGAACATGAATCAGCTCATATTGTGTGCTGGTACCGCCTGAATAACAGACTTCACAAGCACACCTTTTCCAGCCTTGGACAGACCTTGGCCCTTATATCCTGCCGCCTTTCCCCATGTTCTCTCTCTAACATGCTTAAAAGCCCCTTCTTTCGAGCGTCCAACAACCGTGGGCAGTCCCAGGTAGCATTCGGATAAGGCCTCGCATGATATCCCCAACAGCTCCTTGAGCTCTTTCTTCTTATCTACGCCGCATCCATCTCCGAAGAAAATAGATGATTTTTGGAGATTTACTCGTTGTCCAGAGCTGATCTCATAATCATGAAGAATAGTCTTCAAAGCATGCAAGCTCCCAGTAGTGGCCTCCAAGAAAACCACACTATCATCCGCGAACAGGAGGTGGGTGATGTGGGGACCTCCCGCTCCGAACTTGACACCGTTGATCTGATTTTCAGCCTGTGTTTGTTTCAGAAGAACCGAGAACCCCTCCACACAGAATAGGAATAAGTACGGGGAGATGGGGTCCCCCTGCCGGAGTCCTCTCGACGGGATGAAAGTATCCGAGAGCCCACCATTGAGCTTGACAGAAAAACGGACCGATGTAACACATCTCATAACCAACTGAACCCACAACCTAGAGAAACCCAATTTTAGCATCATTTTCTCCAGGAAAATCCACTCGACCCTGTCATATGCCTTCATCATATCCAATTTGACCGCACACAAGGGCTACCTGGCGTGCTGAGTGTGAGGATGAACCAAATGCATACTACGCATACTACTCGCAGCTGGGACTTCATGGGACTGCCCTACGGCCAGCCGAATGGAGTTCTGGCAAGTGCTGGAATGGGAGAGGGTATCATCATCGGTGTCATTGACTCAGGTTGATTCTCAAGCATCTAATACTGGTATCTTTGGATTGTCGAATTTTCATAGGAACGGGTTGGGTTGGTGTCATACATAGGGTCCACCAAAGAGCGGGAATTACGCTAGGGCGATCGGGGGGCGATCGCGACGACACTAGGGTTTCCTCTCGAGGGTGGTGATTCTCTGGCGGCTGGCTGGTTTCTCGACGGCGAGATCCCGGTGCAGTTGGTCGGGTGTGAGGGTGATGTGCTCTCGTGAGTGCGACGAGGTCTCGGGACCTTATGGCTTCTCCTGCTCGCACACCAGGCAGGAACGGCGGCCGATCTGGGACCTCGTCGCGACTGCCGTCAAAGTCGAGCGCGGATGATCTGGCGGCGGGTCTGTCTGCCAGGATGGGTGAGTTGTTGTTGACGGATAAGGAGGCATCGGGGCTGGTGATCGGGAGCTTTGGCTCCGCGGCAGTTCCTCGCCCGAAGTGGGCAATGGTGGGGAAGGTTTGCTCCCCGCGCAAGCTGATAATTGGGGCTTTGGAGAAGGCGATGGAGCGAGCTTGGGGCCTGCACCACACGGCGCAGTTCAAGGATTTTGGGGAAAATCGCTTTGTGGTTCGTTTTGGCTCTGAAGGAGATTGGAAGCACGTCAAGAAGAACGGGCCATGGCAATTCGATTTCAATGCTGTGCTTCTGAAGGACTTTGATGGTGTTGTTCGTCCATCTGATATGGTGTTTGACACACTGGACATGTGGGTTAGAGTCTTGGATCTGCCCATGGATATGATGAATAGATTTTATGGTGAATTGATTGGCGGCTGGATTGGCAAGTTCATTGCTGTAGAGGTGGATGAAGAAGGGATGGCATGGGGAGAGGAGCTTAGGATCCGGGTTGTAGTACGCGTGGATCAACCTCTCCTTCGTGGTGTTAGTCTGAAAGAATCTGCTGAAGATGCTGAAGGTAAATGGTTTGATATAAAATACGAGAAAGTACCTCACTTCTGCTTCGATTGTGGTCGTCTTGTGCATCCGGAGGAGAAATGTCTGGTGGCAGAGGAAGAGGTAAAACAGTGGGGTGAATGGCTCCGGGCGTCACCTAGGAAGAGCAAGAAGCCACCACCTCCGGCTAGACCGTCTATGTCAACTAATAGTTACAGCGGAAGATCGTCTGGTTCAGAAGTGAGGTACAGGGGAGGGGTTTCTATTCGAGACCTGCCTCCGAGGCGAAATTTGTCACATGATTACTCCTTCTCTAGTTCGTCTCGCACTGGCGGGTACGCACCAAGGCATGGAGAAGCAGAAGTAACAAGCCCGGATAAACGCCACCGGGCGAGGGAGAGTGACAAGGAGGTTGGGAAGAAACCAGCAGACACGAATCTGAAGAAATCCAAGGCTGGCACATTTGTTCGAAAGCCAAGACAGGTGGTGGAGGTAACAACAGCTGATCGGGTCAAGGTACCACTGGGTACCAATGGCAAGAAACGAGGCAGCAAGCAGGTCTGGATTCCGGTGCCAGTCCAGGTTGTTGGGGAGGGCAGCTCCGGTTCAGCGGGGAAGCGCCAAAAAACTACCTCGGTCTTTGACAGAATTGAGGAACATACTTCAGTGTTTGACAGAATTGTAGATCCAACGGTGGACCCTGCGAGGCAGGGCCGCCGAGACCAATGAATGTTTTGGCCTTAAATAGCCGTGGTTTGGGGTTGGACCCGGCTGTTGGCGATCTCAGGGACCTCTTTAGGTCATACAACCCATTGGTGGTATTTCTTAGCGAGACAAAACAGAAGCAAAAAGCTATCGAAAGGTTACAATGGAGTTTGGGGTTCAGACATGGAGTGTGTGTGGAAGGGAAAGGAAAAGGAGGTGGTATGATCTTGTGGTGGAGGGACGGCGTCGAAGTTTCTGTCAGACCTTGGTGTCAATATTACATTGACGCTAAGATCACAATGGATAATCAAACGTGGAGATTCACTGGAATCTATGGCGAGGCTAGGACAGAACTGAGAGGCAAGACGTGGGAGGTGTTGAGATACCTGCGAGCACAAGATAATCTTCCGTGGCTGTGTGCAGGTGATTTCAACGAAATCTTGAAGCAGGAAGAACAACGGGGGCAACATGAGAGGAATGAGGCTCAAATGATGAACTTCAGAAACTGCCCGCTGGACTGTAACTTGATGGACCTTGGGTACTCGGGATATCCATTTACATGGGATAACAGAAGAGAGGGCGCGGCAAATGTTCAATGCCGTTTAGATAGAGCTACGTGCACTGGCACGTTTCTCGACCTCTTTCCAGCTACTACTGTTGAGCATATTGAGACAGAGGAGTCAGATCACATGGCCCTACTAATCAAAGTTGCAGCTGAGGAGGGGATGTATAACCCTGTAGGCTCGAGATGGTTTATGTACGAGGAGATGTGGGGTAAACACGATGAATATGATGATATGATCTCTGATGCTTGGGATCAAAACCAAGGCCATGCTCCGAGTATCAATGGGTTATGGGCAAAGCTTCGTGCTGTCTCATCGCATATGAAGAAGTGGAGCTTTGAGGTGTTTGGCTCGGTCAGGCAAGAAATAAAAAAGCTACGACATGCACTTCAGGAAGCTAAGAATCAAGCTCTCATCACGGGATCCTCACAGGAGGTTCGCGAGGTTGAGCAGAAGCTGCATGTTATTTATGAGAGAGAAGAACTGATGTACAAACAACGATCCAGGCAGGAGTGGCTACGAGCTGGTGAACAAAATACCAAGTTTTTTCAGAACCGTGCCTCGCACAGGCGAAGAAAGAATACGGTACGCTTCCTCAAGAGGGAAGATGGCAGCAAGTGTGATACTAACGAGGGGATGCGAGCTATGGCACTGGCCTTTTATAGCTCCTTGTACTCCTCAGAGGGATCGAATAAGATGGATAGGATCCTCGATCGCATTGGTTCCTTTGTATCTGATGAGATGAATAATATGCTGACATCAGCTATATCGGACAAAGAAATCGAGGTCGCCTTGTTTCAAATGGGCCCGATAAAGTCACCTGGGTCGGACGGCCTGCCAGCCCTATTCTATCAACGCCACTGGGCTTTGATCCGCTCGGATGTGTGCACGGCTGTCAAAGAATTTCTGGCGGGAAAAGACACTCCAATTGATTTCAATGATACGGTCCTGGTGCTCATCCCTAAGGTTAATGCCCCGGATAATCTGGCGCAATTCCGACCTATCAGCCTATGTAACGTCTTGTACAAGCTGGCCTCGAAGGTAGTAGCGAATCGTTTGAAGAAGATTTTGCCTATTCTGATCTCGGAGGAGCAGAGTGCATTTGTGCATGGGAGACTCATCACGGACAATGTGTTGTGGTATAAACTTTTTCTTCGTGTGTGTCCCTTTCTTCTGATTGCGCCATAACCATGGACAATCTTCATCATTTAACACGATGCTTGGGTCAGTGTTCACTGTGAAGGGCGGAATTTCATCAAACTTATTGTAATCTTCTGACATGTCTGTCTTGTCCTCCACTCCCACGATGTTTCTTTTCCCTGAAAGAACTATGTGGCACTTTGGCTCATCGTATGATGTATTCGCTTGCTTATCTTTTTTCTTCTGTTTGGTAGACATGTCCTTCACATAGAAAACCTGAGCCACTTCACTGGCTAGGACGAATGGTTCGGTGTGGTACCCAAGATTCTTGAGATCCACTGTAGTCATTTCGTACTACGGGTCTACCTGTACCCCGCCTGTCAGGTTAACCCATTTGCACCAAAATAAAGGGACCTTAAAAGAAGATCCATAGTCAAGTTCCCATATCTGATCTATGTAACCATAATATGTGTCCTTTTGCCCATTGTTGTTTGTTGCAACAAAGCGGACACCACTGTTTTGGTTGGTGCTCTTTTTATCTTGGGCGGCCGTGTAAAATATATTCTCATTTATCTCGTACCCTTGGAAAGTCAATATAGTCGAAGATGGTGACTTGGCCAACAAGTATAGCTCTTCTCCAACAGTGGTGTCATTAATGAGACGTGTTTGGAACCAACCGCCGAAAGTCTCCACGTGTTCTCCTTGAATCCAATCTTCAGGCTGCTCCGGGTATTTGGAGCGTAAAATATTCGCGTGTTCCTCGATATACGGAGCCACCAAGCTGGAATTATGTAGAACTGTGTAGTGTGCTTGAGTGAAAGAATGCCCATCCATACATATTATTGCTTTCTTTCCTAGCGTGCCTTTTCCACGCAGTCTGTCCTCATGGCGCGATTGAGGAACACCGATCGGCTTAAGGTCAGGAATAAAGTCAACACAAAACTCAATGACCTCCTCTGTTCCATAGCCCTTGGAGATGCTTCCTTCTGGCCTAGCACGGTTATGAACGTATTTCTTTAAGACTCCCATGAACCTCTCAAAGGGGAACATGTTGTTTAGAAATACAGAACCGAGAATGGAAATCTCTTTGACTAGGTGAACTATGAGGTGTGTCATGATATTGAAGAAGGATGATGGGAACACCAACTCGAAGCTGACAAGACATTGGACCACATCCTTCTGTAAACTTGGTAGAGTTACTGGATCGATGACCTTCTAAGAAATTGCATTGAGGAATGCACATAGCTTCACAATGGGTACTCGAAGATTTTCCGGTAGAAGCCCCCTCAATGCAACCAGAAATAATTGTGTCATAATCACGTGGCAGTCATGAGACTTTAGGTTTTGGAACTTTTTCTCTGCCATGTTTATTATTCCCTTTATATTCGACGAGAAGCCAGACGGGACCTTGATAGGCTTGTAAAACTCCCAAGGGTCTGAGGATCAAACTGAAGAATGAATAGGCTTGTAAAACTTGTTGTACTGTGATCGCAATTGTATGTGTTATGTGATGTAACAGATTGACTTATGGTGTTATTTGAAATATTACTAGTTTTCTGTCTATTTCGATTTATATATTGGTTATTGATCTACCTGCGTTTTGAAATCTGAAGAACGAACCTGACACTTGGGACCCACATCCATAACCTGACATTTGGGGTCCACAAACACAACCTGACACTCAGGGCCCATCTTCCAGAGCCTGTCACTCGGGACCCACCTCCTAGAACCTGAAACTTGGGACCCACCTCCCAGAGTCTGACACTTGGGACCCACATGACAGAAACTGACAAAGGCCATGGCCCAAAAATAAAAAGGCTAAAATGTTGGGCTTGGCCCATGTAGCTCATTAAAATTGACAGGAAAAAAATATATAAATAGGCTGAATTGTTGGGCTTGGCCCATTTAAAGCACCAAACTGGACTGGGCTGATTCTGGTCTACGACCATTTCATTTGGTCACAAAATTGCCACGTCAGTTTTGCCACGTTGGATTTGATATGGCGTGGTCAGATTGCCAGTGACCAAAAAATTGGTCATAAAATCTGTGACCTTTTCTTTTGCTCATAGAGGTCTATGACCAATCCAAAAAAAGGTCATATTGGATCGTTAGTGACGCTCATAACGTGACCAAGTGTTTTTGTCTAAAAAAGGTCACAAATTAAAATATGTGACCATTCAGTGACCAATATTGAGGGTCATAGGATAGCATATTTCTTGTTCATCTACTGTTCGTTTAGATCGCATGATTAGTTTAATTTTGGTTACTCTAGTTTTAAACCGTTTATCATTTTCGTGGATTAAATCAATTGCAAAATTGCTTATATTTTCAACAATACAATCATTGTCCGAGCTTGAACCATGAGTAACTTGACTCGTGACGTTACAGAGGAGTTCCTTCACTGAGCCAGATCATGTGTGTTGCTCTTACTTGCGAGTTTACAGATGCATTCAAGATAATGAGGCAGAAGGATCTTTACTAGGTGAAGGGAAAGTAGGTTGTCGTCATTCAAATTTGTTTTGCGTAAGAGTGCCTTGTTTTCGACATCCGACACACTGTTATATCTAAGGGAAAGTGCTCTGCGGTGTGGGTATTAAAAATATGTTGCTATACTTCAATACTACAAACTAAAAGTGTACTCGATCGTCTATTTATACTAAACTTTTTTATTTCGTTCTAACTCACACTGCCATTACATATATGTTGTTTTTGTTTGTTCACCCTTCAATATATTTCTAACAACTATTTTTTGGGTATATGACCAAAATAATGCTTATTATACTAAGTTATAGTTTTTCATACATTTCTCATATGTATCATTACAACTATATTTGTACCTACACTGATACTATATTTCGTATTTCAGTTTTGTGTAATTTAGTTTCGAGCAATCTTTTGTTACAATGAACAACACCATAAAGTTGAACAACCAATATGTTTACATTTTCACCAACAAATTTATGCCGTTGATGCACTATAATTTGTCTGTTTTAAAATCCTTATTTTTAGAATATATATATGAATCTAGCAAATAACTTGATACATAAATCTAGAGTACATGAGCATGAAGTGTAGGTGCAATTGAATAGATAAATATATAGCTAATGGAGTGTCAACTAGTAGTATGTACTCGTATCCAACATACAAAGTGGCAACTAGTAGTCTGTCCCTAAGTCCCCTCTTTCACTCAGTCTTGTTGGAGGTACTCGTTTCATTATATTTGTCCTTCTTCTTTTGGGGGCCTAACTACTTAGCCACCGACACATGTCTTATATGTATTATTATCAAACTCATGCAATAACATGCATGCATAATTAGAAATACAAAGTTTAGTGATATGCAATATTGTTCATTCGAATTTTGCATAGGTTGTCTAGAAAATAGTGTAACCTGCCTAAACTTTGTACTCATTTCAGTCATGCCAGCGACTTGGATAGCTCAACTTGCTCAAAACCAACCTAATCTGGTAAAAATAGCGTTTTCAGGGATTAAATTTTGAAAATCATACACATCAAAACTTCTTATGGCCTCAAGTAACACAAATCAATAACCATAGGGGATTCTAATACATAACCCATTCTTCAGGTGTACATGATCAACGGTAATCTCGATGAGTAGTCGGTTGATGCACCAGGTCCACTTACTGAGTACCATGAATCATTTTTATCTCGGCTCGATCCGAGTTTGAGCTTAGCTTGGACCAACCCAATGAGCTATTCCTTAAAAATTAAAACAGAAAGCATTATATTAAATACATTTTGATTCCTCTGTAATATGGTAAAATCCGAGCTCATCTGGCCTTAGACCATCCACTATGTCACACCGATTCAGTGTAAAAGGTTGTCATGTTTGAACCGCTATCCATTAAGCTGCAGTGTACTGAATCGTACTTAACCTTAATGATGGGGCCTAGCTGAAATAAAAGCAGATATTTTAACTATCTTTGCCTTGGCCTTTGGTAGATGGACCGTGGACTTCCTAGTCATCTCTTCAGTAGAAAATCATTGTTTACTAAAATTAAGTGACCAACAATTTGAATCGCATTTTGTGTCAGTCGGCAAGAAGCGATGCTCGACATTGTGTAGAATCGATTCAAAGGCTCCTTTTAATCGCTTTCCCGCCACATAGTGTCTGGTCTTATAGGGTTTGGAAGTTTGGCCAACTGTAAAGTAAAACATATTCAATAATGAAAATTAAAATCAATTGGCTAATTTTCTTAAGAAATTCAACATTGGGCGGTTCATGTTGAGAATATAAATAATTGTTCGATTAAATTAATCAAGCATAAATCATGAGCATGATGTAAACAGTGCTAATGACATATTGAAACTTGATGATAAAATCATGTACTAGACAAATAGTAGAAACATCTACGCAAATCACTAGTACGTCATGATGAGGCGGGCGGCGGAGGAGGAGCGCGCGTGTGGAACGTCTCCCTTCACTTCACAACCAACCAGGGCCGTCTCCAGAAATTTGGGGCCCCGGTGCGATTTGCAAAATGAGGCTCTAAATTGACTATGGAACTCTTTTTTTACACATCTCCACTACTAACTGAAATCCTAAAATAGCTGATCGTCCAATACGTTCATGGACAAATAACAGAATCCGTACATGCAACATTTTTTTGATTATTAAATGTTTGGATCCATAAAAAAATGCCCAAAATTCATCCACAGGTGAACATGGTCGTTGATCTAGCAATGGGGCCAATGGCGATGGTGAATGGCTACACCACACATCATGGCTAATTCCAAACACCCCACGGTCCTGACGAGCGGGACAAGGAGGTTGGGGGTACCGGATGGGAAGACGATGACTGTACCACCGGCGGCGCGCAGATGCGAGATAATGGGCGCCTCTCCAAATCCGCGTGAATAAACGTCTAGGTTCGACGTCGTGTGAGTAGGCCAATTGTGGTCGGCACTCGTTAGGATGAAAGGGTGGGCTTGGAGCAGGCTGGGCCAGATTTTTTCTCTCCGGTTAATCCTATCCCTTAATGACAGATTAGTGGATTTGGGGCCCCCCCTGTTCCGTCGAACACCTCGCTCACCCTTATAGATGGGCCTGCAACCAACTCATACATGTGGGAGAAGAGCTCACCTTATAAGTTGGTTTACATCTCTCCCAACTAGTCATGTGGGACTAAACTCTCACCACTTGCCATGACAACATGTGACTTTAGAGATTTCTGAAATTGTTAGATGGGCCTAAAACCCACCCAATATTTCAACAGTTCAGACATTTACATGTGGAGCCTATGCGTTAACTTTTGAATCAACTAGCTAATCGTAAGGATTACATTTTTTATTAATTGTTAGCCCTAGAGTATTTGCAATTTTTTGTTTGAGAATGAGTATTTGCCATTTTATAGAATAGAATTTGCAGTTGTTGAAGAGAGTGTTTGCACGTTGACTGCCAAATCATGCCTATGCTTTTCGAGAGAAACACGTAATCCATGCCCATAAGACCAGCGCCGTCGGCCCCAACGCATATCGGTATCCTCTTTGCAACGCAGCCAGCCACGACCTAGCTAACAGAGTAACAGGAGCCCAAGATGGCGACCGCAACCTCCGACATCCCCACCTGCGGCGGCCTCCCCGCCGCCGTCTCCGCCTTCGCCGACGCATTCGTCGACTTCGCCGTCTCCGGCATCTTCTTCCCCACCAACCCACCTCCTCCTCTGCCCGCCACCCCCGCCGCCACCTTCCTCCCCGCCCCCTCCCGCCTCGTCGCCATCGGCGACCTCCACGGCGACCTCCCCAAGTCCCTCACCGCCCTCCGCCTCGCCGGCCTCCTGCCCCAGGCCAACAGTCCCGACTCCACCTCCTGGTCCGCGGGCCCCACCCTCGCCGTCCAGCTCGGTGACATCCTGGATCGCGGCGGCGACGAGCTCCGCCTGCTCTACTTCCTCCGTCGACTCAGCATCTCCGCCGCCGCGCAGGGCGGCGCGCTCCTCCCGATCCTCGGCAACCACGAGGTCATGAACGTGTGTGGCGACTTTCGCTTCGTCACGCCACAGGGCCTGCAGGAGTTCTCCTCCTGGGCCGGCTGGTACCGCGCGGGCCTCGCCATCAAGCGCCGCTGTGGCGATCTCGAGCCGCCGAAGAACCCCTTCCTCGGTGTCCCCAAGACCTTCCCTGGCATAAGGCGAGAGTTCTGGGACGGCATACGCTCCCGCGTCGCCGCGCTCCGCCCCGACGGCCCCATCGCCCGGAGGTTCTTGGCTGACCTCCCCACCGTCCTCGTCGTCGGCGACTCGGTGTTCGTCCATGGTGGCCTCCTCGAGGCCAATGTCGAGTATGGCCTGGAG
Organism: Poa pratensis; assembly: GCA_947311845.1. Classification (NCBI taxonomy): domain Eukaryota; kingdom Viridiplantae; phylum Streptophyta; class Magnoliopsida; order Poales; family Poaceae; genus Poa; species Poa pratensis. The sequence continues at coordinate 77,691,606 of CAMZMU010000117.1, forward strand.
CTGATCAATGCCGAGGTCAGCGATTGGATCCGGGGTGGGCGCGGCGACAATGCCAGGGCGCCAGAGTATGTGTGCGGTCGAGATGCGGTGGTCTGGCTAAGGAGGTTCTCTGAAGGCTTCAACTGTGACTGCCAGATGCTTCAGCGCGTTCTTGGGATGATCCCTGGGGCAAAGCGGATGGTCATGGGGCACACGATACAGAGCGAAGGGATCACTGCAGTTTGCGGGGCACAGGCAGTCAGGGTGGATGTTGGTTTGTCCAAGGGATGTGGCAATGGGCTGCCGGAGGTGCTTGAAATCAATGGTGCTGGATCACAGGTGAGGGTGATCACAACAGATCCAACAGAGGCCTGGAAGTACAGGAAGCAGAAGCCGGAAAAGGCTGCTACGGCATTGGAGAAGAAAGGGGAGGTAAAGGACGGACTTGCATTGTTGGTTAGGGAGAGCCATGTGTTGAAAGGCGTAGAAGCTAAGGCTTAGTTAGCGGTAGGATAGAGATTATATTGGTAACTGTCAACTCAATTGGATTGCCATTTGAATTGGAGGCAACTCTTGCTAGAGAACGTAGGCATTGCGTTGAAGGAAATGTTAATTGATTTGGTAATGGTTATCCATGGAAGAAAGGAAAGCAACCTTGATTTATCAATTGCCCTGATTCACCAGGATGTGGTAATCTGATTGCAGATTGCTGATGTATACAATTATTGGCCAATGTCTGAAATTGGTTTCTTAGTGTTTAGTTGTGTGTGTTGTCAATACTCTCCATGCTGTTGTGGATGTTGACGATTATGACCAGATAGGATCTATTTGGGATTATAACTATGCTGTCAATAGTGATGTGTCCAAATTCCAAAACCATCATGATTAATTGCCTGTTGCTCAGCTCATCATACCCTGTGGAAAATATCAAGAATTTCACAAAGCAGCCATGTTTACAGTGAAGCCTAGGTTGTGGATGTGGCCTAGCTCAGCTTACTGTTCCAAATCCTGAACTGGAGTGTCTGAATCTGGTCATGTAGCTTAAGGATTCAACGATTGGTCCAATTGTTTTCTCCTTTTTCCAACACCGGGGGCATTTCTCATTTTTGGCAAACAGTATAGTTGTCGATTGGTGATGCTACACACAAAACATCAAGGATGGCCAGCAAGAATAAGAGTAAGAGATCAGCTGAAAAAGGGAGGACACAAGTTGTTAGGCAAGTATATGATAACATACTGGAAATTGACATCCCCTGTCGCGACAAGTGGAAGTTTTACCAGTAGAAAAGTTTGTTCATGGAGGTTGAATTCGGTTTTTCATGCACAATACTGTTTTGGTATCTTTAAAAGCAGTGTAACCTCACTCTTTTGCTAACAAAAATCTTGATCTGCAAGCATGATACATGCCTATTCATACTTTTTATTGTCCAGCATCACCCCAGGCTCCAGTAGTGCTGTTTGATGTGGAATAATACTGCCTGTCCTAATCATACAGTGTATTTTCTACAACAAATAGGATGCCATGCTAACATAAAGTTAAGAGTATCATCCTAATATGAATATTATTGGTGTGCATGCCTAACATATGTTCAAGTTGGCAGGATTCCATGCTTGTCTAATCACATATCTGTCGCCTTGTGATGATAAGGAAAGGGATGACTGGACTAGTGTGCCATGTTTCGGAACAGCAGGTTGACAGGAAAAGGGATTTCCAGTTTGATTTGCATCTGTAGGCTCCCAGTTTTTCCACCAATGTCCTCCTTTCATTGGTTTGTTGAATTGGTCTTTCGTTCACACTACTGTTACCTTATATTTTCCACGTTTCTTCCAGCATTTTTCTCATGTGCTTAACCCATTCTGATGCTTACATCTCCCTGCCCCGCAAGGCAGTTTTCGGTGATACGGACATATGCTCTATCCACTTGCTTGTTGGCTTGCACTTGCACATTGTTTTGTGCACTTCATCTTTGCGGCGCACAAGTCGAATGATAGCTAACATGGTGGACTTGGTCTCTGGTGTAGCTTGATAGTGCTGACTGTTAATTTGTTTCCCTTTCCACTAGTCTCGACAAAAGTGTTGCTGCCTTGTGTGGGTTCCTGTCATTCAGAATATATTTGAACTGGTTACCTTGCAGGGTTCTAAATTTTTCTCTCTTTTTGAATAATTTGGAAGATTGTGCTCCTTTTCTTTCTTCGTTGGTAATTACTTTTCTTGTACACATCACAATTACCTCTAAAGTTATTTGCCAAGAATTTCTAAAGTTCATCTCCAGGTTGTAGGTACAACCGTACAAGAATGCAATAGGTGATTTCAAGAATCTAAATTATTATTTTTAATATGATCAGTGGGTCCTATTAAAGCTTTGTAGTCAAAATTAGACTTTTCTTTGTACAAAAGAAAATTATATAATATCTATGGAAAACAGTGACACTTGTTCACTGGAAAATCCTTTTGCCAAGGAGATATTTGGACCCGACGGCAAACGTATGCTTACAAAATGGCCTAACTTAGTGATCCATGCTGCAAAAGAGGAAGCTTCCTTTTGGCCTTCAACTCTTTCTTGTTGCACATTATTTTTGCACAGTGGAATGGGCGGACAAGTGTTGTACGCTGTTGATTTGTCCACCACTGATGTGCACACCCAAGCTGAAACGAGCAGAATATGATTTGAGGAAACACGCATGTCGATTGGAGCCCGATTATGATTTTTCTTAAACGGACACCTTAGGCCTCTGACAGTTAATTAAGCCGAAGGCAATGCTCAGTTAATTATAATACACTTCACGACAGTTTTCCTGGACCAGAGGTAGTATGAGAATTGGACAATACCGTTACAACATGTCAAAAAAAAACTACTCCCTCCGTTCCAAAAAAACTACTCCCTCCGTTCCATTTGAATTGACTTGCTATCTACCAAATGTGGATATATCTAGACATGTATATATCCATATGTGGTGGATAGCAAGTCAATTAAATTGAAACGGAGGGAGTACCATGGTAGAACATGACATTGCATAGGAGTGGTGGAGCGTGATACGAAATGAAGCATGGGCCAAAATGCTTATAGAGCAGAGCCATAGCCCATCAGAGCTTCTGCCTCGGCCAGATAAAACAAACCGGGCTAATAAGTGCTAAATACATTGCTATTTAGTGTTAAAAAAATACATTGCTATTTAGCCTTGGATTAGCGTTCTGCATTCAGATAAGACCGGGCTAGAGCCTTGTATGCTCTCCAATACGCACTCGCCCGGTTGCATAGGGTACCACCGGCCAACCCGGCTGGCACCACTCACTCCACACGCCGTTTGATGTGGAAGACCATCATCAAGGGGTGGTTTCCACTGTCATCGTCATCACTCCCCCACGAGGCAACGACTCCAAATTCAGTGCATCGCGAAAATCATGTAGATTAACCGGTGAAATAATAAAATTTAATCAGATGTTTTAACTAGAAACTAATTAACTATGCAAAAACATACAAGTTCCAAAATTATGTTGTAGAACCAAATATATTTGTAGTGACAGTGTTAGAATCTAACTTGTACTGCCATGGAAATAAATTTACTAAACGGGAATCAAAATAAAAACAGAACTTGGTAGGCTAGAAAAAAACATACACATGATATAAAGAAGGTAATGCAAAAAACAAAAAAAATCTGATGTAGCAAGAAGTATTTTGAGACGAAATAAAAAACACTTCACATAATACCCCTTAATAGTGTAAGCATCAGTATGGAGTCATGGACGAAATAAGGAGAAAGAACACACACGTGACTAACCTGTGCCCAGGTGTCAGAACTGAAATCCTGATGCTTCCTAAACCCATGGAAAATGCTCAAAAGATGCTAATAACAGTACTACCTCCGATCCATATTAGTGGGCACAACTTTGTCTAGATACACATGTATCTAGTCTAAATACTTAACTAGATACATATGAATTTAGACAAATCTATGCCCACTAATATGGATCGGAGGGAGTATTATAGTGCGTACACAATTTAACTCCAAGCGCATTCCTTTCTTTGAACTTGGCGAAACAAACACGAATGGTGGTCTGGTCTCATTTCCCTCCATGTGACATTTTATAGCTTAGCTTGGTTGCGCACTTGGAGAGGGAAATAGTTATGCACGGGTGAAATGGAATCATTCATTACTGCCTTAAAGCCATTGCCAGGGAGCACGTGGTTCACGCTTTTTCTCTAGGTGTTTCATCATATTTCTTTTATATAGAAGTACAGGGAACAGTGAAACAAACAAAACCACGGAAAAACGATAACTATTAGTGATTTGTAAAAAATGACTACAAAAGACATTAGAGTGTTCTAATAATTGTTTCGACTGGTCTGTCTTTTTTCTCAGGAATTGAAAAAATGTCTTGTCATTTTTTTCTATGAAGTCCATTTGTCTCCGATCATACTCCGCAAAGGCTGCAATCATATAAACCAAATAGGTGAACAATACCATTGTTACGAATCTTTAGAAAAACTATATTATTCTTTTGAAATGCTTTGAACCAAATGTGCCGAAAGCGTTGGACTGGCCGTGTGATGCAAAACACATAAGTGACAATTCCACAAAAGTAAGAAAAAAATTAAACATCTACATAACAGTTCCACACTCCAATCTGCCATTTTCAGCTCTCTTTCTCACCCAATTTCTGTATGAATTGGTTTTCAAATTTGTTCTGAATAATTCCCACTGGAGAAAACGTCACCTTCATGACACATAAGGCAATTCTTAGTCATATGCACATATCGCTATGTCCACTAGTTTGTTCAATTGTACATGCACAAATTTGATATATTCCCTTTCTTCATCCCCAGCATACAAGCCAAATTGTGTTAACATTGTGGATTTGGTCTGAATGTCGTTTTGTTGGCTGGTGAGTGTCAACTTTTACATTTCCACTCAAATGTGACAAATTCTTTACTTGATCACACCGGGTACAATCACCCCGTACATAGATCTTGGCGGCATGCAGGGTTGGTTGTACCATATCCCTCCAGAATGGTAAGCGGCCTGTGCTTACAGCGGCGCAATGCCTTGCATCATATGTTCTATAGCAAATTGTTCAGAAAATGGCACCGTAGGCAGGTTTTCCCGAACTTCTAGAAGCTTCTGGATCCGACACTAGTGGCACGTGGTAAAATTTGGAGTGGCCATGTGTTGGGAAAACTGCCCTGACCAATTAACCCTTAATGGAGATTAGCACACTCTTAACGTGATCTGAAAATACGCAGAGGAATAAGATGCAAACTTCAACACTACTGACGTACTAACTCATGGATCGTTACTCGTGTCGGACAGAAACATGCATCAAACATATATGGAGCAGACAAGACACTTCTAGCTCGCTCTCAGGAGACAGTGTCTGTCCTCAGGAGAGAAGCTCGCACCCAGGGATAGACATTGTCTATGGTGGGTAGAGAACTATTAGAACAGCTGCAGAAATCAACACACAGGGAATCCTTATACGTGAAAAACCTCTCAACATGAGAGGAAAAACCACAGGCCAAAACCACCCAAATCTTCTTCCACTATTATCAGGGTGGGATATAACGAGTTCTTCTCTAGAGAGCACTAGAGGATCTAATACAACAAGATTTGGGGCATAAGATTTAGGGATTGGAACAATCTCATCAAAGATGGTAGAACCGCAGCTTGAAGGAGACAAGATAATGTATCTGAGCTTCACAACCTTGTGGGCAGGGCCGTGCTTGATCTTAACCTTCTTCCTTCAACTTGTTCTTCTTCCCTTTTCTGTCTTGATTTTATTCTCCAATGGAGGCTATCCTGAATTTTCGTCAATCCTCTTTGTGGATGCTAGTTGGGAGGGTTAACATCCCCATCCATCTTGCACTATGTCCAAAATGATCCTCGGTCATGGCCCTAAGGGGTAGTGGGCTTCTGCACCTGTTTGGGCTGCTTGAAAGGATTTAAATGATCATCTCCTCACAACCCATGAGGAGGATAGTGCTCAGTTGTAATGTATGGCACACAAGCCCGATAGTGCTTAACATTATGGACTTAGTCTCTAAGGGTTGATAGTTGGTGACTTGTGACTCTCAACTTGAACATTTCCATTCGCTTTAGAAAATGCGACTAGTTATATTGACTGCATTAGGCACAATAGTCCGCATATTGATCCTGGCGCGTCACATAATAAAATATGGAGTGACCACGGAGGCTCGTACAATGCTCAGCTGTACTGTCTCTAATTGTTGCATTTTTTGATTTCCTGTCAAAACTTAGCTTATTAGGACAGTGGGGAGTGCCTTGTAGAGTTCGAAGAAACTCCCCTCATTTTGAAATGGCTCAAAGATCATCATAATAAAAAAATTGTCTCTTGAACTATGCGGAAATCATCTATATGTAAGCAAGTAAACATATTCTCTGTGACTCTGTATCATCTATGTGGTAAGAAAATAAGCGCGTCCACTGCGACTCTGTGTACGTAAGGACCCCTACAGCCAATTGTGCCCAAGAGAGAGCATGTCAAAGTTGAACTTGATGTCATCTTAGTGTTTTGATAACAGTCAGAAGACCAAAGGGATGTGGATATCAGGATCATCTGGCTGTTCCTGCATCCATAGAAGAGTGTTGCACGTCTAAATGGAATGCTTTAGTCTCGATGCCTTCCAACCCTATAATTTAGGATCAATACTACAAAAAAATGTGGCCGAGATATTGGCTTTTGTTTCCTCCAGCTCCAAGCCTCCAAGCCTTGGCATATACGCAAAACCGTGAGACCTTCAAGATGGTAATCTAAGTTGACATGCATGCTACATTTTAGGCCATGTACTCTTGGTTGGAGAAATATATGTAGGCACTTTAATGAATTATACACCCAATATGGAGAAGCGACAGGCTTTGGATATTGGGTGCAACTGGCTGAATTTGGTTGCACGGGATTTATACACATCCAATACAGCTGGCGTTCTGATCTTAGGATAACATGTTAATGCAGTGCCATTTTATGTTGTCCTTATTTTTTAGATGGTTGATACATGTAGCAACCCTGTGAGACCCATGATGTATTCTCCTTCCAATAACTAATTTTTTAATAAAGTAATAAAAAGCCGCATGCATCTATCGAATTTTTTAATAAAGTAATAAAAAGCCGCATGCATCTATCGATGCAGAGGCTGGGGCTTCCCCATTTAATTTTTTTAATGAATTATGTCATTAAAGCATTTACTACGGCCTACCAATAACACACTTGAATATTTTGAATAAGAATGTGAATATTTTATAAGCATCATTGTGCCTCTTTTCATGTACTCTATCGCACATTGTGGATATGGGAGATATTTCGGCTTTGTCCTATAAGTAATTGGATATAGTACTAGTATAAAGTATAACATGGAGTCAACAAGAAGAAAAGCAGTATACGATGACATTGTGGTCTAGTTTACTCTATTGCACTCTTTAACCTTATAAAATTGTATTTGGTTCCAATAATTGATAGAATATGAAAATTTCATTTTATTGTTAGTTAGAAGATAGAAGGAATGAAAGCAGGAAAAACAATGAGAGATCAGAAATGCGGAAGCAGAAGAGAGAAAATTGGTTTCTGATTGACAACATTCAAACATATGTGATATATTTGCTTCTCGAGTTAGTTACCCTATTCATATCTTTTAATTGGTCTGTTTCAGCAAAATGATAATGACCTAGAACAAATTATAATTATGTCCCCATTGTTATTGAAAGTTGAGTAACCATGTCTCTTTTTTCTTATCAAAGAAAGAACCGGGTTACGAAGCTAGGACTGAGATGTTGTCTTACCATATTGATGCAAAACATATTCTGATTCATCTGTGCATGCAGTTAAATGCCTCTCCAATTAACCGCCTTGGTAAACGTGGTCAGGACTGCCGCAGTTCTTCAGTCGGGTAGTTTGTGTTGTTTCAATCTCTGACGTCACAATGTCTTTGCTGTAGCTAATTATGCATCAATCGAATGGTACGCCGTACACATACTCTCGGATAAAGTTAACAATTCAACCGGCTAAGCCTAAACTCAATAGTTTACATAATTGTGGAAGAAGTTGCATGTGAAGGAGGAGAAATTCCTTATTGCGCTGTCGATTAGGGAAACTTTGGATGTCATGCTAGAATAGCATAGTCACTGAGCTAGGACAATCGTTGGATATAACTAATAAAAAATTGCTTTGCTCGGTGTAGCTAACAAAATTTGGAGGAGAGTTGATTTGGCTCTCTCGCACTGACGATCTTATGTTTTGCTTCGTGCAAACTTCCCTCCACAACTTGACATCTTGCTTGCATGCATGATAATCATTGATACATCGGCCATCAACTTTTTCTGTGAGCTTTGGTCCTCGCGGCTATGCCCCGCTGAGATAGTCAGCTTAATGGAGTCCAATACTGGCGGGACTGGTAGTCTTCCTACAATCATGAAAATATATTTGGTTTCCCAATACCTCTCATGCTCATGGTTGACACCACCGGAACTTTGGCTTGATCTTTTCTAACCTATTTGTATTGAAGGAAATCCACTGTATATTTCATAGTTCAACAACACTTGCCAACTGGCCGGGAAGAAGTTTGCAATATATGCTACCCTCTCCCGTATCGTTTGCTCAGACAGTTATGGTTCGACAGTGGGCAAGACATGTGGTCGTACCTGCATATTCAGATTAAATTTTCCACTACTATGTTTGGATTCTAGAGTCTACTCTATATCCATCTCCACACCCCCAGGCCACAGGTACCAAATCAAAGAATGCGATGCTGTTAACATCGTGTCACGTGATGTTTCTATAACCCTCCACTTGCCAAATTAGTGTTGTTGTACCGTCCTGAGACTTACTACAGACCAAATTGGCATCTGTACTCTCAACCTGGCAAATCTATACTATAATATTGAAAGCTGCCGTGATGGTACGTTCATGTGGTACGTCGAACGTATGGTACGTCGGGGCCGCGCTGCTCAAACTCGTGTCGGATACGAGCTCTGGCTGCAGTCACTTACGCTCCTCGGTCACCTAGGAGAGTCACGCCAGAAAACGATCAAAGGGATCCCAGGCCCAGCACATAGGTTATGTTTCGGGCCGTCCCAGCTTCGGTCTAGATTTTGTCCACGCGACCCAGTGGGCTGCAATCTTTCAGATCTGGCCAGCAGGCATCGGTATATTCTGATTTTTGAGACCGTTTGGAAAACAAAAACACTTGAATCGATCCAAACAACTCTCGATATACAAGAGTACGGGATGATTTGTGTGTGTTTTGGACCAATTTTGTCTATGTACATCTAAGGGAAGTTTTCTTAAGTACGTTTCTTATGGTGCTAATGAAAAGCAAATACATGTATATATGTAAAAACCAACAACTGAACTTGCCGAACCAGTATTTCGGCCAGTGAACCATCGAACTGAGATGCTCACTTGGTTGGGTCACTAATCCACTTTTTACACTAAGGTTTTGGTCATCAACCTTATTTAGCATTTCGCTTCTGGCCCTAATTTTGTAGATGCATTTCTACGTTCTAACTTATTTGTAAAAGGATAGAGAGACACTCGGCACCTACCGACAAGCGGCTGTTTGGTCCGTAGGAGACGCTCGATGTGACGAGCCAGGGTGGGTGTTGGGGAAACATCCTGGGAATGAGCGGCGAAGTTGCGCAAGTAAATGCCATCAGTTCCCTAAGACAGAGCGACACGCGATGCAGGCCGAATGTCTCCGAGCTAGGCAGTGTGTCGGAGAATTTGGGGTAGGGAAGGGGAGATCGACGATGATTGTAGAAGGAATGAGAGAGGATGGTGGCGCCTATAAAGAGGAATAGGGACGAACAATGCACTGATGGAAGGGGAGGGCGGGGAGACGACACATGTACAAGGGGGTAATGCATTATGAAAGTTAAATGACATGAATAGGTTAACCCGTAGCAACGCACGGGTATTTTGCTAGTGTAAGGTAAGAATAGGAAACACCGGTAAGTCCGAGGTACAACTTTTTTTGGTGGACCGATTTAGCAGTAATTTTCAGCTCAGGTTTTGCTCCGGTCTTAAGGCCAAAGGGCATCATAAATATAACACTAAGACCCTCTCAAACTCATGATAAATTCACAACACTGAGTTTAGCTAGATAAAATCCATATTCCGCTCTAGTTTTGGCCTTCATGAGTAATAACATGATCTTGCACACTGTCACGCACAAAAGAAATATCAACATCAATATGATGGTAAGCTCATGCTTCATGGGATCTCATTCAATACTGATAGCATCTATACTAGTAGGTGTAGTAACAGGTAGAAATCCCTTGGCAACCCTCGTAACCAAGTCAAATGTGTCGTCGAAAGAGTCAGAGCTCGCAATTCAGTTTCTGCACTCGAATGCGAAACTGCAATATGTTTCTTCATCTTCCAGGCAATGAGAGAACGGACAAGAAAAACACGGTAAGAAGAAAGTGAAATGCGATCTGAAGGATCACTAGCCCACATAGTACCAGAATAGGCCTGAGGCTGTAACATGATGGAACGGGGAAAGAAAAGACGGTAAGAGATTGTGCCACGAAGCTATCCTAGAACACAAAGAAGGTGACTATGGTTAAGCGAGGTGGTAGCAGAACAAACTGATTCAAAATTTGGACAAGATATGAGATATCCGGACAAATGACATAGATATAGACAAGACTCAATGAGATTACAGTAACACGTCAGATCAGACAAAGCACGAAGGTTAACATGAAGCTCTATGGGAGTATCAACAGTGTGCTCATCTCTAAGATTTGCACGAGCAAGAACATCATGTATATACTTTTCTTGGGAAGTACAAAAGCCATAAGAGGTAGAGACACCCTCAATCCTAAGAACGTAACGAAGAGGATCAAGATCACACAAAAGAAACTACTCACTGAGACAAGTCTTGACAAAGGCAATGTACTAAGAGTTGTTGATAGTGATGATCATGAATCTAAGAATCTTAAAAATAAATTATCTCCTAGACATTGTTTGAAAAGCTCCGGGTTGAGCTTCTCCCTACTTATGGCCAGGAGGAAATCTCCTATAAAATTAAATTACAAAATCTTCCATGTTATATATTTTCTTCTTGAACTAACTCGTTGCTCACTCCCCCGTCACCTCCAAGGCGAGACTAGGGCGAGGCGATCCTCTGTTAGACATCATCGTGCAGTCGTCGCCGGAGGAGGTGAATATTGTGCGGCTCTCGAACGATATCACGGAAGAGCGGTGACATCTCGCGTGACCTTGAAACATGTGCGACGACTCACTAGCATATCGGCGTATGGGACGCCCATGGTTGATCTTTGTACTTTTTGGCCAGATTTGGCCTCCCCGCAATGGAGTGCTGCTTTCGGTTGCGGGTTGTAGTGAGGATTGTTGTCTGGCGTGTTACACGCCTTCCGCAATGCAACGAAATCTACAACTCCAGATGTGACGGTGCCTTGGTGCTGTGGTGGTCCTCTTGGGCTGCAAACATAGAGCACCATGTATCATATTTGAGCCCACCTGTGGGGCTGCGCATTGGATGCAACCTTGTCACCATGACCCGTTCACATAATGGCCACGAGACCACGACGGAGGATGCCGGGGCATCGGCCTTTAAAATACTGCCGGCTAATCCTTGATTGATGCAACAAGAGCCATATCTGTTTGACCTTATGTCTAGCTTCTCTCGCTGCCATCGACAGGATCGAAGGAGGTGCAAGAACTATCGAAACGAGGCGGCAAGGGTTTCCACCTGCTTTCATCACCTTCTCCAGGGACGTTGGAAGGCCTTTGGTTCTATCAGTCCTGGGATTCGGTTAGCAAAAAGGCATCAGCTAATAGAGAGGTTGGTGATACTGACATTTTCGACTTGTAATTCGGGTAGAAACACATGATATTGCCTCAGGTATATTAAGCAATAACGATGTGCATGCGTCGTGCTGTGGTTGATGATTGGTGGCTTGATCTATACGTCGGGGATGACAATTCCGAGTTCAACCTGTGGTTGGGCTCGTCGGAATCGGTGCACTTGTGATAAATCCTTATTGAGAGCTTTGTCTAGATGTATTGTACTCTTGGTTGCACTTGTCATGTGGTTTGCAGTAGGGTTGTGGTGTTATTTTTGCGAGCAGTACATTCTAGATGGCCTTGGAAAATTTTTAGCTGATTTTTCGACATCAATGCATAGTTTTACTTTGCAGCATACAATAATTTATAACACACGGTTTTATGCATTACCGATGCAGAGCTGGCGGGTCATCCTCCATTTTAAAAAGAATCTAATTCAAATGTTGTGGCTCAGCTTGTTTAATAGACGACCCGTCTAAAAACAAGCAACCTCATGTATGTGTGGGACTACTATGTCGCAATGCACCACCTGCTTGATCGACGCAAATATATATCGTGGGTGGTTGGGGTTGTTAGGCCGGCCATTCCAGACAAATAATACTGATAGTACATTAATATTGACTGCTCCTACCAACAGTGTGCACTGCTTTATATTCAGTCGCTTCGTTCATACCGGTCCTGGTAGCACACCTTCATGGCCCGTAAGCAAAATAGATAAAAATCCATAGGGCATGAGTAAATCGTTGAAGGTACTTAAGAGTGGGCTATGTACACGCATACATGCATGCCACGAACCTGAATTCGGAGCTGAGAATAGGAGTCACCGTACCGGGAAATCAACATTTGTGTTTGTGCGCAATCAGTTGTTTGTGTTGGCGTGATCGACTTGTGTTCACCGTGGCTCACGGACTTCCACTCATAGTAGTGATGCGATAAGGCCACTGTAGAGTTCACGACGACCGGATCAGTGAAAAGGCTACAAAAGTAAACGACCGCACTGCTTGTCTCTTCTGTAGGATAGCGTGCGTATATCTAGGTTGTCCAAACTGGATTGTGACATCTTTGGTGCATCTCTTCCCCGCATCCCGCCTCCCCCTCCACTTCCACCGGAAGACTGGGACTCTGTGTCTCCTTTTGCTATGCTTGATCTGGAATAGTCATCATGAGACGGTCATCCGTGTGATACGGCCATTCTACTGTTGTCTTGTTTTCCCTGTTGTCAAATTGGCGCTGGCGGCGGTGTGGAGGAGCTCCGGGCGCCGGCGTGTTTTTCTGTTGCAGGTGTACGGCTCCCTCGACGGCGGTGCTCGGTGGAGCTCCGCGGTGGTGCACCTGCATCCTCCACGCTCGCGAATCAGCGGATTCGTGCTGCGTGGCTTCTCCCGGCCAGATTCCGTGCGGTGGCGGATCTGGATGTTGATGGTTCGGAAGACGACGACGGGATGCTGCGCGGCGGAGCTGAAGATCCACGGCGTTACCCCTTCGGGGGCGGTGAGTGGAGACTTCCCGGTTGCCAGGGAGCTGGTTCGTCAATCCTTGGAGTGTGTGCGAGCAGCGGCAGCGGCGCGTCTCTCTCTCGCCATGGATGCAGGCGAGGTCGGAGTCCAGAAGGTGCTTCCTGTAATTTCTTTCGTTTCTGGGCTTTTCTGTAAGATCGCTGCATCTTTGTAGTCGTCCTCTTCCTCGCAAAATAAATAAATATATCAAGACCATTGGTCTTCTGGCCCTAGACGGTGGAAAGGAGCTACCCCGGCCGGGAGTGGGACCCTATAATTGGCTCTCTATCTCTGAACACGTCTGACTATGCAGACAACAAACCACATATCGTTTTTGAAAACTACTATATGTCAAATATAGCTTGTTCAAAATATGATCTGGGTAGAATTTCCATTACGAAGACAGCGGGTTAAGGTAGAGAATGCTGGGTATGTAACGTGTTATCGGTTATAGACACGTCAAGTCACGAACGAGTTTGTGAGCATCTTCGTTTTGTAACTCACGATCTCACCTCAGCTAGATCAAGCAATGTTGATGAGAACGCGTCATGTCCTAGCTAAATATGGTAGCTCGAAGCAAGAGTGGATTTTTTTAGGCCGAGCTACATAGAGCTGTTTTTATTTTGAAAATTCAAAATCGGCATTTTTATGTTTCCAAAAATCGTGAAATAATTTCCGGATGTATATATTGTTGAGATCTACTATCGTGCAAAAAATTTAGATCTAAATTCGTTGTATTTTGGGCCGTACAAAAAAGACAAATCGGAGAAAAATTCAAAATTTTGAAATTGTGTATTCCTCACCACCCAGATCCACCCGTTTGTCTTGTTTGTGCAGCCCAAAATATAACGATTTGGGATTGAAAATTTGCACGATTGTAGATCTCGACAAAATCTACATCTGGTAATTTTTGCACAATTTTTGGAAACTTTAAAATATCGATTTCAAATTTTCAAAAAAAAAACCCGACTCCATGTAGCCTGGGCTTTAAAATAGGTTTTCGAGCTCGAAGCTGAGTTTTGTGGATGAAAATCGCAAGTTCAATTGAAATCATCAGTATCTGTGCACGTACGACTAACCTTTCTTAAAAGTTTTGTTTAGAATGAGTGTACTCTTCTTCGTTATGTCACTTGTTACAAAACACACGTTTTTGGAGATATTGTCACGTGGTAGTCCATTTTAAAGTGTGGTGGAATCTTATGGTTGTATGATTTTTTCGGCATCAACTTGTAACTTTACTTAACATTATTTATTAATTATTAATCATATATGATTTGTAGGCATCTGCCGATGCAAAGGCCGAGAACCATCCTAGAAACAAATTCAAATGACTTGGCTTAGCTTGTTTAATACACGACCTATCTAAGAAAACACGCAACATCTTTGGGGAGTTGTTTCGCAATGCACCACCCGCTTGCTTGAAACAAAATTACATCGTGGATGGTTGTGGCTGGCAGGTAGGGTTGCAAAGCGGCCTCCGGAAAGACCCGCTAAAATGCCAAACTAGTGAAATTAAGCTATATATATGGTTGTAATCCAGTACAACTGATTTTTCTAAAGTTGAATTTGAAGCGGGCCGGATCCGGGCTTATTGACGGTGAAGATTAATCTGTTCAAAGTTAAGATTTTTTTAGCGGTTAAGATGATTCGATGGACTAAGCCCCGGCGGGTGCGCGCAGCCTAATCGTTCGATACCAGGACTCTCCGTCCCATCTATACTTCTTATAAAGCAAAACCTCACTAAGTGCAATTAATATTTTTCTATCTCAACATGCAAGCCATCCACATCACTTTCTCTTTTAGCCAATCAATTGTCCACATCATCCCACTAACATCATTACTTATTGTCTATATCCACATGCAAGTATCCACATCATCATTTTCTTTGACCATTAAGATGTCTACATCAAGTGATTATTTTGCCAAAATTTTCAATAATGAAAATCGTAGAACCATCATTCGAAACTATGTGCTCTTCTACATGTAACCGCTCAAAAAGTTTTTAGACATATTATGCAGCAATTTACATGACATCTTCATGCAAGCCATCCACATCATCAGTTTCTTCAACCCGCTGATTTCACTTTATCTACATCAATCAACATCAATCAGGTACACCCTGAACCATAACGAACTTTGAAATATTAATTACTCATACATTGCATGTCTATTAAATCAAATTTAGCCTCTCAACTTCAAGAGTTTATATGTTTTACTAGGTTTATTAAAAGATACCCGCCGCCACGCGCGGGGTACAACTTCAGGAGTTTATATGTTTTACTAGGTTTCTTAAAAGATACCCGCTACCACGCGCAGGGTATAACTTCAGGAGTTTATATGTTTTACTAGATTTCTTAAGAGATACCCGCTGCAACGCACGGGGTATCGTTCTAGTATTCAAGAACGAACACCGGCTGCCAAGTCAAAAAAAAAACTCCGGTAGCAATCAATCGACTGTATACGAATCTGCCGTCCCTCGGCCAAGGACGCGGCCATTGCGCCGGCGCGTGAGCTGGGAATCAACATGCCTATTGCTGTCATACAACGTCCATGCGTCTCCTAGGGCAGCGCCGCCGCTTTTTTGTGTGGCTGTTCGGAGGTCATGTTCATTAGCTGCCCTCCTATGAATTTTTGCCATAATTGCTCCAGATCTATTCTCCAAATTGTTTTTCCCAGCCATCGGCTCTGTCCACGGATAGTTGAGTACGCGGTGGCGCCAGGCGCCATTGTAGCAGCCAGATCAGACTGGGGATATGACTTGCACCGAGAAGCTGAAACCAGCGTCGCTGATACAACCAGTGGCCCATCAGCCACACACGTACGCGTTTGATCAAAGTTGCTACATCACGGTTAACAAACACCAAAAACCTGCCGGCGGCCGGCCGCCGCGAGACGCGCACCACAAAGCAGTACCGCCGGCGTTCATGGCCGTGGAGTCATCGTGTGATGGACGTTCAAAGACCCTGCTCGATGTCGTGTTGCCGGAAGCGTAGTTCCTCATGCCATGCCGCAACGTCGTCCAGGGCACGATCTGCATCAGTCCATTTTAACTGGCTCAGAAATCAGGATAACGTGCATGTCGATGTTGAGGTATGTAATTCTGATATGCACTATGGTTATTTGTTGGCCAGGGCACGATCTGACTCAGTCCACTTTAACTGACTAGGAAATCAGTACAAGCTGCGTGTCTATGTTGAGGTTTGTAATTCTGATATGAACTCTGTTTATTTGTAAAGTACATATAATTTTTTATCGTGAAACATTATAGCAGCTAGGGCCATATGTGTATGCATATGAACTGAAGTACTTACACGAAGGAACGAATTAGTAGTCCAATTGTTCGCATGCAAGGATGGATAAGCAATTGTTCACCATTAGTTGCACTGGGGCAGCAAATCTGATATCTAAAGCTGCAGACTCCGGCGAGATGGTAGACTGGAGCCTAGGTGAAATAGAATGATCTTTCTTTAACATGAATGTTTACATTTGTGGTTCTAGAATCTATCGGTTTCAATAGAAATTGGCAAAGACCATGTTCTGGTACCCTTTTGTTGCCCGTACGAATGTGCATCCTTATGCAAATGAATTTATATATAGATGCAAATACCTATTATTTATTTTTGTCGGCCGGTTTTCTACATTGTTGTGTTCTGGGGGTGCAAATGTAAGCATTCTGTTCTGTCAATTTGGAAAGTGTAAATTGAGCATGTTCTTAGATATTAAAATCACTCCCCTAAGATGCCATTACACTTATTAATAATTTTGTATGTTGTAGTGTTCCAATCAGGTACAAACACAATGCTTTGATCATGGTGACCACCACCGATTGGCCTCCGACTGACTCATCCGTCTTGATGAAAAAAGTTTGACTGCTCGAGAGTTCTCTAGGCAATGAAAGGAACACATCACCTCAACATAGAAGACGAATTATGTGAGCAAAGCAACTGCCTGTAAGCTCCCACATCTACTATTGTTCTCGAGCCTACACATGTTTGAAGTGGATGAGGTGGTGTTTAACGTGACTGACAGCAGTTTGGGGCAGATTCGATGGCTGCCGTCTTCTCTGAGGTCGTTGAGTGAAGAAACAAAGGACGGTAGGTGGCAACGTTCAGTTTCGTGGACGGTCGTTCTTTCACCTACTCAGCAAGCAAATTACTTTGTCTTGAGTTCACTGTCCCAGGTAATTTCTACTTATATTTATTCATCTCTAAGACCGGTCCTAATCGTTGGGGTTACCTGCTTTCAGTGCAAAAGCTAGATGTGTGCTAACTTTTTATTCATGGTAGTTCCAGGTGTCACCCATGTAAAGGCTTTCATTAGGCTGCCATATAAGAATTTCTGAGACAAAGCAAGTCAAGCAGATTTTCTACTGTGATTATATGGCTGAAATACAACTACTAACAATCTTTTTGAATAGAGATCATACAATTTTTGGTGCCACTTCTGCTTGCCATGCATCTATGCTAGAAACATGCTTACGGCCTAAGATAATGAAGACTTTCTTCTATATTCTAATCAATGGCATGCCCCAACATAAGACACATTGCATTAATTTCCACGACCTGAATGTTGTATGCATGATGCAAGGATGGAGTCAAGGTAAGATGGTAAGATCTATGCATCCATACAAGGACTAAATGGAGCATAGCGGAAAAATAATAAGCCCTTTTGCTTAACTAAGAGTTAGTTCCGATGTATCTTGGACACTTGGTAAAGAAGATTTTTTTCACAAAGGTGTCGTGGTGAGCTGGCCATGAAGCGCGGTACAAGATATGTCCAAGGTAACCGGTCATATTACGGATGTTCGCATTGCTTTTGATATTCGATGTAAGTGCTACGATCTATCCGTTTGAGTTGGAATTGTTTCACGGTCATGTTATGTTGCCCAGTTCGTCGCAAGAATTGGAAATAATAAATATATTCATTATTTTCTAGGATGACACTTCAAAGCAGATCCTCGAAGTAATCCTCTCACCTTCCTTTCATAAGTGTGGAGCTAAGTATTGTAGCAAGGAGGAGACTATCTGAGTCTGTCCAGCAGTCAGCGACAGCAGAATCACCTGGCGTTGAGCAGCAGCCAACTACGCATACTTGGTCGATATCTCCATTCTCCTTCGTTAGGTATTCTTCTTTTGATTTTTTTCTACTAATCGCCAACTCTGCACTGAAAACTGGACTAATAGTAACTCGGTTGCTGTCATCAACTTGCTTTGCTTTGAGCTGAGTAGACATGTACTTGCACAAATGGATGGGAATGCAGTCTAAACGTAAGAGGGATGCAAATTGCTATACGGAACTGAAATAATAGTGAGATTTATATTACTAAAAGTTCAGTGTTTTATGCTATGTTGCAGGATGCTCTAAATTACTTTCTTGGCCGGGGATCCTTGGTCAACAGTGTATTGTACAATGTAATATTTATCCTTATGCACCTATTATTTATTTCCATCAGTTTTCTAGGTTTTTTTTTGGTTTCTATGCACGAAATAAAACTAAGGTGACTTCCACCGTTCATGTAAAACACTACATCCTTTTTTATATACTTCATTTATTTTTCACTTTTGCAGTTTACAGATCATTTTTAGATAATTGTTTGTGGAATACATGACAATAGAATTTTACTAAAATCTGTTGGGCAGATGCCAGGTAGCATCTGATTCTTGCCATTTTTCTGTTTGCTCAAAGCAACAAATTTTAGTTAAACAATAATTATTGGTAATGGGCTCTTCCATAAAAATGGGAAAGGATGTGGGATATTGAGACTTTTATGATAAAATAATCATGAGAAGTACTCCATTTCCCAAAAATATCCCGCAATGATTATTATATTTAAAAAATGTGCTGGACAATGGAGCAGGTACAACATTTATTATGGTTTAAAGATTGTATTATTAACCTTTACGGCTGCACAAATTTTACACGATTAAGAAATTCAAATAGAAGTGCTAATGCTTTTCGTAAATTTGTGCTAGGAAAAAAGACACTTTGGACAAATCTTTCAAACAGATGATGCCCGAGTAAGATCACATGATTAATAGTGAAAATATAGGCTAAGAATTATAGTTTTTTCATTTTGGTAGAATATGATTATGTAAGCATAATAAACACCTACCTACTACATCGCGGTGGCAAATTATTTTTAATTGATTTGTCAATTTATTTATCCATATGGATCGTTTTCTCCATAACCTTAAATAAATCACCTTGGTTTTTGTCCTTACTGTCATTAAGAATACATAAAATCAAATTCTACCGGAGATATTATAATTGACATGTTTGATCAGTAGGGATCAACGCTAATGATTCTAGATTGTATAACACCGATCTTTGTTAATATTCTAGACATGGAAAAATTACACAATGAGTGATGACATGGTTGATTGCTGGAGTTTGACAAAAGATACAAGTTAAATGTTACAGTCATTCGCAACATAATAAAACATGAAGGAATAAACACTTAAGTTACTTAGGTTTTTTAGTTATAACATTCACAGTTTTATCACCGCATGAAAAGATGTAAGAAGTAACGAAGCTCTACAAAACGAGTATCGTAATTTTTTTTTATATAATTATGATTCATATTTCTCTCTATTTATTTCAAACAATGGCGTCAAGAAGATAGATAATCATTAGATATCAAAATGCAAACAATCTCATTTCGAGCCGCGCAATTGCGCGGGCCACCCAGCTAGTTCCGTACAAACAACTAGTAGTGCATAAAAATTGACTGCTCCTATCAATGGTGTGCACTGCTTTATATACAAGCGGCATCCAACCATATATGTTCGTTCGTACCGCGCATGGTAGCTCTCGCATCTCAGCATCTATTTATAACACCTTCATGGCCCGTAAGCAATACCGATAAATATGCAAAGGGCAGGAGTAGATCGTTCAAGGGGCTTAGAGTGAGAGTGCTATTGTCACACATACATGTCACCAACTTAACTTTGGAGCTGGGAATTGGAGGTACCAGGAAATCAACATTTGTGCGTGCTGGCTGATCGTTGTTAGTGTTTGCGTGACTGACTCGTCCACGGCACGGCTCATGGCCACCCATTATTAATCGTGCGATAAAGCCATCCTAATGTCCTACACAGACCGGTGAAAGGAGTACAGTATTGCGCTCCTACACTGCTCAGCCCTCTTCACATGGAGCTTGCTCGTTTCGCTGCCGCCTCCAAGCTGGATTGTGACACCGTCTGGAGCATAATCTCACCCGCTTCGTGCTCCGCATAACCAATGGGACTCCGCATCTTCTTAAGCCGGCCATGCAACATCTGCAAAAAAGACAATGTGAACTGGTCTTTTGCGATACGGTCGTCCCACATACGGTTAGTTCACTGATGTCAAATACGTCATTCTCACTAGTAGGAATGTGCCTATAGCCACCACCCTACCGCTGGCGGACGGTCCCGGCATCCGCCAGCGTTATTACCGCTGGCGAACGAAATATCGTGCCTGCCACTGGTGCTAGATGTACCGCTGGCAGACGGTCCTGGGAGTACGCCAGCGGTAGTATCAGGCAGGTGCCAGGAGGCGGGTTAACTACCGCTGGCGGACGGCATCAGTGTTTACCGCTGGCGGACTGTATATCAAGCCCGCCAGCGGTAGTTGGCTCGGCTGGGCCCAGAATCGAGCAAATTACCGCTGGCGGACGCCTTTTATTGTCCGCCCGCGGTAAGTAACGTATTGATGGCGGGCACTGCGTGTCGTCCGCCAGGGGTAAGTTGGCATGCAAATACTTGGCAATGTTTTTGTCTATATTCCGCCATAGATGCCTATGCATATCCACGCGAGATGATGTAATGGACTATTATGTGTGCATATGTAAAATTTTACAATACCCCGTCGATGCAGCGCCTCTCCCGCCTCTATCGATACACAATACTTGCTTATTGCGTCGACGACAACACTCTTGTCTTTCGACGACGCTTTTCACTCTTGGCCTTCGACGATTGAACCATCGCTTCCTATACCAAGATACACCTATTTGTCGAATATGAGAACTTTATCACAAACTATGCCGTTGGAATTGCCTAACTTGGTCATTTGGCTTGAAACTTATAAATGTTTATACATGATAGACCTTTTTGTGAAGACCTTTTTTGAACGATTTGTCAAAAATCAAGTTTATTATTTTCATAGCAACTAGTATAAATAAAAGGACTCCATGCAAGAGAATATCTTTTTTTGAGGTTTTTCCACTTTATTTGTTTTTTTAAACGGTCGAAATGGCCACCATGACTATTCATCTTAAGAGGTCAAATTATCTAAAACTATTGATATTTCTGTGATATAATCACTAGGTGTGTACCTTAAAATGTTTTTAAAAAAATTCAGACCAAACTATCAAACACTTGTAGTTCAAATTTGGATAAATTTCAAAAAATCAGCATAAACTCATTTAACTAGGCAAAATTAGATAGAAATTAAGAAAATTTCTAATAATTGGAGATTATCCATCAAATGTGGACTAATATTTGTGATAATTAGATGAGTGGAATTTTGCACCACATTAGTTATTAAGATTACTAATAGATATGACACGGTTATAACGGGAGTTTAAGATACATTGGCATTCTGAAATGAACTAGTACAACTGAAATTAAAAAACTACCACAAACTACATAACCCGAAATCATCTCCCGTCGATGCAGCCTCCAGCCTCCGTCGATGCAACACTCTTGCCCTTCGATGATGCACCACTCTTGCCCTTCGATGATGATTCAGTACTCTTCCCCTTCGAGGATGCAACATCTTTGCCCTTCGATGATGCTACACTCTTAATCTTCGCCTTTAATGCACCAGTCGGCATGAAGATATCGTCTTCGTCCTCGCTCTCGTTCAACCAGGTAGATGGATGTTTTGAAAAATACATACGCTCTCCTTCATTCATAAATTTTCCATTGACAACTCGCTTGTCGTACCTTGCACGCATCCGGAGAAGTTCTTGCCGTATTTCCTGAGCCGACCTACTAGGCCACCCGCGATGTCGGAATGACGCCCCAACCTCAGTGAGAAGACTATCTCTACTAATGAGGTTCTCCCATGGAAATTCCTTATTGTCTACCCTCAACTCGCCCCGCACAATACAAAAGACACTCGGACATTCGAGTGACCCAACTACGGTCTATAGGAAAATCTTTGCTAGGAAGACCAGACATCTTCGAGTGAATACACTGATCTGCTTACCCTCCTCAGTGGGAGGGGTTTTTATAGGATGAGCAGAGAAGAATTGGCGGGAGAAACAGGCGGTTGCAAGGCTGGCGGAAAAAAAAAGGATGGAGCGACGATGGCGGGAAAAATAGGCGGGAGAAAAGAGGGCAGAAGACAACACAGACTGATGAATATGAGAACTTTATCACAAACTATGTCGTGGGAGACAACACAGACTGATGAATATGAGAAAAGTATTTGTAGTATTTGCAGTTGTGTTTTGAAATGCAAAAAAGTATTTGAGAAGATAAAAAAACAAAAAGAAAAAATATTTAAAAAAATCATGGTACCGCTGGCGGACGGATGGTGCTGTCCGCCAGCGGTAAGCTGGCCGAATAATTAATAACCCGCCCTGCTTCTCTCTCTTCTAAAAAATTCCCCATCCCCCCCCCCCCCGCGCGCGCGCGTGCCTAGCTCTCCCGCCCGGCCGCCGCGCGCCCCCCAGCTCCGATTCGCCGCCGGTCGCCGCCCGCTCTGCCCACACGCCGCCCGCTCCCCCTCCTCCTTCCGTCGTCTGCCGCTGGCGACGCCCATGCCGCCCCGTGCGCCCACGCCTACGCCGCCTTCCTCTCGCGCCCACGCCGCCCCGAGCGCCCAGGTCCACGCCGCCGACGCTGACGCCGCCCTCCTCTCTCGCGCCCATGCCGCTCTCCTCTCTCGCACCCACGCCGCCCCGAGCGCCCACGTCCACGGCCGGCGCGCCCCCCGCATAGACGGCCCCGAGCGCGCCCACGCCACCGTTGACGGCCCCGAGCGCCCCCTGCACCTCAGCCCGCCGCCCGGCCAAGGTAATCTGGCCGCACCCCTCCTCCCCTCCTAGCTAGCACCCACACCCACAAGGTGTTTGTGGGTTTGCCTAGCCCAAATTTTTAGAAAATAGGGTTTCAAATTAGAAACTAGGGTTTCAAATTTGAGAAAATAGGGTTTCAAGTTTTAGGAAGTAGGGTTTCATGTGTTAGGAATTAGGGTTTCTTCAATTTAGGGTTTAGTTTATATTCAAAGTCTTAATTCAAATTGTTTTGTTTTATGCAGGAAGTTTAGAAGGAGCTCGACATTGCCGTTCTGTTTTAGGTGAGATGATATATATTTGTGTGGTCGTGGTGGCTGCGAATGCGGCCTTGTGGTGGTGATGGATGCTGCGATTGCGGACTTTGTGTATGAAATGTCTGCAGATACCCCTAGAGACCCTTGAGATTGCCGGAATGTTGATTAATTTCCATTCCGGCAAATTCGGGTACTCCATATGCCATAATTTTAGCAAAGGTCATGCCGAAATTTTTCTTAAATTTTGGCATGACTTGCTAAAATTATGACATATGGAGTAACTAAAATTTTGGAAATCTCAAATGGTCTCATGTGCTAAGTATGGCGCATCGGCTCATTAAGGATAATACCCCAAGTATCATGATAATCGACCCCTTCTACATGTCCGAGTGCTTCGTGACCACCACTATGGGTATGACAAGCGTGACAAAGTTTATCGAAGATGTCTTCGTGGCGAATAAAACCAAGAACATCTTTCTCATGCCTTACTTTCCCAAGTAAGTCATTACCTAGCCGCCATAACATCTTTCATAGATTTTCATCCTTAAATTTGCATAAGTGAGAATGATGGTCTATTTTCATTGTTTTGTGCAGTAACCGAGACGGCACCCTCATCGTTCTGTACCCTAAAGAGTCGTTTGCCTTTTATCTCGACGCGGGTAGTTATGAGAAGAAAGAATACAAGCACATCATTAATGTTCTGGATGATGCTCTCTGCGGTTACTACTTACTAAATCAAGGCATCCTGAGAAGAACTAACAATAAGCGAGGCAAGATGGCATTCACCCACAAAGTGGATTTCTCCTGCATCAGAAGGTGCCTGGCAGTCCGATGGACGCCTGGTATGTCATCTATCTAATGCAGGAGTTCATACGGAATCACCAAAGACTATAATTTCCAGTTGCTATCGATAAATGGTGCAAGGACATGGCGAAAACCACTGATGCTGATATCACGCAAGAGTTCGCTCAAATCCAGCAGACGTTGGCTTCAATAATCATCAACTATGTCAGTCATCACGAGCGACCTAATGGGTTGTTCTACTACCAAGGTGCAACACCATCTAACGTCGATCTAGAAAATCGCATAGCACTGCAGTGTGACGACAGGCCATTCAACTCTTTGAATGGTTGTCAACCGTTCCCACCGAAGCCAATGTCAAAGCCGACCAAGAAGAAGTGAAGGTGTGTTGTCGATTTAGTACTCTTGTTAAATTAAATTGCCTAACTCTAGTTTCAAAGCCCTACTTGATATTCGTTTTTACAATGCCGATGATTAAAATGAGGTGACACTATGTTATTCAGGGTGGTGTAAGTGAGACCTATAATATGCAAGAACACAGAGCTTCTGCATCCTACTGGATCTCACTTACACCATCTCTGAATTTGTGTGTCCAATCTAAGTATGAGGCATGCTTTTGAGTTTACCCTACTTCATTTTTTTACAATGCCGATGATTAAAATGAGGTGACACTATGTTATTCAGGGTGGTGTAAGTGAGACCTGTAATATGCAAGAATACAGAGCTTCTGCATCCTACTGGTTTCGCTTACTCTATCCCTGAATTTGTGTGTCCAATCTAGTATATGAGGCATGCTTTTGAGTTGGCTTAGTTTATTGGTGTCTACTTTGCATATTTCTGCACGACATTTAGTTGCCTAACATTTTTATTTGTCTTTTTTGTATACAGATGAAGAAGTGGGGAGAACTTAAGGAGGAGGTGGAAGATAGGGACTTGAACCACTGAAAGAGAGCAAGAACCAGATGATCAAAAACCAACTTCATCGCGCCCTCTCTTAGACATTGCGGTTCTCTATCTTCTATGTGATTTTAGTCTACATGACTAGTCGCTTTCAAAACTTCGTGATTTATCCTATCGAGAAAAACGAGATGTATTTGTGTATGACAACTTTTGGTATAACTTGGCTATTATGGTTTGTAATGCATGTGATGAACCAACAATTTGGTCATTTGAATGTGGAATTGTCTATATTCCTGTTGTTTTGGTCGACTGTACCTGAATATACTGTATTTATACAGGATATACTGCTGGAATACGATTTTCTAGAAGAAAAAAATACCATGAAATTATACCGCTGGCGGACACGGAGGCCTACCGCTGGCGTACGTAGCCAAACCAGCGACAACTACCGCTGGCGGGCTTGATCACTTACCACTGCAGACGCCGTGCCCGCCAGCGGTGTCTCACCTACCGCTGGCGGGCAGATTTGTTGCCCGCCATCGGTAACCACCCTTACCGCTGGCGGACGGCCCGCCCGCCAGTGGTAACTACTACCACTGGCGTATGCATCGCTAGCGGGCGGCTGTTCGCCAGCGGTAGCGCAAAAGCGTCCGCCAGCGGTAGACGTTTTCCTACTAGTGTCTGGGTCTTCTGGCACCGAGAGCCAGCAGAAAAAAAAATAATAACACTTTGGGATAATGGGAATATTGAAAAACTATTTGATGTCCACAATGACTCGGAGAGGTTAAATGGTTTGGCGACATTATGCATCGAGAAGAAATTATTGGACGCCTTTGACATCAACCCTATTATAAGTGACTTTGTATCGACAAAAGTTAGAAGCAATTTCTGAGCTAATATCTATAAAATATTGCATATATTTTCTGCTTTTAAATGCATTTACAAGATATTGCCAACATGTTTTGTACACGCATATTCATTATTATTATTATTATTCTGATGTCTATATTAGGGCAACAATTTTGGTTTCGCCCTGGGCCCCAAAATCTCAGGACAAGCCCCGTGACTATGTGCACAACAAGCACCCGATCATAAATATCTGAGCACGTTTGACTATTCTACTAGTGGTTTAGCACCCCCACTTGACTGCCACTTCTCAACTACTCCCTCCGTTCCAAATTATTTGACTTGGGTTTGTCCAAATACAGATGTATCTAGACACTAAACAAGTATAGATACATCCGTATTTGGACAAACCCAAGTCAAGTAATTTGGAACGGAGGGAGTATTATTTACGAGCGGATCTTCGCATGGTATGGGTAGATTGGCGTCCGGCCCCAAAGTATGCCCCGGGTGTTCTACCAGATGTGCCAACGTTGTCGCTGGCCATCACGAATGTTGGGCCAGATGTGCCAACATCGTCGCTAGCTAGCGATGTGAAGATCCTTTTCCCGACGGTTCGTGTCGACCTTTATCCACATTTGGGTACGCCTTGGCACCTTCATTACCACGATTTACGATTTTCAGAGTGTTGATGGAGCTTCAAGGCGATCGAGTTTGTAGAACACCAGATAGGCTCTGGAGGTTCCATCTTGCATGCTCGTGTCGAGATGAGAAGCTCGCGAGAGTACTCGTAGCATATTGTAAGAAATGTGTTTTCTCAACCTGCTTTCGACATCTTCTCCGGCGACTTTTGAGCTCATTGTGCTCTCTCAAATGCGACTAACCAGAACTTGCCAGCTAATATACAGGTTGCTACCAGTGATAATTTCGACGACATCTAAGCACGTTCTCCAGATGGAAACACAAGATCTTACCTCATCTAGATCAGGCAATGTCGACGCACATGCCGTGGTGTGGCTTTGTTGAAGTTGGTGGAAAAAGGCTCTACTTAGAGCAACTCTAGCAGTTACCGGATAAACCCGTACCGGATATCTCGTATCTTGTTTCCCAGAAAACCATTTTCCGGTACCGCGCCGCATGGGGCAGAACAGATGCGGTAAACTTGTACCGGATAAATATCTGGTACGAGTTTACCGCATCTTTTCTGCCCCGTGAGCCATACCGGTACCGAATAACATTTTTCATCATATTTTCACCAATTCTTAATCATGTCTCCGAATCAAATCAAAGTTTTGACATGTCTTACCGAATATAAAATCTATTACATATACTACTACACATTCAAAATCATGCGTAACCTAGGTAGCAATCACATGTCCAAAAGAATGCGCAATCCATCATCTTGATAGTGTGCATCAACACCACCACCATCAAGGATCAACATGAAGCACCATCAAGGATCAATATCAAGCGCCTCCGAAGCGATGCCTCCATCAACACCTCCAAAACCAACACCACCACCTCTAAAAGCACCATCACGACCTCCAAAACCACCATCACTCACTGACGAGGGGTTAACTCATCAAATCCCATGGTTAAGGACCTAGGGTTGAGATTATGGGGAGAGAACGTGGTAGTACTGGTAGTTTCGTCGGCTGACAAGCAGAGGCAAAGATTTACTCAGGTTCAGGCCTCCAGAGAGTAACACCCTACTTCCTGCTTGTCTGGTATTGATCGTGTGAGATTATGTGGTTACAGGGAGGCTCCGGCGAGATGTCGATCTCGCTAGGGCTTTTGGTGGTTCGAGTATTGCGTGTCCTGGATCGGCGGCCTTCCTAGCCCTTATATAACAGGCTGGATCTCGGGAGTTCGCAACCGACTCAGATTACATGTAAGGAAGGGCTAAACCGACTATGCCTATGTCTAATCTTGGAGGATACTCCATCTTGCTGGGTCTTTCGTCATGGGCTTCATGTAGGCTCTTGATAGTTGGGCCTTTAGTCGACACGTGCACCAGGTACCCTTATGGTAGGGTACCCGAGATGTATATCCTTGTCAGTAGCCCCCGAGTACTTGTCTGACTCGAAGAATCGGGCATGGACTCATTCGTAAGTGCACGTCATATGCTTTGTACTTGTGTTTATAACTGGAATTCCTATTGGAATAGCACATGTTGGCTATGTCGAGTATTTCATCGACTGTGGTTTCTGCTTATGATAATCAAGGGATAATAGCTTAGTAGGCCCGGTACACTCGACGGATCGGGACCGGTTAACTACACATTCGGGTAAAAGCTTACTAGTTTTCAATCAAACTCGAGTCCCCGGACTCGAACTTGGAACAGACTGGTCAGACTCGATCGACTAGGCCGCGGAGGTCTTACTGAATCGATCTGCAGTATAACTTTGAAATTTACCCAATGCGTCTGTCGGGATTTTTCATCATGTCTGCTGACACGGAAAGTATAAGGATTGACGTTGCTGGAACGGTCCTTAGCCCAGCTCAAAAGTTCGGCGGGTCTTTCCTTTGCACTATGCGTGGAGTATCCGAGGTATTTGCGACGGACGCAACTCGGGAATGTTTTGAGTATGATTTTGTATATGAACTGAGTCGAGTCTTTTGTCGACTGACACTTTGTCGTTATTCTATCGGGTGCGCGATAGCGCTCCCGATGGGAGTAGCCCCCGAGATTGTGCTTTATTGTTTGCAATGGAGGATAATCTCAAATCTTTTTATCCCATATATTCTTAGTCGAAGAAATTTTTGATACGCTCCCGATGGGAGTAATATGATTCAGTTGAAGGAAAGGTCGAGTGACCAATTTTTGTCTTAACATTGCTTTTTCACACTCGAACCAATCAAGACAGTCGAGTGACCGATATGCATTGGGCGAACTCGAATGCTTTTCTGAACAGATCTCTTGCAATGACGTCAGGGATGACGTTTTTGGCGACTGCGCTGCGTGACACGCGGTGGCATGCGTTATGCTGTGATGGATGGGACGTGACACGTACGTGGGCCCGTTATGCTGACCGAACAACCGTGCCGTTTGGACTGGATTTGACCGCTCTGGCCCACTTTTTACTGAGACGTGATGATGGCTCCTCTTTTTGCGTGCGTAGTGGGCGGAGTGGCCGGCGACGGTTGCCCTCCGCGCTTGCCACGTGTATGGTAGGATCGCCCACGGAGCGCACGGTTGCGATTTTAACGGTTGTGATGGATTTTGCTTTGTGGTAAATAGGGAGGATGGCGTTGGCAGAATTTTTTACTAGCCATTTGCCCTCTGCGCCGCCCCTGTTTCATCTTCTTCCTCGCGCTCCTCCT
The DNA here is from genome assembly GCA_947311845.1 of Poa pratensis. Lineage (NCBI taxonomy): Eukaryota > Viridiplantae > Streptophyta > Magnoliopsida > Poales > Poaceae > Poa > Poa pratensis. The sequence goes on from CAMZMU010000117.1 coordinate 77,721,027, forward strand.
CCATTGTTCTTGTGCCAGAGCTTTGTGCGCACCCCCACCTTCCCATTGACGATGAAGAAGGTAGCGGGCAACAAGCGTTCTGCCGCGACTGCTGCTGCCGCGACCGATGCGGCGGCGGTGAAGGGGAAGAAGAGCGCGGCGAGCGCCTCTGCGTCCGCCGCCAACCTGAAGAAAGGCGACGGAGATTGGGTGAAATCCACCATCAAGGATACACACCTTGACAAGCTACGCGAGGAAGGGATGCTGCCGCCCGCGGACCAGCTCTCCGTCCGCGCGCCATCACCCAAGGAGGTACTCCCTAAACCTCGCGCCAATGAGCGAGTTTGCTTTGCGGAGTTTTTGTCTCGGGGATTTGGGTTTCCCCTCCACGACTTTTTTGTGGTTTGATGTATGCCTACGGGGTGCAAATCCATGATTTCACCCCGAACAGCATACTGCACATTGCCTGCTTCATGGTTTTGTGCGAGTGCTTCTTGGGGGTGTCCCCTAGCTGGGCTTTATGCAAGTCGATCTTTCTCGTCCGGCCGAACAACAGAGGCGGCCGCACCTATTCTGTTGGCGGCTGCGGGATTCAAGTACGCAGCGACACGCGCTACTTCGCCCTGAAGCCAGTCGATTCGGCGCAAGGTTGGAGGAAGAGATGGTTCTACGTCCGTGTATACCAGGAAGGAGTCCCAGAGTTTTCGACTGCCAAGTCTATTGTGAGGACAAACGCCTGGGACCATCAACTGACGAGTGCGGAGGAGGCGGAGGTGGAGCCCCTTTTGGGCAAGATTGATGAACTGCTTGGCAGCATGACTGGTGTGCACTTGATTGCCACCTTTGTGAAGATGCGAGTCTGGCCGCTCCGAGCCCGAGCCCACCCGATGTGGGCTTATGAAGGTGTACAGGACTCCAGTCGAATGAGCACGGAGGAGCTGTCGAAGAACGAGCTAGTGGCGCATGTGCGATCCATCACCAGCCTCCGGTCAAGCGACCCCTGCAACGTCGACTGCCCTGTCACTCCTATGGGCTGAAAAGCCTTTGGAGGAGGTTAGTGAACGATCGAGTTTATTATCTCCTGGTTTTGTTATTTTGTTGTGCATCTTTGTAACTTTCGACTGCTGTATTTGGTATGCAGGGCCATTCAACTGCATAAACCCTTCCTCCTCTTCCCGAAGATGGCCCAACTCATGAAACATAGGTGCAAACGGTAGAAACGAAGGGAGGGGATGAATCGCCTCTACCTTCGGCTACCACATCTCCTATGGAAGAGGTCGAAGAGGAAGGGGCAGAGGAAGTACAGGCCGAGGAGCCTGCCACGACTGATCATGTGAGCGAGGTTCGTCGTCGGGTGGCCCGAGGTGTGTCTTCTTCCACGAGTTCACCTGCGAAGGAGTCAGATGTGAAAGATGACGGAGACTCGGGCTCGTCTCCTGCTGCCACAGCTGCTCCTTTGAACGTGAGCCCGTTGAGCTCAGCTCCTCCTCCCCAGTCGGGTGAGGAGCTGCTTTTTGGAGGTCCAAATTTTGACAACCTTGATAGTGAGGAGGATGAAGAGCACAGGTTTGCTCCTGCACTTTTTGTACTAAAGTTTGTGCTTTGTTGATATTTTTGCTTATGTGGTATTTCTTCTGTCACTCGCAGTGCTGAGACTATGCGTCCTCTGACTCCTCCAGCCGACAGAATTTCGACCTCTGAGCACCCGGACGCTCTCTCGTTGCTCCTGAGATCGTTCAATCAGTAGCCACTGCTACTGCCATTGAAACGGCCAAGGCTACGAGTGCTGCAACTCCGGAGGTCGGAACATGAGCTTCGAAGCCTGCGCCTTGGACTGAGCACGTAAGTGTCTTTTGCCGAGTCCGCATACGGTACTTGTTATGTATAATTTATGCTGGTTTCATGTGCTTGTAGCCTTACTACCTCAACCTGGTAGAATCGGGCAAAGCTTTTGTCGAGATGGAGCAGGAGAGAAACACGTTACGCGCTGACCTGGAACAGCTCACCCGTAAGTGTATTTGCTGCCTCTGAAGCTCTCTTTTGCTGTCTTTTTCTGTACTGACTTTGAGTTATGCCTTCTGGATCCAGGTGACAAGAAATCAGCTGAGGATCGGGTTAAAGAGCTAGAAGATGCACTCGCCAAGCAGCGTGTGGAGTCGAAGAAGGCTATGGATGATGCCAAGGACTCCGCTGCGTTGCGCGAGAAAGAGTATGCTGAGCGGCTGGCTAGCCTCACCCGAGACGTGGGCGGTTAGTAATTTTTGCCACTTTTTGTTTACTTCTGTTGTCGATGAGTGTTGTGTAAGAGTTTCTGTTCTCTCTGATTTTTGAAGGAGCTGTTGGCGCACCGGCACCTGTAGACCTGGCGAGTGGCGATTTGTCTCTCGACCGTGCTATTGGCGACCTTGACGCCATCTCCGCCCAAGCGAAGGATGCACTCGCCAAGTCTACGAGCACACTCGGCGCCGTATACAAGGGCGTGTTCCCGTCTGGCCAACTTCCGTCGACTATGGATGGCTTCGCCGACATCCTAGGCCCAGGAACCTCGACTATGGCAAGTTTTGCTCGCACCCTGACGGTACGCGGCTCAGAGACCACCCTCTAGCTCCTTTTAGGTCATGGGATAGAGGGTGACTTCGAGTCCGCTCTGTCTGATTTCCCTCGGAAGCCGGACGGGAAGCTGGTGTCTCTGAAGCATGTGAACGAGCCAGCCGCGCGGCTGGCTGAAATTTTTATGACTACCATGGAACGCCGGTCAGCGGAGGTCGCCAATCGCGCGCGTAGGGCTAGGTCGGAGTCTGCATCATAGACTTTAGGGCCATCTACCCTTTTTATGGACTGTAATTATGCTTTATGATATCGCGAGTATGCGTATGCTTTTGCTACACTTGTATGGATTTGGTTCCTTGTTGTGTTTCCGCCTGTAAGGCTATGTGCTGTTACTCGCCTGAGCTTTGTGATGAATCTCTCATATCTGACATGAGATTTTTATGATGTTTGGAACAGCCACGGGCAGCCGCTACTTCAGCTGGTTCGTCACGGCTTCGTGCTTCCACCGATCTCGAGCTCAAGTGGCGAATGATGCCAAAGTAATGCGTTATATGAAGCTCGAGTCGTGAAACTGGAGCAAGAGTTGAAGAGTGCCCAGAGCGAGCTGGATAGGATGAGGGCGAGGCCTGCTTTACCCACTCAGCGAGAGGAGTATGTGCTTGGCGAGATGGAGATCGTGAACAGACAACTCGAGTGTAAGCATGACTGCCTTGATCTCAAGAGTTCATAGCCTGTCCTTTTTGTTGATCCAACGCGTTGTTGCAGGCTTTGTTCCAGACTTCCAGGCGGAGCAAGCTCGTGTCGATGAGCAATTGAACAATGCGACTGACGAACCAACGACGGGCCGTCAGCATTTTCGCTTGGATAAGAACCGAGCGCGCATACTCGCAACTCTGAAGGATCGAGTGTGGCGGAGCACTCTGCTGCTCGAGTTATGCAGGTCGGCCTTCAATCGCATCAACCAGACTCTTTTTCCGACGGGCCACAACCTCAAGGAATCCACGCGTTGCTCGGGCTTTTCCGGAGTGCAGGTCCTATTCGAGACTTTATCACCCAGAAGCTTGTGGATGGGCCAACGCAACGATGGCGTATATCCGGAGTCAGCGTCCAAATATGCAGCTACATCCACCCGTGCCTGGATCGATTTTGTCACAGTCGCAACTTGACGGTACAGTCGAGTCTGCGAGGGTGATGGTTGAGTGTTATCACGCTCAACTTATGGGCCCTGTTCTACCAGTCAAGGACGAACCGGAAGATTAGGTATTTCTGTATAGAGGACAGCCCCCGAGTGTAAATTTGCCACTTGTACGTAGTGTATATTGTTTATGTGTATGTGCGCAGCCCCCGAGTGTATCGAGTGGGGTTTATGAAAAACACTTAGAGTATGGAACATAAATTGCACAGCCCCCGAGTGTTCGAGTGAGGCTGTGAATTTTTGCGATGTTTGAAGCTTCAACTCATGATTTTGAGCAACTTTTTTGTTTATGTATGATTTTTATGACCCAGCCCCCGAGTATTCGAGTGCGGCTGGGGTATTATGTTTGAAGAAGAAGGAGCGCAGCCCCCGAGTATTCGGGTGAGGCTAAGTTTGTGCGAATAAGTTATGCGAGTAGTAAGCAGGAGAAATATGAGGAATCATTGATTATATTCCATTTTTGAATGTTAAGCTGCAGGCCGCCTCATTAAAAACCTTCCAGTCCCGTAGGTACCCTGGTAAGGAAAAGAGCGCGTCTGAAACCTGCAGCCATCCGACATATGTGCCTATTACATTGTGCGACTGAGCAATCTAAGCATAGAAACGGCGCAGCTGCGCAACGTTCCAAGGATTGTGCGAGAGTTCGCCTGTCTTCGCGTGCTTCAGTCTGTATGCTCCACCACCAATGACCTCGGTGATGATGAAGCGAGTTTGTGCACCTTCTTTTGCTTCAGTCGAAGTACCAGGTCGCCAACCTCGAAGGACCTGGTGCGCAGTCGACGGCTGTGGTAGTTGCGGAGGTCTTGCTGATAGACAGCTGTGCGTGCTAGCGCGTGTTGCGTGCTTCTTCGAGCAAGTCGACTGCATCTTCGAGTGCTTCATCTGCATCTTCTTCGTTGTATGCTCGACTCTTGGTGCATTGAATCTTACATCTGATGGCAGGATTGCCTCTGCGCCGTAGACCATGAAAAATGGGGTGAACTGTGTTGAAGCGTTGGAGTTGTGCGTAGGCTCCATAGCACAGATGGGAGTTCTTCGACCCAAGCACCCGCGGCTCTTTTGAGTGGCACCAGGAGGCGTTTCTTGATTCCGCTCGTCACGAGTCCATTGGCTTTTTCGACTTGGCCATTGGACTGCGGGTGTGCCACGGATGCATAGTTGAGCGTGATGTCTGCTCTTTGCAGAAGGATCGGAACTCTTCAGCCGTGAAGTTTGTACCGTTATCAGTGATGATGCTGCTTGGTACACCGAAGCGGTATATGATGGATTTTATGAAATTGACTGCTGTAGTGGCAGTCGAACTTGTGATAGGGACTGCTTCAATCCACTTGGTGAACTTGTCGACCGCCACCAGAAGGTGAGTATGCCCTCCATGGGAGGATTTTTTGAGTGGCCCGACCATATCGAGCCCCCACTGGGCGAAGGGCCAGGCCAATGGTATTGTCTTCAACGCCGATGCGGGTGCGTGCGGCTTTGTGGCGAATTTTTGACAGCCGATGCACCTTTTGACTATGTCCTCCGCGTCTTTGAGTGCTGTGGGCCAGTAGAAGCCTGCGCGAAAGGCTTTGGCTACGAGTGATCGACTGCTGGCGTGATGCCCGCAGGTACCTGCATGAATATCACGAAGGATGGCCTGGCCATCTTCAAATGCTATGCATCGTTGGAACATACCTGATACGCTGCGCTTGTATAGTTCGCCGTTGATGACGGTGTATGCTTTAGATCGTCGAGTGACGCGTCTTGACTCTGTTATGTCTTCAGGTACCTCGCCGCGGAGTATGTATGCGAGGAAAGGTTGAGTCCAAGTTGGCTCAATGAGGAGTACCTCGACTGGCGGGTCCTCTGTGCTAGGTGCTTTGCTCTTGGCTGGTGCGGCTGATGTAGGAGATGTTCGTTTTTCTTGATGGACCTGTGCTCGATGCGCTCGAGGAAGACACCAGGTGGAACTGGTGCTTTGGTCGCGCCAATGTTGGCTAGCTTATCTGCTTCTTCGTTGCTCTCGCGCCCTATGTGCCGCAACTCGCAGCCTTCGAAGCTGCCCTCCATTAGGTTGTACAGTCACGGTAGGCGATCATGTTATCTGCGATTGCATCGCAGGCCTTCATTGTTTGCTGCACCACAAGATTCGAGTCACCATAGATCATCAGTCGAGTGCACCCGAGGGCTTTGGCCATCCGCATGCCATGGATCAGGGCCTCGTACTCTGCTTCGTTATTGGATGGAACTCGAATCCCATCTGCAGGATATAGCGAAGCTTGTCGCCTTTTGGTGATATGAGGATGACACCTGCGCCTGCGCCTTCGTTCTTCTTTGAGCCGTCAAAGTACATAGTCCATGAGTTGGACACATCTGGTGCTCCTGGCAACTGAGCTTCAATCCACTCGGTATGGAAGTCAGGTAAGACTTGTGCTTTGATGGCCTTCGGGTAATCATACTTGATATCTCGTGGTCCTAGCTCGATGAGCCATTTTGCGACTCGCCCAGTTGCGTTGGGATTTGTGAGGATGTCTCCGATCCCTGAGGTGCTGATTACAGTGATCGGGTGCTCTGCGAAGTAGTGCGTCAGCTTCCTTGAGGACATGAACACGGCGTAGGCCAGCTTTTGATAATGCGGGTACCGCTGCTTTGATATGGAGAGCACTTCACTCAAGTAATAGACTGGGCGTTGTATGCTTTGGGCGTGTCCCTCCTCCCTGCGTTCGACTACCAGTACGGTACTTACCACCCTGTTAGTTGCGGAGACATATAGGTATAGTGGCTCTCGTTCCCTTGGTGCGACGAGGATTGGAGGGCTTGTGAGGACTCGCTTGAGGTCCGTGAAGGCTGCTTCGGCTTCTGGCGTCCACTCGAATTTGTCTGCTTTCTTCATCAGTCGATAGAACGGGAGTGCTTTTTCGCCCAGTTTGCTGATGAATCGACTGAGTGCTGCCACTCGACCGCTAATTTTTGCACGTCATGGAGCTTTGAAGGCCTTTGCATCGTCAAGATGGCCTGTATTTTCTCCGGGTCCGCCTCGATTCCACGAGCCGAGACTAGATACCCCAGGAGCTGCCCGGCTGGCACGCCGAACGTGCACTTCTTCGGGTTGAGCTTGATGTGGAAGCGTTTGAGGTTTGCGAACGTCTCTCGCAAGTCATCGAGTAGTGTGTTTTCCTCCCTTGTTGTGATGACGATGTCATCTACGTAGACCTGGACGTTTCGCCCAATTTGCTTCTTGAGGCAGTCTTGCATCATGCGCTGGTAGGTTGCGCCTGCGTTCTTGAGCCCGAAAGGCATTGTTGTGTAGCAGTAGACCCCGAGTGGGGTTATGAACGCCGTTTTCTCTTCATCCTCTTCCTTCATCCTTATCTGGTGGTAACCTGAGTAAGCATCCAGGAAGGACAAGCGAGCGCACCCGGCGGTGGAGTCGACGATCTGGTCGATTCGAGGTAGTGGAAAGTGATCCTTTGGACAGCATTTATTGAGTGCTGTGAAATCTACGCACATCCGAAGGATATCTGTGTGCTTCTTCTCTACAAGTACGGGGTTGGCCACCCATTGTGATTTCTTGATTTCTCTGATGAAACCTGCTGCGAGTAGTCTGTCGACTTCGGCTTCGACTGCGGTTCTTTTCGGGCCGGATATGCGGCGCATTGTTTGCTTGACTGGTTTAGCATCTGGAAATAATTGGAGAGAGTGCTCGGCGAATTCCCTGGGAATACCTGGCATGTCGGCTGGACACCACGCAAATATATCCCAGTTCTCACGGAGGAATTCGACGAGCGCGCTTTCCTATGCGATAGGCAGACTCGAAGAGACATTGACTGTCTTGGTCGGGTCAGTCGGGTGCACCTGATGCGACCTTGTGTCATTGGTGGCATTGAATGCTCTGTCGACTGCCACCTTCTTGTGCTCCGGCATAAGTGTTCGATCGTTGGAGACCGCTAGATCGGCGAGTGTTGCTTCCATGCCGAACATCTCAGAGATTTTGCTAAACTCTCGGTCGCAAGAGTCGGACTTTTGGAAGTTTCCTTTGACTGTGATTACTCCTTTTGGTCCAGGCATCTTCAGCTGGAGGTATGCGTAGTGTGGGACCGCCATGAATCGAGCGAACGTCGGGCGTCCAAGTATGGCGTGGTATTGTGACTTCCAGTCGACAACTTCGAACTCAATCGACTCTGTCCTGAAGTGGTTCTTGTCCCCGAACGTTACGTCGAGTTGTATGGTGCCTTCTGGGCTTATTGCTTTGCCTGGGACGATACCGTGAAAGGTATTTGAGATTTTGGCAGGTTTTCGACTGACCTGTTCATTTTGCGGAGCGTATCTGCGAAGATGATGTTTATGCCGCTGCCACCATCCATGAAGACCTTGGACATGGCGTAGCCTCCAATTTGGCGTCGAGTACCAGAGCAGAGTGCCCTGGACGAACGACCGATGGTGGGTGGTCCTCTCTGCTGAAGCTTATTGCAGTTTCGGATCCCTTCAAGAATTCAGTTACGGCAGGAGGTGACATGACCGCCATATTTACTTGTCGAGTGCGAAGTTTTTGCTCCCTGTTGGAAGGGCGACCTTTCTGTATCATGTACATCTGCCCTTGGGGCGGAGGGTACTGAGGTTCGTCCACCCGAGGTACGGGTTGTATGGCACCCGCGATATTTCCGCCTGCGGCAGGCTGTGGTGGTGGAGGTGGTGCCATCAGAACGGGCACATTGTTTGGCTGAGGCACAGGTGCAGGTGCGGGTGCGTGTGCGGCTGTTGCCTTTCTGAGTTGCACGTATTCAGACGCTAGTTGGTCGAATTCTCTGCAGTTTCTCATCGAGTGATTGGAGCGCAATTTTCCGTCTTCCCCTTGTACAGGTGGAATCTGCAATCAGCATCCATCTTGTCATCGAATGATCGCTCGTTTGTGCGCCGGAGCGCGACTTGCGCCAGTCTTTCTTCTTGTAGCTGTCGCTGCGTTGGCCGCGGTCTCGACTGTCCCGGCGATCATCTCGACTGTCCGGCGATCATCTCGACTCGATCATCTCGACTGTCCCGTCGATCTTCTGACCGTCGGTCGCTTCTGTCTTGGTCATTGCGGGGTGTGGAGAACCCAGCCGCCATGAATTCGGGTCTGTCGTCGTCGTAGTGACGTTTTGAACGTTTGCGCCTCCGGTCGTCTCTGTATGAGTCTCTGCGGCTTCGACTGCCGCTTTCATGATTGTCACGGGGTGAGGACCCGCGTGTGGTGCGCGCCATGTCTTCTCCGTCTGCCCACTCAGTCGCGATCTTTAGGAGGTTAGCCACAGAGGTTGGCTTTTGGCGACCAAGTGCTTCTTTGAAGTCTCGCCTGGCGAGGCCCATGATGAAAGCATCCATGGCCATATCTTCTGAAATTACTCCAACTGAGTTGCGTATCTCAGTCCATCGTCGGATGTATGACCTCAACGTTTCGTCTGACCGTTGAACGCAGCTCGCAGTTCTTCGAACGTTTTTGGTCGCTCACATAGAGGCTCGAAGTTTTTGATGAAGTCTGCGCGGAAGTGATCCCACGAGTCGTATGTTGATGGAGGTAGAGCCTTGAGCCAGTCGCGGGCTGTGCCTTCGAGCATGAGTCGTATGTATTGCATGGCTGTGATATTCGTGCCTCGCTGGCACGCGACAGCCAGTCTGTAGTCTTCCAGCCATCCTGAAGGTTCCTGTCGACCCGTGTATTTGGGCTGTTCAGATGTGAGTTTGAACCCTTTGGGCATCCGTGTCTCGCGGACGCGTCGAGTGAAGCACAGAGCTCCGTGTGGCTCAGGCTCCTGATCAGAGTACGAGTCGCTACTGTAAGATCTGCGTGATCTGCTCCTGGACCTGCGCCGACGTGAGCCGCTTCTTTCCTTCGAGTGGTGACGGCGACCACTGCGATTATGTTCTTCACGACGCGTGTCTACTATGGCACGGTCTCGACTCCCTCCTGGAGTTTTTGGGATTTGGCGTATGGCCTTCGCCGCTAAGGCGAGTGATTTGATCTGTTGGCGATGTAGTTTTGCATTGGGGTCATCGCTGGAGGCTTGATTGCCTCTAGGTATGCTGCAGCAGTAAAGAGGCACCCGCAGCTGTTTTGGGTACTGGCACTCCCTCCTCGTCGAATGTCATGAAAGAGTGGCCTAAGTTGCGGGTGAGTGCTGCCCTCTCATCTGCCGCGAGGTGTGACAGCCTTGATCTGGGTCTTGTGTCTGCTCGCCCGGTGGAGCTCAGGGAGAGCTGTCTTCTTCGTGCACTCGACAAGCTAGCTGCTTTTTACGTTCTTCGAGTGTTGCTCTGATCTGCTGCAGTCGAAGTGATTCCTGCCAGTTGAAGTACTGGAAGGTCAACATCTCCTCCGTGTTGCGTCTGCTGGCATCATTGTGCACTCCTTGATGACTTTATCTGCTTTTGCTGCCATCTCAGCAGTAATTGTGAGATTTGTGACTCCATCCGGCATAGTAACTGTGCACGGGAATTCTGTAGGCCTGCGACTGGCCGCAGCATCAGATGATTCTGCGGCGAAGGCAACGTAGACCTGCTGGGGTATCACCCGAGGGTATGTGTATGTGTTTTCGAGTCCCGTCATGGACTCGACGTCTTCATCGAGGCTCATGTCGGAGTCGATATGCCCGTCGAGTGGTCCGTCTGGACGGATCTCGCTGTCGATGTCTTCATCGCCTATGCTCATCTCGGTGTCGGCGAAGTTGTTATGGATCTCGAAGTCGAGGTTGTTGTTGGTGCAGATCTCGGAGTCGACGTGGTTGTCGATATGAGTTTCGGGCTCGTCGAAGTCGCTGAGGGAGATCCCGCAGTCGAAGCTATCCTCGAGTGGAAGATCGAGCTCGGGATCGTTTGTGCGGTATGCTGATTCGCCTCCTCACCTTGGAGTTCTTCAATGAGCTCGTTGATCTCTCGAGTCGACATGGTTGTTGCAGACGAGCAGGCTTGGAGGATCGACGATGGTATGGACGCAGTTGATGGATCCGCAGTCGAAGGAGCCGCAACCGATGGAGCCTCGGGTGCGGAAGTCGCGAGTTGGCGTGGATCTGTCAAGTCCTGCATACCAAGCTTGTTTACGAAAAAATTGAACGAACCAACGGTTAAACCCAAACCTGACTCGAGATCAGCGAACGTCTCCTGGAATTCTGGCGAGTGCTCGAAGTCATCAGAGGATCTGATGTGCTTTTTGCAGGTGAAGTTGGCGTGCTGCCGTTTGTCGAGTGAGTCGGCGAGTTGCCGTGTGCCGCCCGAGTCGGCGAGTTCTGGTTTGTTGATGCAGCCGGCGAGTTGCCGTTTGTAGATGATCGGCGAGTCGCCGTTTTCCGATGGAACCGAAGAAACCGTGAGTCCAGCACTATTCTTTCCCACAGACGCGCCAATTGACGAGGGGTTAACTCATCAAATCCCATGGTTAAGGACCTAGGGTTGAGATTATGGGGAGAGAACGTGGTAGTACTGGTAGTTTCATCGGCTGACAAGCAGAGGCAAAGATTTACCCAGGTTCAGGCCTCCGGAGAGTAACACCCTACTTCCTGCTTGTCTGGTATTGATCGTGTGAGATTATGTGGTTACAGGGAGGCTCCGGCGAGATGTCGATCTCGCTAGGGCTTTTGGTGGTTCGAGTATTGTGTGTCCTGAATCGGCGGCCCTCCCAGCCTTATATAACAGGCTGGGTCTCGGGAGTTCGCAACCGACTCAGATTACATGTAAGGAAAGCCTAAACCGACTATGCCTATGTCTAATCTTGGAGGATACTCCATCTTGCTGGGCCTTTCGTCATGGGCTTCATGTAGGCTCTTGATAGTTGGGCCTTTAGTCGACACGTGCACCAGGTACCCTTATGGTAGGGTACCCGAGATGTATATCCTTTTCACTCACCTCACCACCACCATGACCTTCATTGGCCGAAGCACCGCCACCACCACCTCCAAGACCACCATCTTCACCACCATGACCTCCATTGGCCGAAGCACCATCACCACCACCTCCAAGACCACCACCACCCACCTCACCGCCTTCGTGACCTCCAGTGGCCGGAGTACCATAACCCATCATGAGCTCATGTAGCTCTTGTCTCCTTCGAAACATGATCTCTTGCCTTGTGAGTTCCCAAAACTCTCTTGCCATTGGTTCCATGGTGGAGGGGTCAAGCATCATTAAACGGTTCTCTTCGGCCTTCTTCTCCGCCTTCATTTTTTCCTCCTCAATGGATATCTTGCGCTCTTCAAATGTGCATCTTGTCGCCCACTTCTTGTCTTTGCTCTCATTTTTCTTTGCGGCAATTGTGATCTTCACCTCCAAGTGTTTCTCCATCATTGCCTCCTTTCCTTTCATCATGGTTGCAATTTGGTCCTTCAAAGAGCCGGCCTCGGCCACTCTTTTTGTGTCCTCCTTGTCCCTCTTCCTTCCATCCGGCCTACCCTTGTTTCTTCCTCCCCTCGGTGCATCATCACTATCATCATCATCATCCAACTTATGTAGAGCACCCTTTTTGGGGGCGTTTTCTTCATCCCTCAACCTCCATTTCTCACTATGCTCAAGGATCTTCCAACAATGTTTTAGCATGAAAGGCCGACATTTGGATGCCGACATTTGCCAAAACCTCTCATGAGCAATGTTATCCTACAATGCAAAAACAATCGAATGTGAGCTCAAATACACCAAAGACTCAAGATTATGGGTGTGTCAAAGAAACTCACATAATCATCAATTGTGCAACCGGATAGTGGTGCATTCCTCACTTGCTCAAGACATCCGGTCCATCGGTTACATGTTTGTTTGATGAAATCCCACCAGCCTTGGAGAGATCTTAATGACCTTAATGAAGGCATGAGCTTGTGATACTTGTCCTCGATGCGTTGCCAATACCTTGCCCTAGTTTGATCATTGCGAACACCGGCATCAAGGCACACACTCTCCCATGCTCGGATCAAGGTGGTGTCCTCCAACCCGGTGTAGTTTCCGCACTCTTTCCTTTTTGGCTTTGCTCAAATGTATCCATTCCAATTTCTTCAAGATCTTCATCGCCATCGTCTTCTCCCTCGTCCGCTTCGGCCTCCGGCATCTGATACGTCCCAAACGTATCTATAATTTTTGATGTTCCATGCATATTTTATGTCAATTGGCACATGTTTTATATACACTTTATATCATATTATGACATTTATTGGATTAACCTACTAATAGTTTTCAAAGTGCAAAATCTTCTTGTTTTCCTATTTGTTGTGTAGGAATTATCAAAAATACAAAAGGAAACCATATTGGAGTCGAATTGGGACTTTCCAGAAATCTGTCTGGAAATGTTTTTCAAAGATGGTCACGTTACGGGCCCAACACGGCGTCAAACGGAAGTCTCCCCGAAAGGAAAGTTGCAGGAAATTTCGCGAGAATCGATCTAGAATTAAAATTCGCCCAATTCCGAGTCCGGACGGCCGAGATATCACCGATTTACTGCAGCCCTATATGGGATGACGGAAATCCGAGAGTCTATATAAGGGAGGAAACCCTAGGTCGTGGGAGGAGCCCCATACCACGAATTTTCCTCCTCCCAGGCAGCCGTCTGGGGGTGGAGAACCTCCTCCATACCACCACCATCTCCAAGGAAGAAGAGGGGCCAAGGGCCGCTGCCCCCAAGGGGCGCCGCTGCTCTTCGAAGCCGCCGCCGCGCCAAGGGCATCCGCCTCCACGGGCAACCGCCGTCGCGCCGCCAAGGGCAGCCGCCTCCACGTGCTGCCACCGCCGCCGCCGTGCCGTGGCTGCTGCGGGCTTCCGTCTCCACTCCGGGCTGCACCTCTTCATCATCTCCATCAATCTCCTCATCACCATGACCATGTGTGAGTAGTTTCCCTCGGGGCTGAGGGCTCGTACGGTAGCTATGTGGTATACATCTCTCTCCCATGGTGTGATCTTTATGTGATCATGAACATTGTTAGTACGTACCGCTGAATTCATATGTAATGTTATGCTACTCAAGTGAATTTATCTAGTTTCCGGAGTCATTGTGACAACACGGTATCAAGATGACAGTGTGGGTACTTGTGTGTGACTCTATGAATAATTTAGATATTTATCATGTCTTATTCTTTGCGGAATTGTGGTGTTTGTTTACTCAGACTTTGAGGCGTGCTTTTGTAGCCCTACGCATAGTACTCTTGTTTCATCAAGAAGAAGAATAATCCCGAGTAGCATTTATTTGCGTTCAGTTGTGCTAACGTGTTGAGAGATACCACTAGTGAAAGTATGATCACTAGGCCTTGTTTCCAAGCATTGAATCACCGTTTACTCTCAGTTTTGCTGCCTGTTTGCTTGCTGCCATTGTTACTACCACCTGCTACTACATATACCATCTGCAATTATACAACTGAAAATCCCAAAAACACTTGCATCTTTCACTGTTTTATTTATCATTACTACTAACCAATACCTTCAGCTCCTCGTGGGTTCGACAACCTTTTCTATTCGAAAGGTACTACAATTGATCTCCTGCACTTGGGAGTCATCAAGATACTTTTCTGGCGCCGTTGCCGGGGAGCGTAGCGCTATTGGTAAGAAGTTTGGTAAGGAAACTCGAAAGGTGAATTTTATTTACTGTTTTATCTCATTGTTACTATGGCATTTATGGAACGTGCTTCGCTGCATCTTGCTTTATATGAAAGTGCTTATGCTAATGCTCCTAAAGTGGTTGAAACTACTGTGTCTGAGGTACCTAAAGTGGGAATTAAAATTCCTGTTGGTCATTTAAAAGAATTATGAAAAATCCATTTACAGGAGATGGAACTAAGTCTGCACGTGAACACGTGGAGACAATTGAAAACATATGTGGTTTATTTAGGCTTCCTATTTCTAATGATCAGGTAAAAAGGAAGCTATTATATTTGTCTTTATCTGGTAATGATCGTATTTGGTTCAAGTCTTTGGATGAAGAAGTCACTATTGAATGGAGTAGTTTGAGGAATGTTTTTCTTGAATATTTTACTCCTAAAGAAAGAATTCTTGCTGCCACGGAAAGTACTAATATTTTGCAGGAAGAGAAAATTAAAAAGGCAATGGGAATTTGTTTGCATAATAGTGATAGCAATATTATTAGCATGAATTCTTTGAACACTATTACTCCTAATGCTATGGAAAAGTCTAAGCTTGGGGAAGCTAGTTTACATGAAAATGATCTTTTTAGTTCCCCAGCTTTGAAGGAGAAAATTTGCTTTGATAATGCTTTGTCTTCCATATGTGATAATTCTAATGATGCTTGTGATGTTCAAAATCCACCTACTGAAACTGAAAGTATTCCTTTTGAAATACCTATGGAACTTGTTGAAACGGTTAGGGAGGAATGTTATGCAGGGGATGGAACAGTCCATCCACATGATCACTTGTTGAAACTTACAAGACTTTGTGAGTTGTTTAAGGTTGCAGGTTTATCAAGAGAAGATGTCATGATGAAATTATTTCCATTTTCACTTAAGGACAAAGCAAAGAAGTGGTATAGGATGCTGGATGATCGTCCTTCGAATTGGAAAAAGCTTGAATCTATCTTTTACTCTAAATTTTATCCTCTTCATGAAGTGCAACTAGCTAGGAGTTACATTTTCAATTTTTATCCTCATGATAGAGAAAGCATAGCTCAAGCTTGGGGAAGACTGAAAACATTAATACTCAAATGTCCTAACCATGAGCTTCCTAAAGAAATAATTGTTACTAATTTTTATGCAAGGCTTTCAGGTCATTACAAGGATCATCTAGATGCCTGTTCAGAAGGTTCTTTCACAAGTAAGAAGGTTGAAGCTAAATGGGATCTTCTTGAAACAATTCAACACAATACTGAAGATTGGGAGAATGACAAAGGTAAAGAATCAGGTATAAACCATGAATATGATAGCATTAAGTCTTTTGCTGAAACTGCTAGTTTTCATGAGCTTAGTGCTAAATTTGGTCTTGATTCTCAAATTATTGTTAATTGCTGTAAAACCTTTGCTTCTCATATTAATATTCCTAAAGAGAATTGGGACATGTATCATGAACCTTTTAAAGACACTTGCATGGAAAATGAAATTGTTACTAATGATTGCAATAAACATGCTCAAACTTCTGAAAATACTATTCTTATAAGCATGTTAATTTTTGTGGAGCACTTAGACCTTGTGAAAATAATAAAATCGAAGAGGAATATTGTATTCATCATAGGAATGAAAAAACTACAACATGGTACCGAGCTCTAAGTGATCTTGCTGAAAAAGTTTGTGCCCTCTATCCTTTTATTTGTGAACTTTGCTATAAAGAGGGTCATTTCAACTTCCAATGCTCAGGATCTAATATGAGTCCTGCGAGAGACTTTTGTGATAACATGATCACTCCTAATCAGCATGATGAACTTACATTATTTTTGGGGTGTGAAGAGTTATCAAGAAAAACTTCTTCGTTAGATATGAGTGCTTTTGATATGAATAACGTGTTGCATGGATGTTATCTCTATTGTATTAATAATTGTCATGCCAACACTTACATACAAAATATTATAAAAGATGGAATGGCTTTACCAAAATATGAAAGGACTAATGTTTGTTTTACTCTTATTAATGAAAGAGAGGAATCCTCCCAAGTTTCTTCCGTTGTTTCTAACAATAAACCAGGTTATATGGAGAAGCTTCCTTTCAAGCCTCTCTCTCCTAAGGAAGGAAAGAAGAAGAAGAAGAAGAAGAAGAAGAAGAGGAGGAGTAAAATGAGAGAGGAAACGGTATCTTCCCCTAAACATGTTGCTCCTATTACAGTTGTTGCTGATGAGTCCGAACTCGATGATGATCCTATGCCTGTTACTTATAGTAGTGATCATGATTGGGAAAAGCACACTACTTTTGATATTGAAAATCTTTTTGATACCAATTCTGAAAATGATGATGTTATTAATTGTTATGCTATTAGTACTATCCATGTTCCTTCCAATGATGATATGGAAAGCTCTAAGCTTGGGGAGGAGGTGTTTGAAAATCCTTTTGCTACTAATGATTATATATTTGAAACCTCTCCTTCTAGTAAAAATGATGATGATATGTTTACAAATGAACAAACTTTGGAAGATAAATATTCCATTGCTTATGATGATACTATGCCTCCAGTCTTTGATAATTATTATAAAGAATACTATGACATAGGCTATAATTACAACCATTCCCCTAATATACAACTTGTCTATCATGTTCAAGTTCTTTATGATGATCCTAATCCCATTGTTATTAATAAGAAAAACTTTGCTTATGTGGAAAATAATGATACTTTTATGCATGTGGATCATGATAAGAATGCTTTATGTGATAGCTATATTGTTGAGTTTATTCATGATGCCACTGAAAATTATTGTGAGAGGGGAAAACATGGTTCTAAATATCTCAATATTATTGTGTTTCCTCTCTTTAAGTTCAAAGTCTTGAAGTTGCACTTGTTTTGTCTTCCTATGCTACTCACTTTGTGCTTTATTGATTTATTCTCTTACAAGATTCCTTTGCATAGGAAGTGGGTTAGACTCTTATATATATGAGAGCATCATCAAAACTATCAAGCCCAGCTATATGGCTATAAAGAAAGCGCTTTACGGGAGGCAACCCGGTTGCTTTTGTTTGTGATTTTCCTTGAGTCCTCTTGCTGTAACAAGAGATTTAGGTTGTTAGTTTGTTTCTGGAATTTTTAATAAAGTGCCAAGTTTTACCTATTTTGGGTTTGAAAAGTTGCTACTCATTTTCGGAGGTTTTCTGCCTGCACGAAATCTGTGCACGGTTTGATTTTTCATTTTTTATCTGTAACTCCGATTGAGCTGTAATTTGAACCGTAGCTTCAACTTTTCATCCTATGTATGCGTGAGTTTTTGCAGATTTTTCTGACGAGTTTAAGTAGGGTAGAAAAATGCGTTTTGCTGCTGCTGTTTTTCTGGACAGATTCTGTCTTGATATTGTTTGATGCATTCTTTGAGCTTTTTGCTTGAATCTTTTTGATTCAATTGAGTTTATGAGTAGGCATACAACATTATATACTCTCTGGACATTCATATGAATTTTTGCCTAAGGATTTTATGCAGCAAGGAACCTATTTGTCTATCACTACTAATATCACCCCAAAGAAAAGAAATGGGAGAAACGGTGTTTTGAAGTTTTTTCACAGGGATTAGAGGAGCTCCACCAAGAGCTATCCAAGGATGGTGAAGACCATAAGCTTGGGGATGTCAAGACAACCCCACTGGACCAACACACTCTCGGTTTGCACACGTCTAACTTCTGTTTTTCGATCAAAACACTTTATCGTATAAACTTGGAGCGTCTGTTATTTGCTTTTGTTATTTCGGTTTGTTGATTAAGACCACCACTATCATTTATATATGAGAGAGCTACTGGAAGTTTGGGTTGATTTATGTTGGATGCTATTAAATATTTTGGGATAGGGATGTTTGAGTTGATTTTAAAAGATATATATAGTTGCATTATTCATGTGCTTTGAATGATGTTAATTTGCAAGTGTGTTGTTAAGAGCTATCTTTTACCATGTTTAGATGTTGAAATTTTAACTTTACTTGGTTTAACATGGATTGATTAGTTCTATGGACACTTATGCATGCATTTAGATGGTCAACTTTCTCCCTATTGCTAGCCCAAAAATTACAACAAGTAAAAAGCTTGTTTTCCAACACCTTCAACCAAAGTTTTTCCAGTGAGTCCACCATATCTACCTATTAGTTTTAAGCTATTCCAAGTATGTTTATCATGTTATATTGTGTTATCTACACCTCTGAATTAAAATGCTTATGTTATTGATTGTTATGGGAATAGTTGGTTAAAAGCTCTCACGAACTTGATGCACAATTTACTTTTATTGCATTAAATAAACATGAACCATTGTGATTAAAATTATGAAGTTGTGGGCTTGACAATAGTTTTGGTTGGGAGTTAGCCCATATGTGCTGTCACATGGCAAGCTTTCAACATTGCACTTATTTATTTAGTTGATGTCATGTACTTTTGTTTATGGATGCCTATCATGGGTGAAATGAATGTGGATACTTAGTAAGTTCAAAGAGTTTGTATAAATGGTTAGAGAAATGCCTGGGCCGCTAATCTAAGCCATGCATCATTCATGGTGGAAATTTACAGCATAACCATAATGTTCATTCAGTGATGCACCTCATAATAAAAAGCTATACCCATAGTAAATAAAAGAGTGCTGAGATTGTTCATTGTCTGTTTGTCTTGTTGTTTTGACATGGGCTTGTTCATGTCAAGGGGCAAGAGGTACCCCAGTGCAGCTCTTGATGATACTATTATTACTTGCAATGACCTTTATTTGAATTTACTTTGTGGACCAAAGTGAGTAACACATGGTGTAGGTACTTGTATTCAAGGGACATGAGACCTTCAACCAATACATTGTCAAGCACACCACTCATATTTGCTTTCACTTTAAACATTAATCATTCAAGATGCTATGATAGGGGTAATGAGAGCTCCACACCAATGACTACCACATTGCAAGCATTAACTTAAGTAGTGCTATTTGGAAGTTAGACGAAACTTATTCATGCTTTACCTCTACTTATTTATCTATCCAAAGTGTCCACCTTTTATATTCAGTTTTCATAAGAAGTACTCTATGACCACCATAGGATGTTTTTACTTTTCATTATGCATACATTTGGTCCATAGTACTTTCTTCTATGTTTCACTTTGTAAAATTATCATTGAACATCCTTACATTGAGTAATTGATATCACTTCATAATCTATCTTGTATATTGCTATTCTTTTGAAGAATGAATCATTTGACTCTACGTAGCAATAAATTCATCACTTCATTCGTAACATGTGCCTTACAATATTTGATCAAGTTTATGATGGTAGCATGTCACTTCAAAAATTATTTTGTTTTATCGTTTACCTCCTCGAGGACGAGTAGGAACTAAGCTTGGGGATGCTTGATACGTCCCAAACGTATCTATAATTTTTGATGTTCTATGCATATTTTATGTCAATTGGCACATGTTTTATATACACTTTATATCATATTATAACATTTATTGGATTAACCTACTAATAGTTTTCAAAGTGCAAAATCTTCTTGTTTTCCTATTTGTTGTGTAGGAATTATCAAAAATACAAAAGGAAACCATATTGGAGTCGAATTGGGACTTTCCAGAAATCTGTCTGGAAACGTTTTTCAACGATGGTCACGTTACGGGCCCAAGACGGCGTCAAACGGAAGTCTCCCCGAAAGGAAAGTTGCAGGAAATTTCGCGAGAATCGATCTAGAATTAAAATTCGCCCAATTCCGAGTCCGGACGGCCGAGATATCACCGATTTACTGCAGCCCTAGATGGGATGACGGAAATCCGAGAGTCTATATAAGGGAGGAAACCCTAGGTCGTGGGAGGAGCCCCATACCACGAATTTTCCTCCTCCCAGGCAGCCGTCTGGGGGTGGAGAACCTCCTCCATACCACCACCATCACCAAGGAAGAAGAGGGGCCAAGGGCCGTTGCCCCCAAGGGCCGCCGCTGCTCCTCGAAGCCGCCGCCGTGCCAAGGGCAGCCGCCTCCACGGGCAGCCGCCGTCGCGCCGCCAAGGGCAGCCGCCTCCACGGGCTGCCACCGCCGCCGCCGTGCCGTGGCTGCTGCGGGCTTCCGTCCCCACTCCGGGCTGCACCTCTTCATCAACCTCTCCATCAATCTCCTCATCACCATGACCATGTGTGAGTAGTTTCCCTCGGGGCTGAGGGCTCGTACGGTAGCTATGTGGTATACATCTCTCTCCCATAGTGTGATCTTTATGTGATCATGAACATTGTTAGTACGTACCGCTGAATTCATATGTAATGTTTATGCTACTCAAGTGAATTTATCTAGTTTCCGGAGTCATTGTGACAACACGGTATCAAGATGACAGTGTGGGTACTTGTGTATGACTCTATGAATAATTTAGATATTTATCATGTCTTATTCTTTGCGGAATTGTGTTGTTTGTTTACTCAGACTTTGAGGCGTGCTTTTGTAGCCCTACGCATAATACTCTTGTTTCATCAAGAAGAAGAATAATCCCGAGTAGCATTTATTTGCGTTCAGTTGTGCTAACGTGTTGAGAGATACCACTAGTGAAAGTTTGATCCCTAGGCCTTGTTTCCAATCATTGAATCACCGTTTACTCTCAGTTTTGCTGCCTGTTTGCTTGCTGCCATTGTTACTACCACCTGCTACTACATATACCATCTGCAATTATACAACTGAAAATCCCAAAAACACTTGCATCTTTCACTGTTTTATTTATCATTACTACTAACCAATACCTTCAGCTCCTCGTGGGTTCGACAACCTTTTCTATTCGAAATGTACTACAATTGATCTCCTGCACTTGGGAGTCATCAGCATCTCGCAATCGAACTCAAGTGGAGTAGTCGAAAGATCAACCGTGTTTTCATCCAACAATTGCTAGTATGTCGAATGCATTGGATAGCTGCACCATTCGAGTTTTCATCCGACATTTGCGATTGTTAAACACATGCGAGAAATAAAAGAAATTCATACCTCTCGGGATTTTCGATGAACACGTTGTGCGCGTCGGTGGCCTCAGAGGGGAGGTGCGAGCTGGTGCCGGCTGCGGAAGCACGAGGGTCACGGTCTCGAGCCGCCGGCAACTTTGCCTTCTGCGGCGCGTTCGCCTTGGTGGCCTTCGACTTCGGCCTCGCGCCTCGTGCCCCGGAAGCCGCTCCGGCCACCGCGCCCACGGGACGAGGATGAGGATTCGGGGCGGTCGGAGCATGGCCGGCGCCACCCATCCCGAGCCGCTTCCGTTTCTGGCCGGCGACGGGCGGAATTGGTGCGGCAGCCGGAGGCGCTGGAGGTCGTGGCTGCACTCTTCCGGCCGGCGGAGGAACAGGCGGACGCTGCGGCGGCACCATGGTTGCCCGACGGCGATGGGGCGGGGCCGGAAGGGTGGCGGGGCGGCCGAATCGGTGGCTGGCGGGCGAATCGGCGCCGGTAGCGGAAGGGGAGAAGGTGAAACTTCCGCGCGGGAAGGTTCGCGCCACGAGTAGGGGGAGCAGGAAATTGGGCGGGCGAAACTGAACAGATTGGGGTCGGGCAGGTGTATATCTTGTCTCCCGGATAAATTTTTGTGATACAGTACCGTTTAGTGTATCTGTTCTGTACGAAATTTTGCCACGGACCCGAAAAAAAAACAGTTATTTTTCGAGCCGGGGGCTTATCCGGTAACTGCTAGAGATGCTCTTAGGGGATGAAACCCTCATTTCCACATTTCGTTGGAGTGTTGGACACGTTAGTATCTGAACACGAACGACCTTTGTCTAGATCGAAGTAGTGTACTCTGTTGTTCGGGCACTTGCACAACGTATTATTGGTTTGTGGAGATACAGTCGGGACGTGGGTAATTTGCAGGGCTCGGGTTTCTGTTAGCTGATTGGTTCAGTATCAATTTCTTCTTTTTCCGGAATGGCCTGACAGCTAACAAAATTGAGCGTCCAAAAAAACTGATAAAATTGAGTGCTCCTACCAACGGTGTGCATTCCTTTAACTCGACCGATCATCGAGCACTATTGCTTCGTTACTACCACGCATGAAAGCTCGCAACTCTGCATCTATTTATAACGCCTTCATGCATGGCCTATAACCAAAACTAGGCAAGATGGCGCGTCGACACGCCGCGCCCGTGTGTTAAATTTCATATTTGAAAATGTCCGCATTTAAAAAATTGTTCAGATTTTAAAACTGTTAAAATTCAAAAAAAATTACATTTATTAGTTGTTTAGTTTTCAAAAAATTGGTAAAATTGGGAAGTTATTTATATTTGAATTCTTTTCACGTTTGCAAAATGCTTAGATTTGAAAGGCATTTGTAAATTTGTAAAATGAATCGTTTAGCAGTTTTTGGAAATTTGTTTAAATATTCTAAAATAATATCTCGCCACATTCTTCGCGAAAATTCATCTGATAAAGATCAATTTTTGTGTACAGTTGAAAAATATGGAAAACGAATTTCATTTTAAATTTATCTTAGCGGAATAAGTATCGTTGAACAATTGTTGTTAGGAAATCGTTGTAAAATCATCCTCCTAAGTTTTAATTTTACATGGATAGGTTAAAATGGCAACCAAATTTGCGTGGGATACAAAAAAAAAGGAAAAAATATGAAATACAATTTAGGGAATATTTAAATTGTGGATTTTAACTTATTCGAATTGATATAATATGCTTGAGTTTTGTTTTAAATATTTTATTTAACTTAGTAATCGGAGGAAATACATTGTATGAGTATCTATTTAATTCAATTGAAATTCATTTTATAATTATGTTAGCCTAATTTGAATGATCAAATTTAGTTCCATTTTGCCATAATTTTCTTATTTAGAAACATAATCAGAGGAAATATATTATGCTTATTTCCAAATATTAACCATTTTGAGCATTTATTACATTTATCTGAATAATTGGAGGGATTTTAGCTAAATTATTTCTAATTGTTAAACAATTTGGGAAGATTTTTAAAGTTTGTATTTTGCCTTAAAATTTTAATTTAACTTCATAATCGTATAGAACATATTATATGAAAATTTATTAAATTCAATCCATAATTTGAGGAAGTAAATTTGGATTTTCTCCAAATATTCACCGAATTGAAAACTTCAAACTTGTTTGCATTATGCCATAAGTAGTTAGCATCTTTTTTTTTGTGATCATTTTGATATATTTTCCTTTTTTTTATGAAGGATAGTTTTAAAGATATTAATTTTGTAGCATTAATTATTTTTGGATTTTTTTATCTGAATAATTGGAGGGACTTTATCTAAATTATTTCTAATTGTTAAACAGTTTGGGAAGACTTTTAAAGTTTGTATTTTATGCCATAAGTAGTTAGCATCTTTTTTTTGTGATCATTTTGATATATTTTCCATTTTTTTGAAGGATAGTTTTAAAGATATTAATTTTGTAGCATTAATTATTTTTTGGATTTTTTTATCTGAATAATTGGAGGGACTTTACCTAAATTATTTCTAATTGTTAAACAGTTTGGGAAGACTTTTAAAGTTTGTATTTTGCCTTAAAGATTTAATTTAACTTAATAATCATATGGAACATATTATATGAGAATTTATTAAATTCAATCCATAATTTGAGGAAATAAATTTGGATTTTCTCCAAATATTCGCCGAATTAAAATATTTAAACTTGTTTGCATTATGCCATAAGTAGTTAGCATCGTTTTTTGTGATCATTTTGATATATTTTTCATATTTTTTTTATGGACAGTTTTAAAGATATTAATTTTGTAGCATTAATCATTTTTTTTAGGCGAACTGGGCACACATGTTAGGGTTTTAGTTTTTTTTTCTGGGGAAAAAGAAAAAACCTCTGACAGATCGGGCCCACGGTGACGTCGGGATGACGTCACCAATGGGTGGATCTGCCGCGGCGGCGTTGACAATGCCGGCGGCGCGCCACCGCGAAATGGGACGCGCGTCTGAGCGCGTCGGATGCGGGCGAACGCGGGGTGGCCGCAATTGGCGGCGCCGCCTCTCCTGGGTCGCCGGAGTGGCGCCGGCGCCGTGCAAACGCGGCGGACGCGTAGAAGCAACAGTGGCGACGGCGGCGTCGATTCCGGTGAGCTCGCGGTGCCTCAGCAGCTAAGCTTCGGCGAGGAAGAAGAGGAGGCGACGGCGGAGGTCTTCGTAGACGTCGATCTGAGCGGAGGGAAGCAGAACGGCGGTGGCGGCGCGTCGACGGCGCCGGCGAGCTCGGGCTCGCGCGGGGAGAAGGGAAGAGGAAAGTGAGGTGTGTGGATGTTTTCCCATTTAGGTCCCTAGGGTTTCGCACATTTGCGTGTTAGTCCTTTTTGGGGGGGTTTGTGTAAAAACTTGCGCCAAAATCCGTGCGGAAGGGGTGACCGCCTGGCCACCGGCGCGACTGGGTGGTAACTGGCAACGTGGCACCTTCTGATTGGTGCGGGTGTGGTTACTGTAGCTATGAACAGTGTCGTTTGCTGGGGACGTCGTGGCTCGATCCTGGCCGTTGATTTCACCGATCTGACGGCCAGAAGAAAGTGGGTGACGTGGGAAGCTGGATTGGGGGTGGCAGTTGGACGCAGCTTTTACCAGGTGGTAAATCAGACTCGGTCCATATCGGAGGTGGAAGACACGATCTCTTCTAACGGAAACCCGACGAAAACAATAGTCAACGGCCGGCCGAGTCACCTGGTCCGCAGCCAAATCATCATCCCCTCCGTTTCCTTTCCCCTTCATCCTCCGCCCCCTCCCCTTCCGTCCGAAAACCATAACCATGGCCGTCTTCACCGCCTGACGCCCAATCCATGAGAACCCCCGCGCCAGAACCCGATCTCGCCGCCCGAGGATGTCCCTGACCGACCTGGTCTACAGGTGATTGCCCTCAATCTTCTTGTTCCGATTTGTCCAATTATGTTGTTTGGGGAGATTCAAGACTGGTTCTTGGAGTCCCAGCCGAGTTAAGGGTGGGTTATGCTTTGTCAGGGACTAGTATGGGTATGTAATAATAGTTAGTAGCTGTGAGGGTATATTAGGTATTCTACCTATGTTGGCATCCATTAGTTGGCTAGGTCTTTATATAGCCATCCTTGTATCCTATGATGGTAACCAAGAAATGAAAACCCTAATTGTTATCTTATTTTCCTGCAATTTATCTTAGATTTAATTCCTGCAATTTAGCACTTTTATCTCCAATTCCCCACAAATCCTTGTTCTTGCTGATCCTCCTCATGTCAGATCCATCAGGGTCCTGACATGCTTCCAGATGTTGGGATGTATGCTTGCTGTGTAGGTGCCTATCTAGGTTCTTAGCTTTGGAGGTGATTGTTTTTGGTGTCTTAGTTGCTTAGGAATTATGAACCTGTAATAAACTAAATCTGTTGCCCATATAAATTAGTAGGTGTAGAATTGGCTCATCCGTCTATTTTAGTACGAATAGTCGAATATACGTCTCATCCTGGTAATGTGTACCATTCATTTGTTGCCTTGAAACAGAATTCACATTGTGCATATGCTTTGTTCTGCGAACTCGATGACTTCGTGTAAAACATTCTGAATAGAAATAGGTAGTATCGCGCACCACTTTGTGTGGATGTCGGACAGCACAATTAGCCAATCACGAGTAATGTTCTGCGCATCCTGAAGCGAGAGTATCAGAGTATAACACGTGCTCTGCATTATCTGTATCCATGCATGTTTCTTCAGTTCATTATCAGGGTAATATGGCACTGCTGAATTGGCAACCCTGGTAGTTAGAGTTCCACTTCATGGTGTGCAAGTAGAACCAGTTTGCCCCAACCTAGCATGCTAAAGGAACCCATTCCTGTTATGCTCCTAAGCATCACTGTACAGCATAACAGATTGCCACCCTTTCACAGAGAAACAAAAAACGAATAGAAAACTGAAACAAGCTTCCAAGGCTAACCTTTTTCAGCCCCGCTAACTATAACCAAGAATTTGGTGGCTGAGATAAAAAAAGAAATGACTATTAAAGGACACTAGAAAGCAATATTCATGCACTTCAGATAAGGGCATGAAGAAATCAAACTTTTGGGTGACCTTCAGCCTCCATTTCATAGACGTCCTGCCATTGCGAACTGGTAGAACTGAAATCATGTCATCCTGGTGCTTCCCAAGCCCATGGAAAATCCTCAAGAGGTGCTAACAGTATTATGGTTCCCGCACTATTTTGAGTACAAGCTCATTCCTTTTTGTGCACTTGGCAAAACAGACATGATGGTGGTCTGGTCTCATTTCCATCCATGTCACATTTTATGACTTAGCTTGGTTGGATACTTGTATGCAGTTATTCAGGAGTTAATGAATCATTCATTACTGCCTTCAACCCATTGTCAGGCAGCATGCGATTCACATATTTCGTACAGGTAGATGATTTCCTTGTCTACCAAGAGTGAGCAAACTAAAGAATTGAGAAGTGCAAAGCAGCATACTTAATGATTTCAAAACTTATAGATGAACAGGTCTTAGTGCTCTGAAACCGAGGCATAAACAAAATGTCAGGTTTAACTGAGCAGCATTTCCTCCACCCATCAGAGTGGCTCAGTCTTCAAACATGACACATTACCATCCTTGCACAGAGAAGAAAAAAGGATAGGAAACTGGCACCAGCACCCTAAGCTAACCTCTTTCACCCCCTAGAATTTGGTGGCTAAGATAAACAAATAATGTAGATTGGAAGACACAAACATGCATGTACTTCAGATAAGGGCGTGAAGAAATTAAACTTTAACTATGAACTACAGCTTCTGCTGCCTAAAAATTGCAGCCTCGCATTCATAACGTTCATGTACCTATCAAGGCAATCAGAATTAGAATTGCGCCTAAGATCTAGGTCAGTCAACTACGAAACTAAATTTAAATAGTAATGATTGATCCAAGGAAGAGACTCTCTGGAATATTAATTCCGCACCTGGAGGATGCCGACTTCAGAAGGGAATTGGCTCAACTTTCCTGAAAATCTTTAAGATTTCCTTTATTTTAAATCTGAAAGTAATATCTAGAAGCATTTCATTATCCGTAGAGAATGATTTATTTTTTTGACAAAAAGACACAATATTCGCTCTGAGGGTTGTCTTCATCCTATTGAATCCATGATTCACTCAAGAAAATGATTTCTTACTCAAAACTTTTGTCAACCAACATTTGGATAAAAGAGAACGGTCACACAAAACACCCGTTCAAGCAATTTTCGTTGGTGGACCGAGTGGAATAAGCAAGTTCATTTAAACAAGTCAGTTATCTATTTTATATTTGTTCAAATCCTAACCAGGGTCCTCCTAGAGCAACACAACACATTCCTATAGCAGCACATGCCAATATCTACAAGTATTGAGATAGATGGATTGTTGAATACTTGAACAACTTGCTCTTTTGGTGACATAATGTTGCATAATTCTTATCATTAACAATTAAGCACCAATTAAGCACCAACTTAATTTGTTTAACCAGTTTTTCACCCAAGTACTATCTTTGGGAATTGGGATATTGTATCCCTTCTGTTTAAAACATTTCTTGTATTCTGTATGGTTTTCCCTTTTTTTCTGCATGAGTTTTTGACAATAATTACATGTCTATTGGCAGCTGTGGATCTTGTGCATATCCTCTAAATCTTTCATCTTCTAACAGAAGGACATCTGACGTAGGATCCTCGTACCAAAAATCTCTGAAGAAGGGCCTGATTTCTTTCATTTCTGTTGATCTCAGTCGATTTACTGAGGTAGACGAGATATCTTGTTTACCTCTCCTTGCCTGGCGTAGCTACCGACCGAAAACTAAGCTTCTCTGCCGAAAATGTGGATCAGCTATTGGCTATGGATATGGTGAGCCAGCTGTTTTGTGTAGCTTTGATCCAGCAACTTCTTCCTCTTGTACATCACAAACGTACTTAATAAAGATCCAGGCTATCCAACCTTCAGACAGTACTCAATAATTGATCAAGTTTAGTCAACATATGGAAAGAGATGCAATGGACAACAGCATAGAGAGCTATATAAGTTGCCTTTCCGAGGATTGCTTGCTTTCTATATTTAACAAGATTGGAAGTGAATCAGACAGGAATGCTTTTGGGTTAACTTGCAAGAATTGGTTCAAGGTTCGAAATGTTGCTCGAAAATCACTAGTATTTCATTTTTCATATAATCCTAAAGTATATAAGGAGCATGCCCAGTGTCTTCCAAAGATATTGGCTCGTTCTCCATATCTTAAGTTGATATCCCTTGCGGGGCTCACTGAGCTCCCTGATTCAGCTTTGTACGAAGTTGGAGTTTCTGGAACATCGTTGATGTCCCTCTCATTGTACTGCTGTTCTGGTATAACGGATGATGTTCTAGCACAAGTATCAACCGGATGTCCTAATTTGGTTATAGTTGAACTTTATCGCTGCACTAATATCACAGATCTTGGTTTGGAAAGTCTTTCCCAGGGCTGTCATGCTTTGAAGAGTCTTAACATTGGCTACTGTGCAGCCATAACAGATCGAGGGATTGGTTCAATCTTTAGGAATTGCCGAAACATGTCTGCACTTATAATATCATATTGCAGAGGTGTGTCTGGAGTTGGATTTAGAGGTTGCCCGAGTACACTTTCTTACCTAGAAGCGGAGACTTGCATGCTTTCTCCGGAGGGAATGCTGGATATAGTGAGTGGTGGTGGCCTTGAGTACCTAAATTTGTACAATCTAAGAAGTTCAGCTGGGCTGGATGCCCTAGGTAGAGTGAGCTCTCTGAGGAAGCTCAGGTTTCTAAATTTGAGGACGTGCCGCTATGTTACTGATGATTCGGTAGTGGCAATAGCGAGCGCGTGTCCATTGGTCGAGGAGTGGAGCCTCGCTGTCTGTCATGGTGTCCGCTTACCTGGCTGGTCAGCAATTGGATTACACAGCAACAAGCTAAGAATTCTTCATGTGAACCGCTGCCGAAACCTATGTGACCAAGGATTGCAGGCGCTGAAGGACGGATGCATGCGCCTTGAGGTACTGCACATACATGGCTGTGGCAAGATTACGAATAATGGCCTGGCACTATTTAGAATTGCTAGGCCCAGTGTGAAGCAAATGGTGGATGAAGCAATGTCCATTGGACCCTCTATTGAAGATTTGTTCCGATTGTCGTGATCGGAAACTTGGAAAAAAGTTTACTTAAATTTTGAAAGTTTAGGTTTGATATGGTGCCACCCCTTGTTGGCACCAGTGTTTTGTCATTACAACAAGTAATTATTTTTTAGCACCATTCTGTGCATTCTATTTGTTCCAGTCAGTGCCTATTTGGTTGTTGGAGGATGTAACAGTAAAGGATGCTGCAGACAGAACACAACTATACAAATGAACTTTAAATTCAGTTTGGTGCTGTCATTATTTGCATGTCCTGACTCTGGTTTTATGACTGAAATAGAGTATATACTTCAAAGTGTTCTCCTGTAATGTGATGGCTGATCCATTGTTGTGTTCGGTAAATTGTCATTTTTTTAATGTTTGAAAAGTTCAGTCTGATGATTATGATCTAGTACTACAATGACGATCTCTAACTATTTCATTAAACAGAGGTTGACTTCAGTTCTGAACCAATATGATAATTCGTTTGCCTTGGAAAGAATTGTGCAGGTTTGCACCAAGTTGGGACTACAACTGTATACAGGAAATTAGTGGATCACCCTTACTGAAATTGGCAACGCTACACATGAAATTGCCACATAAAACATAGCATATTATGGCTGTAGTATGGTTCCGATCAGTAACATGTAGTCCAGACATATTGTGGCAAACATATTCATCCAGACCATAGTTGAACAATGTTCCTTTTCTCTTGAAAGAGAGGAAACTGTACAATGATTTTGAAATTTGAATTTACTAGTCCATCGCTGTTTATTTATGAAATGTCATGAGTAAAACACCTGCGCTTTCACCAGTTTTTACAACAGCACCCTAACCCTAACTTACAGACCTGATCTACAGGTACTAACCGAAGAAGTTCCGGTAGCAGAAGG
The DNA here is from genome assembly GCA_947311845.1 of Poa pratensis. Classification (NCBI taxonomy): domain Eukaryota; kingdom Viridiplantae; phylum Streptophyta; class Magnoliopsida; order Poales; family Poaceae; genus Poa; species Poa pratensis. The sequence goes on from CAMZMU010000117.1 coordinate 77,751,259, forward strand.
AACATCTCGTACTTGAACTTTTACGATATGTGACCCGGTGGTGTCTAGTACATCAAGGCATTCCTGGAGATCAGCGTCGTTCTCTAAAATCACCCACTCATCCTCATCATCCTTGTACTTGAGCTGAAATGTGCCAACTGAAAGTTTCAGCCTTCTCGCGATTTCACCAAGCAGATCCTGGTATTTCATAGATGCTAGTAGTTTCAACCTCACAGTGTCATCCTTGTAATTGGCCTTCACAACTATGCTCAAATTGCTTCTGGCAACTATGTTGAAAGCTCCCTCACTTGATGATGTACCACCACTGGAACAATCTGTCATGCTGGAAGAAGAAGATGGCAGGCTTTGCTCAACATTCATATTAGCTTTGTTTGTCTTTGCCTCCACTTTGCATTGTTGTGGCACAGAAATAGGATCCCATAACACATTCTTGTGATCCACTTCCTCTACCTGCATATCATTTCTGATGGCATGAGTCATTTCTTTTGTAAGATATGAACCATTTGACGCATCCTGACACTCTGGCCCTTCTGATGTTCTGTCAAAATGTGGCCCGCCATGATTCAGATTCATTTGTTTTTTGCACTCGTTTGCAGTGTGTGCTTTGGAGAGTACGACTTGGCCTGGATGTCCTCTTTGGTAAGCATTGTAATCAGGCTGGAACTTACGGCGGGACAAGTCAGATTCAATGGGTAGGGGATCAGAACTTTCATGTTCAACATTTACAGTCGCCGGCTCTTCGGAAGGAGAAACCGATGATACAAGACGTCCGGTGGCAGGATCATATTTTATCACTCCCTCGACTCCGTGCACAGAACTTATCACATTCTGAATCTTCTTCAGGGACCGATTTACCTTGTTAATCTTACGAGATGGCCACCTTGATATTCCCTGCTTCCGGCACATCCTTTTCAGTGTTGTAGGACAAACTGCAAAGCACAAGCAAAGGATCAAAAGAAATCCCGTAAGTTACTCTTTACCTACAACATCATATGTTTTACTTGGATTTTTCTAACACTAGTGTTCTTTGTTCAGATTCATCGCTGAGTTTAATAATTAACTTACCACCAATGCTCTTTGCAGCATCTTTTAAACTGCCAGCAAAGTGCTGCTGAAGGACACTCAAGCTAACATTCTTCCCTGTTGAGCTGCGTATTTTCGGTCCCTGTTGAGATGCAGATTCTTGAAGGATAGTCAAGCTAACATTCTTCTCTACTGAACTGCATATCTTAAACCTTTGCGATGTAGTGTCAGGTTCGAACTGCAAAGTAAATGACCAGAGATTAGACATTCGTCGTTATATTATGACATATGGTATTGCTAGGGGTCGTCACTCTCTCTCATCCTATCACGCATTTTAGTACCCTTGGATCTCTGCCCTACCACACCTTTCTAGACAAAGAAACCTAGTCTCTAATCCTCTCATTTCACTTTGGTCTAGATAGTTTCTATGTCCACATCGACATTGGTTTGCATGGGTTCCCACTTGGCCTCTTCCAGAGTATTTCCAGTTCTAGTAAGATTCTCTAGGATTTTCATATAGCACTTGTTCGAATCCTGATGGTTAAGAATACGAGTCTTCGTTTCAACAGCATTCACTTAACACAACTAGCACATTAATTTTTGGAAACTATATGAGGGAATTCAGCAATCAAGATCAGGATTGTAAATTGAAAAGACATTCAAACTTCTTAGTTCCAAAGGCTATTATCTTAATGCACTGGACTTTGTAAGATCCAAAATCAACATCTATTGTATACATGTTTTGTTTTTTAAGGTATTTTACTTATGATCTCTACATCCTAAGAACACCTTTAGATGAAATATTAATGGAAGATAAATATCTTACAAGATGATACAACAGGATATTGCATTACAAACAAGGAAATGAGCCATTATTGTCACATAGGAAACGACTCCAACCGTTACTTGACCAAAGTTGCCTTGCGGAGTTCATCTTGCAATTGTAGAGCAATTGCGCCTTTAAAAAAACTGAAGTGCTAAATAACAGAAAGCCTGGACAAACCAGAATATAAGGGTATCAGAGGTAAAAGTTGAGAATGAAAAAGAACCTTCTTATAATCTTTGCTTATCTGATTATCCGAAGGCACATTTGGTTTGATTTCACTAGATATAGTATCAATCTGGTCCCAGGAATTAATAGAAACATCAGGTGACAAGCATCTTGTTCCTGATGTGATTGTTATAGCATTTTGCTTCAGTTCAGCATCTGAAACTGTTCTCAGACTAGTGCATACTCTCTGCATGGTCACTGCGATGTCGTCAAGTAAGAGCTGTTGTTCTTCACTAACTTTGCACATAAGTGGAAGGAAAAACTCTATCACATAATCATCTTTCCCAGTGTATGTGCTACGCAACCTTATTGCAACAGCAGCATGAAGACCAAACCTACGGGCATGATGAGCGAGCGGATAGTCATGCATATCGTACTCTCTCACATCAGATGAGAAGTAGGGGTTATTTGATAAAATTGCATTTCCAGCAACACCTTGTCCTTTCTCAAGGGGGTGTTCGGCACAGGCATGGACAAAATCATGCATTCTTATGTCATTGATATAACAGGCAGATTCTTGCACGCAAAGGACAACTTTGTTCCTCAAACCAAACTTTATATTCTGGTCACCATACTCTGCTGACTCATTCGAATTGCTGTTGGTGCAAACTGGAATCCATGCAAGTGCCAAAGGTAGCATGTGTGTATGGCAAACAGCTCGGAGAACATCCAGTATTTCCGTAAATACTGATTCCTGATTCCTAGTAAAGCTCTGCAACATAGAGTATTGGGTTAAGTCTCAACAATTATGCTGATACATGTCCTTTTCGTGCAATGGCTGTAGTGGTACTACAGGTTGGTACCTGAGGATGTGTCCTTGGTTTCACGGTGCTCAAATGAACAGACTGCAAAGGTTACAATGTCAAAATTAGCACCATGAGAAACACTTTGTACTGAAAGATCTTGGAAAAATTAAAAATCATATATGCAGACGGTTGGATTGGAACAAATTGAAACTTAGCACCCATCCCGTGACTAATTTAATAAGGAAGTTCTAAAATGTCATTAACTAATTTCCGTTTTCAACCTCCGCATAGTTTTTAACATATGTGTGATAAACTTTGAAAATATTTACTGTATTATATTCCATGGCAACTAATATTGGTGATCGGAGAGGCCAATAAATAATAAGCTTATGAAAATTATATCCACACTTTTTTCAAGTCATTTTTTAAATTTAACTGTTTACTACTTTGATAATAATTAACAGACATGTGAGAAAGCTAAAGGTCCTACAGCATCTTATGTTAACATTTCTCAGTGTATAACTAACCGAACCATTTTTTTATGGGGCATATACGTATCAAAGTGTATTTCCACTATTATGAATTCTGAGAAGAGATTAAAGGAACTTTATCATACTGCATGGATGTGTTATATTTGTGTGTTTTGTCCTATTATCTAGACTGAAAGCATCTCCAATAAGCAGATTACCTCCTTTTACTACATAATTTTTTCCACGACTTCTTAGGTAATCTAGTTTGCAAATGAATAGAGTACACTAAGCATGTATTTTCTATCAGGTGCACTAAAAGCACCTCACCTGTCTTGATTACACAAACTTGGTACCAAATTCATGCTTCAGTTCATACTATCTGCTTCAGTTCATGATATTGTACCTGTTTAGTAGTACAACATATGAATCTGTAGCATACTGCATAGAAAACAATGATTTGAGCAGTAAAAAAAATTGGAACATCGAACTGTATCAGATTAACTTGACAGCAGACTCAAATGAAAAGAAAACTGTTATACTGAAAGCAGGAGTTTGATAGAAAAAATAAATCTTGAAACATGTAGTTTCTTTTACTAGTGTGCATTTCTCCAGAACTGTAGTGAATACTAATTCCAATTCTGAACAAGAACATTAGGAACCGAAGAATAAAGAATCATTAACCTGCAAAGCATTAGAGAGATTGTCCATCTCTGAACAAAAGTTATCCTTTTCCTGTGTCATGACTACTTCCAGCACTGCACGGCAAGACCCACCGCTCGAGTCGAAAACGGGCATTGCAAGGGATCCACGGACTTCGTTGTGAATCGCGTAGTTGACTCTCAAGTACTCAGAAGCATTGTAGTACATGACGTTCGATGTCCACTCTGGCATACCGGATATGAAAACCCGCCCTGGCAACCCAGGAAACAGACCAGGTCCTTCTGTGGCTGAGAATGTGAACTGCCTAGAGACTTCCCTGTACCCTGTCAGGCTCTCATCAAGCAAGAAAGGCTGGTCATAGGTGCTCAGCACCTGGTGGTCTCCATTTCTTACGGGGATCCAAACTTGCGCAAGGACTGCTCCACCACTTGATGCTTGTTTAAGCATGGCCAATGCCCTGAGCATCCTCTCCGTCAGGGTGCCGCCGCCATAGACTGCCTTTGGGACAGTGAGAGCGCTCATGTGCTTGACCTCGTTAGAGGCTAAACTGGCTGAGCAATCACTACCGTCAGTAATGAAAACATCATCTTGTGCCTCAGAATTCACAGGAGGCGATGAAGGTGAAATCTGCATCAGCTGATGCGCAGGTGAAACACCGAAGGACGATAAGATAGTGTCACCAAAGGAAGGACCGGCGACGAGCTCCGTGAAACTGTCAAAGCCATCAAACGCTGAGAACATGAGAAGCTCCATGTCTGAACCCCCATCGCTGTAATCTGGTGTCCCAACCTCATCCATCCCTGACCTTCCTCCTGGAAAAGACAAATCTTTCCGAACCTAAACGCACCGAATTCAGTTGATTCCTGCAGAGACAATCACAGGCGACATTTACTTATAACAACATCTAATGAAATAAATTGGTAAAAGAAATCCTACTAATCCTTCACTTGTGCAGAATTTTACACTTGCATTTAGCCAAAAGGGAGCAATTATGCACAATAAAGCATACAGATGGCAACGAGTAACATGCAGGAAGTGGGATTTCCCTTCCAGAAACAAGTGAGATTTCTGGATCATGTCTATCTATTCCTTACAATTATAAGAATCGACTCCTGCTAAAAGCCAGCAATAAAACAGTGCAGTTCTTGGATTGAAGGGAAAAGAAAGAAAATTCAAGCGGCGCAGCAGTTCTTCAGAAAAACAAATTAAGAGTAGAAATTGGTTATGGGGTCAGGCCTTCTCATACCTCGGGGAAATCTTTGACGCAAAACTCAGAATCTGGGGGGAGAATGGGGAGCTAGTGCTCGACCGTCGCAACCTGACACCTAGGGGTCTCATGAGTCTCATGAACCCCAAAACAACAAGCCTGTCGCTATCAACAACCTATTTTCTGTATTAAGAAAGAGAAGATTTTTGTAGCGGACGAAAGGGATTAAACTAGTTCTATAGGAGCGGCGGGACCGCCGCGATGGATTCTTGGTAAACAGTGAGAGTCAAGTGGAAGGAATTGGTCAAGAAGATTCTCGAGATACCCTCACTGGGATAGGGACGAACGAACGATGCGAGAGAGGAATCCGGTGGTCCCCCATTGCCTATACCACCACTACTCTTTTTTATCTAAACAAAGAAGGAGATGACCAGACCCCTCCCTCCCTCTGCATCCTTAATGCACACATCGACCTTGATCAAGATTCAAGACCCGTCCAAAAAAAAAAAACCTTACCACTAACCCAACAATAAAATACATATATATAAAGAAAAAAATAGACAACTCGTAGGCAAAGTCGACGCTAGGTGTGCCAATAATGATGAGTCCAGCATTTAGGGATTTGCCCAAAAAAATGAGTTTCGAGCCATAATCGTCAGCAAGACATGAGGCAAGCAGCATCGACATTGCCAAATTATAATCAACCACCGAAACGTGCAAATTCGATGTTGACGCTTCGAGCATCGTCACTTGTCCGGCCAACGACTTCTTGGTAACAGGATGTCCCTATAGGATAAATTGGAAGTCAATGACGTCCTATACCACTACACCTTCAGCCACTATCGCACCACCTTCGATTGAGCAGTTTCATCTATGACTTGACATCATGAGGAAAATGTTGTGCATAGCACCTGCCAGGATTACACATGACTTGCCGCCTCATCGTGAGTACGCTTAGACGGCGAAGGTTATTGAGAAAATAGTTCCCTACTCCCGTCTTACAATCCTGTATTAATTTATGAACAAAGATGCATACACAATTTTTTTTCTTGGGAGGGAATGCATACACAATTTGATCGTATTCTTCAACCATTATTTATATATACATCCGAAACCAGTGAATTAATGATATAGCTAGCAAATAATTTCCATATCTTCTTATCGTTCCTGATAAAAAAAATAAATTACAATAGCATGTAGTTGGAATCACCATGGTCATGGTGCAAAATTATATGCGCACATTCTTACTTACGTCTAGAAATTTCTATGTAATTATGATTCGTAATGGTTTGACACTAAACTAGGCACTAGAACTGCCAGCAAGCCCACGGAAGCTTTTGTCATCAGCGATGTGTTGGCGGTTGCCGCTCGTGGCTTCTAGTAGCATTTAGAACGAGGCAAGAACTTTTGTTTCCTCAAGCAAATCCTTAGTTAACGTTAAGTTTCAAAAAAAAATCCTTAGTTAACGTTTACGTCACCTGGACTGCGACATCCTGAAAATAAATATAGAGAAAAACAACTGTCCAGCGATCCTTTTCTCAGTAGAGTTCAGTATGGAGTCTTGACAAATTTTCCGTTCTCAAGTCAACGGTTCGATAGTGTTCAATATACTTCAGCATAGGGAAATTCACAGTCCGATGATATCAAACGATAACGAAGTCCCGTCGAGGATCAATCGTGCGGTAAGAAATAATTATGAATAAACCTTTAATAGTTGTCAAAATCAACCCATATTCTATCTTTGGGGATGCTTATGTAGCTTCGTAATATTTTAAATATGTTTATATTTTCAGTGAATCCATTTGAGAAAATTGTGAAATATGTTCTGAAGTCCTTGATGAAAATTGTGTTTACTTTACCAAAAAAAGAGTTCATTTACTACTAACACATGTGAAACCTCGATAATTCATTATCATTAAACATCTCGGAGGTGGAGTGCGAGTAAATATTATAAAATACTCCTCCGTTCCAATTAAATTGACTTCCTATCCATCACATGTGGATGTATCTAGACATGTGGTGGATAGGAAGTCAATTAAATTGAACGGAGGGAGTATAATGTTCTATATGCAAATATATCACAACCAATAGATTAGTCGTACACTGCAACAAATGAACTATCGAGATACCCTGCTTCGTTGGTGGCAGAAGTCAAACATGCAGGCTCATCTAAGTTCAGTACACTTTAACATAAATTGTACGATGGTGGTAGGTTTTTCCGAGAGACGACGACAATATCTTATTCTCCAGTGTTGAACCATTGATTCATCACCATGCTATTAGGAAGAAAATTTCAAGCGTAAAGTATCAAAAAGTGAGAACTACTCACCGCAACAAACTTGATACTACCATGTCTGCACCCGACGATCTGCGTGACCAAAACAACACATGCTCCCACTGTCAGACCATGTTGTCCACGATGGTCACATAAGCATGGGGATAGAGCCTTGAAATTTTTATTCGAGTGTATGGTGCTCTATCTACCCTCAATTGTCACCACCAAACCAACGACAATATAGAAGGATATTAATCACCATGAAAATTGTCTCTGGAAGCAGTCCGTCGCCGGACAAGAGGGGGACCTATAGAAAGAAACTTTGTAAGGAGAAGATTTATCTCTATTATTTGACTTTCAAGGCCCATCATTATGGCGCACCCACCCACCCACCCGAGCTCTGGCGATCTTCATGGCGATCTCCATGGCACCGCACCCTCCATCTAGGGTTTCGCCGAGGATCTCCTCGTGGTGTGCTGAATGGATCCCTTCAATGATCCAGACTCTATTGCGCATCAACTGGACTTCTTGCCCGGCCATCGTTTCCGATCTAAGGTTCGTGACCTCTTCGCCACTTCGGTTAGCCCTGTGTCCACCTCCCATCGCTTCTTTCTTGTGGTTTCATTTGCTCGTGCGATCTTCCGTTTGGATGAACTCAATGTGAGTCTGGCCCTCTCGGCATCTCTTGGGGTTGCATATGATGAGATTGATACTATCTGCTTGTCTGGAAGGGTTTTCAAGTTCTCTGTCGGTTCCAAAGATGTGGTTTTTCTGGTTCATAATTTGAGATCGATTTCTTGCCGTCTGTAACGTACAAATGTTTCTTTCATCTTTGGGGTAATGGTGGACCGAATTGGCAGAGGGAGGAACAGATCTGGTATGCACAGACTGAGGCTGAGTGGATCACTCCTGGTAGTTCACGTCGATCTCATACACAAGCCCCTGTTAGACCTCGTCTGCCTCTTGTTTCTACTGCTTTCAACCGCATAAATTCTGATCTGAATAGAAACAATGCACCATTTGTTCACACTGGAGCCAACATTGTTCCTATCGGAATTAGAGCAGTCATAGATCCCTCTCCAGCATCGGCTGCTCGATCCTCTCGGCATGATCGTGAATCTCGTGATCCGCAATCAGCGCGGGTGGCTGGAAATTCGAATTCGAGCAGAAGGCCCAATCTCCAGTGGGTTGTAGTATCTCGGCCTACTAGACCCATCACTTCCGAGCCCATTAACGACTCGTCTTCGTCTGATATCCCACCTGCCACGCAGCTTATTCGGGAACAGAGGATTTGCTCTCGCTGTTTTGATCATAGACATTTAAGAAAAGATTGCAAGAATAAAATCAGGTGTCGTGGTTGTTGGAACTATGGTCATACTTTCCGATTTTGCCTATCTAAAAACAACCTTAAACGGACTTTTCGGCGTGTCGTGAGGGATTCTGATTCTATCTTTGCTCATCAAAACCCAGATGTTGCACCTATTGTTGCACCAGCACATGATGATGAACCTGTCCTTGTGACCCCTTCACAGAGCCCTGTTCCTGACGCAAACCCTGCTGCAAATGTTGCACCTGTTGAAGGCTTTGTTGTACCTGCACAGAATGTTGCACATGATGATGGATTTGCTGGTGCCATCTCTCCTGTTCACAATCACCTTGCTGCAGTTCAGAACATGTTGACACACCTAGCTGAATCACCTGGCAGCATTATTTCTGTGCTGTCAAACTCAACTGTGGTTGGCACATCATGCAGAATTGTTGAAGTTGGGACTGAAAATGGAGTTCAGAGCAAGTGCTTCTTGCAAGTTAACAGTGTTATGGAGGAACCTGTGCTGCAGTCATCTGTACATATCTCTGAAGTTGAAGATGCAGGCAATATTCTTGTTCCCATGCCCAACACTAGCAGAAAGAGAAAGCAGAAGGCCCAGGCACCTAACACTGTGGAATTTGTTAGGAGAAGTCTAAGGATTGCTAAGCTCAAAGATGGGTTCAAAGACTCTGCTAATGATACTGAAGCCAGCACTAGCAAGAGCTATGAAGCTGCAGCCAGAGACTCTGAGGCACCTCCCCCACCACACCTGCCACTCGAGACGATCCAGGCAATTGCCACTGGACCCTGTCAGATGCATCTTGATGATGTCTCTGAAGATAGCCTGAATTACGACAGTACCAATGATAGTATTGAATAAGATGTTGTCTGTGTCCAGCATGCCAGTCATGTGCCCTTTTGAAACTTCTGTTCTATCATATTTCAGCTGCTGTCGATTTGTGTCTCTGGCATGTAATAAGTTGAATATTTTTATTATCCGGTTCTGTTCCTGGTACTTCATGCGTAAACCTGTCGAGTTATGGATTTGTAAGGCACCCATCTGGCACTGCTTGTTTATGTGATGATGATGATCTGCCTGTTTACATGCCTCTGAAAGCAGTTTGTGTTGCCTTATTTATACTTGGAGTACTGTCATCTTCTTGAACTTAGTTTTCATGGATGAAATCATCAATTTACTCCTGCAACTGAGCTTATTAATTTTGCTCAGTCCTCAACTCCACACCAATCTGGTTATAAAATGAATCGCAACTGGACTATTTTTGACTGGAACTTAAGGGGTATTAATTCACAACTGTGTTGGGACGATATCAGGAAAAATATTGATGAATCAAACTGCAACATCATGTGTTTTCAAGAAACTAAACGTGAGAGCTTTGATCATAACTATCTCAGAAATTTCTGCCCACGAAGATTTGATCAATTTGCTTTCTCTCCGTCAGTTGGTAATTCGGGTGGCATTATTATTATCTGGAAGGGTTCTATGTTTACCAGGCAGCAGATTAGCACTTCTCGTTTCCATGTCACTGTTCAATTTATTTGCAAAATGAGTGGACATGTTTGGTATCTGACCAATGTATATGGGCCTACGGTTACTGAGGACAGGCTTTTATTTACAAATTGGCTGCAAGGGATTGATATTTCTTTAACGCATTTCTGGATGATTCTTGGGATTTCAACCTGATGAGAGGCCCTGAAACTAGAAACAGACCTGGAGGAGATATAAATTCTATGCTTCTTTTTAACAGAATTATTAGTCAGCATGATCTTGTGGAAATTCCTCTGAAAGGTAGAGCTTATACATGGAGTAACATGCAGGATGATCCCCTGCTTGAGAAGCTTGATTGGGTTTTTACCTCTCCAAGTTGGACTACCACCTTCCCAATACATTTGCTACTCCTCTTGCCAAGCTATCATCAGACCATGTACCAATTCAAATTCGGATTGGAACAGATATCCCAAAGGCTCAGATATTCAGGTTTGAGGACTATTGGATGGAATTCCAAGGATTCTCAGATGTTGTTTCCATCAATTGGCAGCATTCTGGCAGTTATAAAAATGCAGCACAAGATATCACTGCTAGGCTCAAGTCTTTACGGTATGGTCTCAAGAAATGGAGCAGGCATTTCTCTCAGCTTAATAAGGTTATTGATTCTTGCAGTTTTGTGTTAGCTTTATTGGATGGTCTTGAAGATCAGAGACAGCTTTCTGTTATTGAAAGAAATTTCAGAAAACTTCTCAAAGCTCATCTTGCACATCTGCTAGAAGCAAAGAGGATTTATTGGAGAAACAGAGCAAAAATTAGATGGGCCAAGTTGGGAGGTGAAAATACTAGGTTTTTCCACACTTATGCTACAAAAACCTTTCGCAGCAATTATATCTCAAACATAACAACTGAGGATGGTCGTATCATTTGTGATCATGAACCTAAAGCCTCTGTCATTTGGCATGCATACAAGGAACGTATTGGAGTATCTGATAATCCTGTGATGAGATTTGACTTGCAGAGCCTTATTACACCAAATCCTGACATTGATTTCACTGCACTTGAGCTACCTTTCACTAAGGAGGAAATTGATGGCATTGTTAAAAACATGCCAGCTGATAAATCACCAGGCCAGATGGTTTTAATTGGTCTTTTTGAAGAAGTGCTGGGAACAAGTAAAGGAGCAATTTTATAATCTTTGTTTCAGGTTTTATGAGGGAAATTTGGATATTCACAGCATTAATACTTCTTATATCACCCTCATTCCAAAAAAAGCTGATCCAGAATTTATCAATGACTATAGGCTCATCTCTCTGGTCAGTCTTACTCTGAAATTACTCACCAAACTGTTGGCAAACCGTATGCAGAAGGTGATTATTCCTGCTATTCATAAAAACCAATATGGGTTTATTAAAACCAGAACTATTCATGACTGCCTTGCCTAGGCCTTTGAGTACATTCATTTATGTCATAAGTCTAAGAGAGAGATTGTTATTCTTAAGCTGAATTTTGAAAAGGCTTTTGATAAGGTGGAATACTCCGCCATTCTGCTTATGCTGAAGCACCTGGGATTTGGAGATAAATGGGTCAGTTGGATACGATCCATCCTTTACTCTGCTTCAACTTCTGTTTTACTAAATGGTGTCTCGGGTAAGAAGATCAATTGTATGAGAGGCGTACGACAGGGAGACCCTCTTTCTCCTTATTATTTGTATCAACTGTCGAACTGCTACAATATGTAGTTAATAAGCATGGAGAGAGGGGCAGCTGGAACTTCCTCTGGATTGCTCTTTTGGCCTTGACTACCCCATCATTCAGTATGCTGATGATACTCTGCTCATTATGCCTGCCTGTCCAGAACAGCTCCGAAGGCTAAAGGACATCCTGAATAATTTTTCTGCATCCACTGGACTGAAAGTGAACGTTCACAAATCTTCCTTGGCACCTATCAGTGTGAATGAATCCAGAAGCAATGAACTTGCTGCATCACTTGGATGCAAAGTTGAGTCTATGCCATTTACTTACCTTGGTATGCCTATGGGTACTACAAAGCCAAGAATGGAGGATTTGATTGGTATACTTCATAGAATTGACAGAAGGCTGGTTGGAATTGCAGATACTCTGTCCTATGATGGTCGCTTGGTTGTAGTCAAAAGCATTATCAAGGCCATACCCAACTTTGCAATGTGTACTTTGAAACTTCCTTTGGGGTTTCTTGATTATGCTGATGGAGTCACTCGAGGTTTTTTCTGGAGAGGAAAGGATATTCATGCGAAAGGTAAATTCCTAGTAAAATGGGAAAATGTGTGTAAGCCCAAGAAAGCTGGAGGCTTAGGTGTTCTGAATTTAAGAACATAGAATGTTGCCTTGCTGATGAAGCACTTATTCAAATTTATGAATAAACAGGATATCCCCTGGGTTAAATTGATCTGGCAAGCTCATTATGCTGATGGTAAATTACCACGGTCTGTTGGTCCTTGTGGATCTTTCTGGTGGAAGGATTGCATCAAATTATTGAACACCTTCTTAGAATTAGCTGCATGTACACCTGGGAAGGGGGACACTATTAGAATGTGGATGGACACATGGACAGATGAGATGCTCAGAACTAAAATGCCTCACTTATGTTCATTTGCAAAGGAGCAGGACATTTCACTCAATAAGGTTGTTGCCATTTGCTGTGATGAGGATATTTATAACATGTTTCACATTCCTGTATCTATGATAGCTGCCCAGCAATGCAATGAACTTGCCGGGATTCTGAATGCCAGAGCTGCAATTTCCTCCATTAATAACTGGAATATGGCAAACACAAGAAAGAATTATTCTTGTAAAAGGGTATATGCCGCCTTATCACCTTCAGAACTTGCACTGCTCCAATGAGATGGATTTGGAAATCTTGTGTTCTGCCGAAACATAAGATCTTTTTCTGGCTCCTATTGCAAGACAGGTTGAATACCAGAGGTCTTCTTGCTCGTAAAAACTTTGAGATTGAGTCATATGACTGTGAGTTATGCACACAAGGGGAAACTGAAGATTTCATGCACCTCTTCTTCGATTGTGATTTCAGTAAAAATTTCTGGTGGAAGCTGAACTTTGAATGGAATGCTGATATGGACATATTGAACATGGTTATTGATGCCAAGAGAAGATACAATCTTATTTGCTTCAAGGAGTCACTCATTGTTGGATGCTGGGCGCTTTGGAACCATAGAAATCGTTGCATCTTTGATAATGCTCCAGTTGATCTTGATATTTGTTTTCAGGACTTTACTTATTCATTCAAACTTATCACTTATCATGCATAAGGCCAAACCCTCTCTTAAAGAAGGGATGTGCCAGTGGTTGGACACTTTATGAACATTTATCTTGTAACGGTGTATATATGATGAGAAAATAAATAGTAGGGATTTTTCCCTACTGTTTTACGCTTCAAAAAAAAGGAGAAGATTTATCTGGCAGCTAGGTTTCACTATGCCTTCTTCCACAAGAGAAGAAGCTCATATTAAAATTTTGAACCAAGGCGTTGAAATAATGATTTAGCTAGCGAATTATTTCCAGCTCTTGGTATCATTCCTGATAAAAAAATATAATTAGAATAGCATGTAGTTGGAATTACTAAAGCCATGGTCATGGTGAGAACATATTTTCGTTGTCAGTATGCATTAGAACTGCCAGCAAGCACACTGAAGCTTTTGTCACCAGCGATTTGTTGGCTGTAGCCGCTCGAGGCCTTCTACCAGCACTAAGAACGAGTCTAGAACTTTTATAATTCCTTCAATCAAATTCTTAGTTTCACGCTTACGTCACATGTACTGCGACATGCTAAAAGTAAGTATAAAGAGAAACAGCTGTCCAGCGATCCATATCTCTTGGAGGGATTCAGAAGAGAAAAATGCAATATACTCCCTTTCCAATTTAATTGACTTACTATGCACCACATGTTTTTTTAGATAAAGAGTATAAATTAATATTGCGAAGATACCAATTACACCCAGCCTCTGCAACAACATGTTACCCTAGCGGCCACACGGATGCACACAGCTCATAATAAAAAGAAGAATTACAAAAAAGAAAAGTCCCGCTACAGTGATCTATCCTTGTAACAGCAGACCTAACACCACCAAAACAGTACCAGAAGTCCAACTTCTCCAAAAGCGACGCCTCCAATAAGGAAACAGTGCTCAACACCGTCGTCGCTCTGATCATAGATCATAGGTTTTCACCCTGAAGATAGTCCGCACTCACAAAAACAATGCCTTCAACAAGGTCATTGCCAGGCACAACCAATTAAGGCCAGACTTGGGTTTTCACCCAGAAGTTTAAGATCTGAACTTCTCCTGTGCTGTCGCCCCCACTTGCCGTTGCCGCTGCTCCAAGATACAAAACACCAAGCCAAACTCTCCTCGCCACCAGGACTCGGACCACCATTAGTAGTACTCAAATCTCGGCTTTCATGCCATTCTCCGCACACTGACTTCACCATGGAACAAAGTCTGTCCACGATGGCAACAGACTGCAGAGCTTCGCGACGCCTCCTCTGAAACCAAACGGTCAGAAAAAACATGGCTGCGCGCGACCGAATTCAACCCGATCCGGCAATCTCCAGGCTTGAATTCCCAATGGAGTTCGCCGGCGGGGCCTTCCGGAACTCGACACCCGGTCGGATCAATGAACACCGGCATCAAGTAGATCTTCGTCTTGGCGTGAGAGAGGTCCAAGGACCGCCACCTTTATTGGGCAGATCGGCAGCCCCCACGCCGCCGCCCGCCATGCCCGAGGCCGCCGCCCCGGCGTCCAAGTGGTGTAGGAACACCGCAGACCGTCGTTGGCTTGCAGGACGTAGCAGACAGGGAGCAGGTCGGAGCCCTCCCAGCCGGTCGAGCCTTCCCCGCCGCCGCTGCTTGGCGCCACCACCACGCCTCAGGCCGCCGTCGCCCCGCACCACCGCGGCTGGAGGAGTAGCCACGGGCGCCGCCGCTGCCACACACAGCCGCGACCAGCAGGCCCCCGCCGCCGCCCATCGCACGGGCCAAGCCCGGCGGCGGAGGGAGCGGAGGGGAGACGGGAGCGGCTCTAGCGCCGGCGGATGGGTTGCCCCGGTGCAGCGACGGCGCCGCCGCACGGGGTCTCGGGAGGGTTAGGGTTAGGAGCGGTTTTGGTGCGTCAAGTTTCTTTGTTCATGCACCACATGTGGATGTATCTATACATGTAACATGTCTATATACATCCACATTTGATGCATACCAAGTCAATTAAATTGGAACGGAGGGAGTAGTAGAGTTCAGTCTCGATCTTGAAAATTCTTTGTTCTCAAGTCCACGGTTGGATAGAGTTCCATACATCTGTATCGGGATCACTTCCCTCACAGAATAGGGCCCTTCAGCTAACCTCTGCCTACGGAACAGAGAGAAAATAATGAAACAGATTAGTCTACTTAATCCTTTGTTGATCAGTTCAACACTGTGCATTCGTGCCCGGGCTCGTGGGTGCCCGAGCTCATAAGGAATTATTAATTAAATATTCCTTTCATTGGCTAGTTGATGCAGACTTTGACTTGCATCTTCCTTACCAATATGATCGGTTGTATTTCCCTTAAAAGGAATAGGTCTCCTTTCTTTTTCATATATTTTTCTGATCAGAAAAAAATTATGTCAGTTATTTTGAAGTTATTCTAATCTCGTACACACAAAAATTTCATAATATGAAGTTTTTCTGATCAGGAAATCTTACAATTATCTTTTAATACTTCTTGAAATCAACCTGAGTTCCGCGGATGTTTCATTCAAGTTTTCTAACATCTGAAATATGTTAAACTTTCTGGTGGCATCATGTGGAAACATTATGAAACATGTTTTGAGTTTCTCATGGCTGGTGGATTGATTACATTGCTGCCTTCCCAAATGAGAAGAAGGGGCGACCAGCAGGATCATCACCTACATCATTTGGGGGTTTGGAAAGAGCAGAATAAGTGGATTTTCACTAATATGGCGCCCCCCTTGCTCGAGATGGTGAGGCTCATCAGTGGCAAGATCGAGCAGCGGGCATATGCCTTCTCGAATGTTCCGGGAGATCGCGGATAGTTCTAGTCGCTACTTTTTTTTTGTTCTTTATAACTTCCTTGGAGGTCTCTTAAATAACTTGCTTCCTTTTTAATCAGAGCATCTGTCTCTTTTCCCTAAAAAAAACCTCAATAATTTTTTTCACATTATATAAACGGTTGGTGCTACATTTATTCTGAAAAATATGTAAAACCTCGATGAAAGATTATTACGAGTATCTCTAAGGTGGAGGGTTAGTTTATATTGGAAAACGTATATGTCGCTGCAAACAGATTACCCGTATAGGGAAACAAACCAATGCCCAAGATACCGTACTCCACTGGTGACGGAAGTCAAAGTGCAGATTCATCTAGACAGAGTAGAGTGCGTCTTAAGATAAATTGTGCGTTGAGCCATTGATTCAATCACGGTACTATCACAAAGAAATTTCAAAGACAAATATCAATATTTGAAAACTATTGACCACGTCAGACTTGATGCTACAAGATCGAGGATGTGGATCTACAGGACGAAAACACCCCATGCTCCCGGTGTCAAACCATGTCAGTCACTATGGTCACACAAGGATGAGATATGGTCGTGAGACTTTTATTTTGAGTGTACAACACCATTTCTACACTCTAAACATCGCCACCATGTCAAAAAACTTAATACTGAAGGAGATTAAACTACATCGTCGATAAGGATCTTGTATTTCTTTTTCAAGATGCTAGATCGGCCGCCGGACAAGAGGAGAACCTACGGAAAACAACTTCAGCGGGAGAAATTTTCTTTTTAGGGAAAGCTATCGTGGCAACTTGATTACTGATCAAATAGTATTATAATGCTAGAATATAATCCAGAGGGTTCTCAAAGAAAAGAGAAGTTCATACGAAAAAATTGAACCCTGTAATTCCTCTCTTTTCTGTTTGTGGGTGAATACTGAGCAACCCACAAGTGCACCACTCAACGCTAATGGTGGTTGGGCCATCAACCATGCTGAAAAGGAGCAATGAGAAAAATTGAACCCTGTAATTCCTCTCTTTTCTGTGTGTGGGTGAATACTGAGCAACCCACAAGTGCACCACTCAACGCTAATGGTGGAAGTGAGGGCTCTCAACGCTCTCAACGCTTGCCATCTCAAGGAGATCAGACTGCTGAACCGAAAATTCACCTGGAGCAATGAGAGAATCGACCCTACTTTGGTCAGACTTGACCGGGCTCCTTGATGTTGTCAGCTCTGCTTGGAACCAGGCCTCCACACATACCCAGCCTGTGCACATCCTCAATCACAAGCTCAATGTTGTTGCTCGAAGGCTCCGCTCTTGGAGCAAGGGTCTTTTCTCCAACCACAAGCAGCAACTAATTATTGCTCTGGAAGTCATCCTTCAGCTTGACACTGCCCAGGATTCTATAGCCTTATCTGCAGCCGAAGCTGCACTCAGGACTGTTCTGAAACGCCGAGTGATGGGTCTGTCGGTTCTGGAGCGAACTCGCAAACGCCAGGCTTCTAGGATCAACTATCTCCGGGAGGGAGACGCTAACACCAAGTTCTTCCACCTAAGGGTGAACTCGCGCCGCGGGAAAAATGTCATTCAGAGACTCAGGCGTAATGGTGGTTGGGCCATCAACCATGCTGAAAAGGAGCAGCTTATTTCGGACCACTTCACTTCCACTTTGGGGGTCCCAAACCCTCGCCTGCTGGATTTCAACTGGGACGCCATCGACCCAACCATTGCGGAGCTGGACGACCTTGGCCTCCCTTTCTCCGAGGAGGAAATCAGGGGGGCTATTTTCGACCTGCCGACTGACAAAGCGCCTGGGCCGGACGGATTCACCTCCAACTTCTTTCGCTCTTGCTGGCCAATAGTCAAGGATGACCTAATGAAAGTGATCAACGCCTTTTCTGAGCTCTCCATCAACAACTTTGAAGTCATCAACAACGCCAACATTGCTCTCCTGCCGAAGAAGGAGGGGGCCGACTGTCTTAAAGATTATCGCCCTATCAGTCTCATCCACATCGTCCCAAAGATTATAGCTAAAGCAATGGCCTCAAGACTGCGCCCTAAGATGAACGACATTGTCTCCTCCTGTCAAAGCGCTTTCATCAAGAATAGAAGCATCCACCACAACTTTATGTATGTCAGGAATGTGGCCCGCCGCCTTCACCAAAAACACACTCCGGCTCTGTTGATCAAGCTCGATATCGCTAAAGCCTTCGACTCTGTTCGCTGGGATTATTTGTTAGACCTTTTTCAGTGATTGGGCTTCCCCTCGAGGTGGCGAGCATGGCTCTCGCTCATCTTCTCCACGACCACTTCTAGGGTGCTTCTTAATGGCACCCCTGGCAAAGAAATTATTCACGATCGTGGTCTGAGGCAGGGGATCCGCTCTCCCCGCTGCTGTTCGACATCGCGATTGACACGCTCCCGAAGATTCTTGAGCTGGCAACCGCTGCTGGGCTCCTTCAACCTTTACCGGGAAACTTCATCAAATCGCGCATTTCACTGTACGCTGATGACGCGGTCATCTTTCTGAAGCCAGACGCACACGACATCTGCAATCTGACAGCCCTGCTGCAAAATTTTGGGGCAGTCACTGGCCTCCTCACAAACGTTGAGAAAAGCTCCGTTGCCCCAATTCGATGCGAGGGGATTGACCTCACTGCCACGTTGTTAAACTTCCCGGCTACGATTAGCCAGTTCCCCATCAAGTATCTGGGTCTCCCACTCTCTCTTGGTCGGCTGAGAAGGGTGGATCTGCAACCCTACATCGACAAAGTGGTGTCAAGACTTAACCCCTACAAGACCAAATTCCTCAATAGGGCCGGTTGTGATGCGCTGGTCAAATCGGTCCTCACTGCTCTGCCAATTTTCCTTATCACGGCTATCAAGGCCGACAAAGCAACTTTGAAGGCTTTTGACAGGCTGCGTCGGGCTATGCTATGGGCTGCAAGCGACACCGTCACTGGTGGGAAATGCAAAGTGAGCTGGACAAAGGTGTGCCGCCCCAAGGCGATGGGGGGTTTAGGAATTCTCGACCTCGAAAAATTTGCAAGGGCCCTTCGGCTGCGGTGGCTGTGGTTTGAGTGGACGGCTCCTGAAAAACCTTGGGCGGGTCTTGAAACTCCAAATGACGACTCTGATAGGAAGCTGTTTAATGCTGCTACAAGCGTGACTATCGGGGATGGGCTCACTGCAAGTTTCTGGTCTTCTTCCTGGCTAAATGGGACCACTCCAAGTTCACTTGCCCCAAAGATCTTTCAGGCATATAAGAAGAAGAAGCGATGCGTTAAGGACGCCCTTGCCAACCTCAACAGGGTCGCAGATATCGCCGTTCATGTGTTCACCCTAGAGCACATCACGCAGTTCGTCAACCTTTGGGATCTTCTTCAGGGTATTACTTTGGATCCTGCCACCTCTGACACCATCGCTTGGACGCTGACGTCGAATGGGAAATACTCGACAGGGTCGGCTTACAAAGCACAATTCTTTGGATCCAATACTTGCTCCAAATGCAGATTTTTTGCTTGGCTAGTGGTGCAGAACAGGCTTTGGACATCTGACCGTCTTGCTAAGAGGGGCTGGCCTCACACCCCTCTCTGTCAGCTGTGCAGATGCCAAAACGAAACTGCAAGACACATTCTTTTCGAGTGCAGATACTCAAGACGAATCTGGCAGGCGGCTGCCTCCTGGCTCTCCTGCCCTTCTTTGGTTCAGGACCTTGGAACTGGGCGTCCAACTGTCCTTCACTATTGGCAAGTGGCCGTCAAGTCCCCCACGGCGCACCCCAAGGGTCTCAAGTCAGCTGTGACGCTGATCACTTGGGAACTTTGGAAGGAAAGAAACGCCAGAGTATTCAACAGCACTTTCTCGATGCCATCGACTCTCATTCAGAAGATCAAAGATGAGAGCAAGGACTGGATTCTGGCTGGTGATAGGCCGCTAGCTGAGATCGTTGCTTAGAAGCGACCGCTACATAAAGATATGACATTCTATCTCTCTGAGAGACTAGACGGTGTTGGTTGATTGTTTTAGTTCTTTTTATTCCGTGTTGTTTTTAATTTGCCCTAGGCCGTGTTTGTTTGCTCCTCCTATATCAATATAAGGCAAAGCTTTTGCCCCGTTTCATTTCACAAGTGCACCACCTTATAAGTTTTTTTTTGAGGGGGTTTTGAGAGTACAAGTGCACCACCTGGCACCGCTACTGGGCCAGCTAAACTCTCCACTGCCGTGGGAAGAAGTGTGAAAGCCCACAAGACCGAGCAAGCCTAAATGCTGTCATGGACTCGCATGCTATGGGCTCATGACAGAATGCAAATTGACTCAGGCTGCCCAGGAGCTCCTCCTGTGTATCGCTTTAAGGCGACGATCCGTGCGTGCGTCGCCTACTAGCTGCGCATACTGGGCTCGGCCCATATGCTTGTTGCTGGATCCTACTGTTTCAGCTTCCTACTGCTTCCTTCCGTCAAAAAAAAAAGCTTCGTACTGCTTCCTACTAATTCGCCTTCTGGACTGAATTATGAAGTTATTGTACTGATCGTAGTGTTTCAGCGAGCAGTACTACTAGCTTATCCTCACAGATTGTGCAGATCGTGCTAATAAAATGTTTGCCCGGAGGCGTTTCTTATTTTTCAACAATTTTTTTATGGTTTTAAAAATTGAACATAATAATTGTGTCTACGGAAACTATTTTCAGCGGTTTTGAAAATGAACAGAAAAGGTCTATGAACAGAAATAATTTTCGCATTTGAACAATTTTTAAAATTGAACAAATTTCAAAAAGGATTTTTTTGATTTTGAACAATTTTTAAAGGAAAAGTTACGAACACATGGAATAGTGTCAGAACAGAACTGAAAAGTTACGAACACATGGAATTGTTTTCTCTTTCTTTTTATAATCTATTTTTGAACAGTTTTAAAAAATGAACAGAAAAATGGGTTTGAAATGGAAACTAATTTTGAACGATTTTAGAAAGTGAACACAAAAGTCTATGATCGAAAGCTATTTTTGAACGATTCTAAAAAATAAACAGAAAGGGGTTGAACAGGAAATTGGTATTGAATGATTTTAAAAACTGAACAAAAACGTCCGGTGAATGAAAATCTATTTTTGAACGATTTATGAACCGAAAAAGCGTATGTTGAAACGGAAACTATTTTTGAACAACGAAATCTCTTTTTGAAAGATTCTAAAAATAAACAGAAAAAATGGGGTTGAACGGAAATTGGTTTTGAACGATTTTAACAAAGTGAACAAAAAAGGTCGGTGAATGAAAATCTTTTTTTGAACGATTTTAAATAAATGAACATAAAATATGTCGTTGAAATGGAAACTATTTTTGACCAATTTTAAAAGTGAACAAAAAAGTAGATGAACGAAATCTATTTTTGAACGATTCTAAAAAATGAACAGAAAATGGGGGTGAACGGAAACTTTTTTGAACGATTTAAAAAAGTGAACAGAAAAAGGCCGATGAACGATTTTAAAAAATGAACAGAAAAACGGGGTGAACGGATACTATTATTGAATGATTTAAAAAGTGAACAAAAAAGCCGGTGACCGAAAACTATTTTTGAACGATTTTAGAAAATGAACAGAAAATGGATGTGAACGGAAAGTATTTTTGAACGATTTTAAAAGTGAACAAAAAAACCGGTGAACGAAACCTATTTTTGAACGATTTCAAAAAATTAACAAAAAAATGGGGTGAACAGAATCTTTTTTTGAACGATTTTAAAATTGAACAGAAATTTTAGCGATTTTAAAAAATGAACAGAAAATGGGCGTGAACGAAAACTATTTTTAAACAATTTGAAAAGTGAACAGAAAAGGCCAGGAACGAAACTTATTTTTAACGATTTTAAAGTGAACAAATTTTGAATTTAAACAAAATTCAAATCAGAACAATTTAAAATCGGAACAAATTTCAAATTCAAATCTGAACAAATTATATTTTTTTCGAAAGAAAACAAAAAGAAAAAAGAAAAAGAAAAGGAAAAAAGAAAAGAAAAGAAAAACAGAAGAAAAAGGAAAGAAAAACAAAAACAAAACAGAAAACGAAAAAACAAAAAGAGAAGAAAAGGAGAAAAAAAGTCACCTAATGGGCCGGCCCATCTGCGCCCGACGCGCGCTTCCCTTACGGCGACGCGTGCCTGGAGTGTCGCCGTAAGGCGATATATAGGATTTGCGCTGCCCAGGTGCTGAAAAATCTACGCCAGGATATCCTCAAAAAAGAAAAAACCTACGTGAGGATAGTCCGTGCAGCTATGGGATAATTCTACGAAAAATATCGGCTAAAATGACCTTCTTCCAGCAATTTTTTTCGAGAACAACGCCAAAAATAACAAGTTTTTCTTTTTCTCCTCTCCTTTATTATACATTGCTGTCTTACTACGCCGACACTTAATATAATTATTAATACATGTTTCTACATTAACCGATGCGCAGATCAGAAAATGACCTCCTCTTAAAAAATATTGCTCATCTTATCTCCCCAATAAAGAAACTTGGCCCATCTCTTAGCTGGGGCACAAGAATATATCCATTGATAACACACCTCATACGATAACATGGCACACTAATAAAAATTCAAATTTACAAGTTTATAGAAAAACTCGAAACAAATTTGTGAGTAAATCCTACAATTTTCAGAATCAAATTCAAAATATACACGGGAAACAAAAAGGACAAGTTGATATGTGAATAGTGTCTTTGTGTTTTGTGTTTGTATGACACTCTTCATGTTGGATTTGTCTTTTTTGTTTCTGCGTTTATAGAAATTTTCGGGACTGTATACACGTCTTGAACACACACACAAAGTTGATTTGGATTTTTTAGAAACTTATAAGTTTAAGTTCTTAGCAGTGATATCTTGATCTGAGCTGCGGTATCAATCGATGTGTACTCCGGTAGATAGCAATACATATGTTCCTGATTTTCCAAAATTTAACACGACTACGGCGTGGCTGCTACTCCCTCTCCCCTGAATTAGTTGGCGCAAATTTGTCAATCTACGGATGTATTTAAACATATTTTAATATATGTCAACTAATTCGAGAGAGTATTAGCTTTGGGTTCAAATCTTTACTACTCACTCCGTTCCACAATATAAAATGTTTTAGTCTTTTTCCACATGCATATGCACACACATGTATCTAGACACGTTTAAGTGCATGTGTTCATCCTTTTAGTATGAATCTAGACATGCATGTGTAATACCTAAAACATCTTTGCATTGTGAACCGGAGGAGGGAGTACCAGCGAGCAAGACACTTCGCGTGCAAGGAAAAGCATACTCCCAACACTTGAGCTATCGAATTCAGGCATGTGTAAACTCGTCCACCGCGCACCGCCTACGGCAAAGACCCGTGAACACAGCCCAAGACCAGAACCGGGAAAGTCTAGTCGGCAAGTTTGACGTGTGACGCGCGCACTCGCGACCCATCTCCAACGGCAACGGCAAGCCCTCCTTTTCTCCCGTCGCTCTCGTGGAATTGCCGGTGAGATCACCAGCGGCGCCCGTCCGTCCGTAGCCAAAATCTGACGAAAAGATGCTTCACAACAAAAAAAACGAAAAGATGGGAGGGCGACGTCGTCGATCATCGTCGGATCGCAGGCGCCTTATCTACGTAGTTATCTATCTCTTATCACCTCCCTGCCCGCCTTATCACGGCTGCAATAAAAGCAGATAGCAGCCTAGCGCCGTCAGAGTCCATCACTGCGACGCGCCGCCGTCGAGACAAAAAGAGCCGCCGTCGATCGGTAGCGGTGGGGTTGGGGATGGGATCGTATACGGAGGAGCCACCACCGTATCCAAAGGCGGACAAGTTGGCTATGGGGCCCTTAGATGTACTCCATGGAATGATATCTGAAGCGACTGCCAATCCACTCTCGGTCGTGCACTTTCGATTCCAACAGACATGAAAGCGTACGTAGAAGATGAAACCATAAACGGCACTTAATTTCTGATATTTTTAGTCAGCTTGCACGTTGCTGAACAGTAATGTTGCAGAAATTCATTCGTTCCAGAAGACATATAAAAGACTATATATTTGGTCAACTTAAATAGTAGTATAGTTTACTTTTTTTATTACATGTGTTGGTGTACATCAGTTACTAAAAGGTCTGTTTTAAATATTATGTGGACCACAATTTTTCTAGATTTTTTCCAGCTTTTATGAAACTCTGAAACTGCATACTTGTTTACTAGTTCAGTTATGCCCGAACCGCAAGAAATCCAGTTGACCCTGAAGTGACCCCACACAGATACTTTCCTCTGAGTTGTTGTATTCATCTCTGTTCCAAAAGACCCCCCCCCCCCCCCTAGAAAAACTGCACCGTAAGGAGGACACTTTGCTCTTTCCAAGCACAGCTAGCGTAATCAACATTCCCACCAATGCTACTACTAGTAGGATCTGTACTCTATTTGGATTGTTAGTTCCAAAGCCGGCACCGCTCTAGCTCGTAGATTTTCTTCCTTCCACGATCCCACGTCCTTGTGAACACAGGAGTAAAGATGGAAAAGTTGAGCCGAAAGAAACACGGCAGAATCGTTTTCATCTCTTTATGCTGCAGCTTGCATAGTTTCACACGCAGGCCCTCGGATATCCTAGAAATTGTACATGCTGCCTTGTCCTATGATGATTCAACATGGTTCGTCGGTGCTAATCAGATTCTTCAAGTCCATATTAGTAGACATGGTGGTGAGGATTTTGTGCGTTGGCCACATACGAAGCAAGGGATTTATTCAGTGCGGTCTGCTTATAACCTCGCTCGCTCTACTAAGCACTTTGTGACCAGAAGTGTGAGGGGTAGAGGGTCTTCTTCTGCTTCGGCAAACGAAGAGAAACAATGGAAGGCGTTGTGGAAGATCAACGCTCCAGGTAAAATGAAGATTCATCTTTGGAGGTTCGCACATGACTGCCTTCCGAGTGGTTTACAAATGCACATACGCCATATCCCTACAAGTGCTGCATGCGTATTCTGTGGTAGAGAAGAGAGTATTGCACACTCAATGCTTATGTGTCAATTTGCTCGGGAGGTTTGGAGAATTGTCAAGGGCTCCATCAGTCTACAGCTTAAGAGATGTGATTTCATGACACCTAAGTATTGGTTGTTTGATTTCCTCTCTAATTCGACTGAAAGGGAGGCAACTTGTTTGGCGGTTGGGTGCTGGCACATTTGGGAAGCTAGAAATGATACGAGGAACAATCAAGCTATGCCTGACCCGAGGCGGACTGCTGCAAGGATTCTCGCTTATGTCGATATGATCACAGAATTTTGCTGCAAATCAAGCTCCAGCACTAGGCGTGAGACCAGCACGTCAGAGAGATGGTCACCGCCGCCGCCTGGGGTAGTTCTTGTTAACGTTGATGCAGCACTGTTTGAGGATCGTCGTCGTATGGCCATGGGAGCGATTATTCGTGATCATACGGGTGGGTGTCTGGCTGCGGCTAGCGAGCCCATGATGGGCTTCTCTTCTCCGGAGGTTGCCGAGGCTATGGCGCTCAGGCGCGCAGTGGTGATCGCACGCGACAAGGGCTTCTCTCACGCTATCTTTGCCTCAGACTGTTTGTCGCTGGTTCATCGGATGAAAGCGCCAGGTCCTGATCGTTCCCAGGTTGGTTCCGTGGTACAAGATATCAAATGGTTGGCGGCGGGCTTCTCTTCTGCCTCCTTCTGTCATGTTAAACGTTCTTTAAACGAAGCGGCACACATTCTTGCTAGAACTTGTGATGTTTCTAGTGTAGGCTTTATTTCTGATTCTGCTCCGGATTGCATCCGGAAGACTCTATGTACTGATGTGATTTGATCAATAAAGTGTTGTATTTCAAAAAAAAAAAAAAACATGGTTCGTCGGCTACTTAATTAGGCATCCTATACCGACGTAAAGTTGTACGAGTTTGCGAAAACCAAAACGTCCACCCAACTCTAATTCAGTGGCTCGTGAATTCAGCCGGATACTTGCAAATCTAGTCTTAATTTGCAACATAAGTCTTATAATATACCCACTTAATCTTGCATATTCAACACTAACTATGCATTAATAGTTATGCTATGCTACACCGTTTTTCTTTTTTACGCTAGATTGCTCATTGTAAATTATGATACGATTGTTTGGTTATTTTTCGTGTGATGATTCTGACCACATCTTTTATTTATTTATTTTATTATTCTTTCTTCTGCATTAGATGTTTCTAGTCAAGCGAGATACCGTGTGTTCAATGATTTTGTTAGTGCCTCCTTAAAAATGGTAACGTACATCACAAGTAAATGGTTGCAATCTATACATCCTAGTACTATGATAGCACACCAATGGTTGTCGTTTGAAGCAAGTCATTGCATTTCCGCAAACAAACAAAATAGGATGCAAGTTATTACCGAGTAGCAGCTTAATCAAAAATGTTGCCACCGAAAAAATCGTTGGTTCATTTGTAGAGTACACATCGATCTGTCACGTCATTTCCAGATACTACAAGGTCACTTTTGTATGAAATTACTGGGTTTACAAAATCCAAACGCTCACGCAACTCTAATTCAATGGTTCATGAATTCAATTTGATCCTTGCAAATCTACTCTTAAGCGACCACTAACTTGTGTTATATATCCACTTAAAATTGCATATTCAACATTGATTACACATTAATTAGGCTACACAATTATATTTGTTGTGCTAGATTGCTGAATGTATAACTTAGGATACTATGGTTTGTCTATTTTCCTTGTGATGTTTCTTGACAACACATCACGTATTTGTTGATTTTCTCTATATTTACAAATTCTTGTGTATCGATATTTCTAGCCAACACCGATGACATGTGTTATCTGACTTTTGTGATTTTGATAATGCCTTGTGTAATTTTTAGAGATGACAATACGATAAACGCGCATCACAATAAAACGGTTGCGGCTAAGGTTAAATCTCTAGCAGGTCATAGGAAAAGTTCCCTCCATCTTAGTACTATGATAGCACATCAACAATCCAATGATTCCAACTAAAGCAAGTCATTGCATTCCCGCAAAAAAAAATTACCGAGAATCTTAGTTCAAATTACATTGCCACTCAAAAAATCATCGGTTTAATTGCACACTACAAATCGATCTGTCACGTCAATTTCGGAGACTACAAGGACACTTTTGTGTAACATGTATGGGTTTGCAAAAACCGAATGCCTGCTCAACACTAATTCAATGGTTCATGAATTCAGTTCGATCCTTGCAACTCCAGTCGTAACTGGACACTAACTCGTGTAATATATCCACTTAAATCTGGCGTATTGAGCATTTTTTTTAGATACCCATCCAGATTCAGTGCAGCTTACAAGCAGGAAAAAATTACAGCTAGTACTAGTAGCTAGGCAGAACCGAAATTCTCTAAAAGGTTATTCTGGCGTATTGAGCATCGATTACACATTACTTAGGCTATGCTGTAACATAATTTGTTCTAGATTTTTGAATGTATTGCTTAGGGTACTATGGTTTCGCTATTTTCATTGTGACGTTTGTGACAGCACATCATGTATTTGTTGATTTCACTATTTATTTTGGTCCGCTGCGTCAGTACTGAATATTACGAGGTCAGTCGCGCAAAACCTCGTCCAGTCTCCGGTGCCCGTCAAAAACTCACACACGGCTTTGAATTGAAAAGAAGGAAGTGAGGAAGTAGAAAGGAAGGAGAGAAAGAAGGAAACAAAAAAAACAACCCTCGCCCTCATCGGGATTCTGAGCCAAAGTTGTTCCGGTTTCAAACCCTTTTATACGTTGCCGCTAGCTGTTGCTGTTCCTCCTCTGACCTGACCCCTGTTCCTGCATCAGAAAACAAATTCCTTCCTTAGCTCGAGGGCCATGCCCGGCCAGTTCCTCCATCCCAAAGGAAAGGATGCCGCTTTATTAAACGCTTGCTCGATTGCTACTTTGATGATTGATTGATCCCAGTATAAGTACTTGCCTTACTCCGTGCGCGTTGCCGCCATGGAAAGTGAGGGCAGTCAGAGCCGGCCATGTTCGACATAGACAGAGAGAGGACACGTCTGAGAAGGAATTAATGGTGAGAGAGACCCGAATAGGGAGGTGCTAGCTTGGAGGAAGCTTGCAGCCCCCGTTAGTCTCTCTTCTTCTGCCGGCTTCAACAGGGTCGCCAAGGTGTGGCGGCAAGACAAGGAGGAGGATATGTTTCCAACAGAGACCACGTCTGGAAGATAAAGCCTCGAACTGGGTATGTGATTTCTCCTGGACGCTCTGCATTCCGGATTTCGGTGATCTACTCTCTCTCCTCTGTTCTTGAGTTTTTCGATTACTTGAACTGAATTTCTTTCTCTAACATATGCCACGTGAATTAGGAGTTTTGCTTACTCTGTTCTCTCTGTCAACTCAATCGCCGCGAAAGTTTCAGAGAGGTTTTCGTACAGTAAGATTAATTAGGTTCCAATGGTTTCTTTTCGTTCGGTATATTTGCATTGCAACACGGAGAAGAAGAGTTTCATTTGGAAACTGAATTAGTTCTGATCCTAGTTGTATGCATCTGAAATTCTGAATTCTGTGAAATTTGAGAAGTTCGGTGCATTTCTTAGTTCTTGTACAGTGCTCTCTCTCTCTCTCGCTCTCTCATTTTCTTTAGCTCCCCAACTTAAATCAACACAGTGATTTATAATTCGATACTCCTAGATCCTAAATTAAGTGCGCATATGATTTTTGCAACATCCGCACGTAAATCCCCATGCATGTCTGATGTCTCCAAGATCTTCGACGTTATCTACAAGAGCGGTGCAGTGCTCAAACTAATGCCATGCGTTCTTCATCTCCGATATATCTGCACGATTTTGTCTTGTCGGGATCAGAAACCGTAATTAATGTTAGCCGCGGTAAGCAATCACTATTTCTCCACATAAGTACGTTGAAAATGTGACGAGGAAATCAGTCATCTTTTTCCAAAAAGTTGGTCCGAAGCAGCGGCAGTTTCTTCGGTAATTAGGCATAGAAAAGAAACCGGCATGCCTTGCTGACCAGCTAGTCAGCTAGAAACTTCAGATGACATGGAAAGCACTCAGTACTCAGTTGCAGGTTGATCCGCGTATTGTCTTACTACACCTACACAAATCCAAGGGCTAGGCTAGCACATGCACAGATCTAGTGATAGCTTTTGGTTTCTTCTTCTCCTTTTTGTGCGTCCAGATTGAGGGTGGAGAATAATGCTTGGAGCTTTTCTCATGGCAGCGCTCTGACATGGAATCGAGGAGGTTGAAGCGGTTAGTGTTGCTGCTCTGCTGCTTCGCGGCCATCACATGCAGCAGTCCACACGCGCAAGCTAGGGAGGCCCAAACCACTCTGCAACACTCCAGAAGCTCACCCCACAATGGAGCAGGTGAGTAATCCTCATCTACCACCACCCCGTGAAAGCTTCTAGATTTGTTCACCTTTCAAGTAATTAACATGCAATTCAGGTTTGCTTTTCAATGGTGATTGATCCATGTTATTTACCTGGTTGCAACAGTGGGTAGGGTTTTGTCAGAGACGGTAAATAATCGATCGGATAGCGATCTTTCGAGAAGAACGAGAAGAATCGATCCTCTTGATGGCTTAAGGAAGTATGAGGGAGGGTATAACATCACAGACGAGCATTACTGGAGTGTAAGTTCTCATCTTTTCTGAATTTAAAAGTGCTGTACTACTTTATTGATACCAGAACTGAAAATGTTTTACAGTGTATCATGCTCATGATCAGCGCATAAATACATGCTGCTTAGCCTAAATTTTCTCTTAAATGTGCAGAAATTAATCGATAAATTGATGTAGTTTATGTTAGATGTAGTTAACTGAATAAAATGAGAGGTGGAAAGCCTATGCATCCACGGGAGATTTAAACTGATTGTCGTTGTGTTTACTTTTTCAGTCGACCATATTTACAGGTAGATCTGGATATATCATCGCGGCATTATGGATTATTAGTGGTATTCTTTTTGCGGGATTCCTTCTTGCCTCGAAGATTTTCATCGCCAAAAAGAATGAAAGATATGATGGCATGGATTATTTTCTTGACAGATACCACCTTTGGTCCATGATACTTTTCATTCTTCTTGCAGCTTTTGCCATGTAAGTTACCTAGCTCAGCTATAATTCCATCAAATTCTCATTTTCAACCGTTGCAAAGCCTGTCCACGATCTTTATAGAAATGTTGGGACTTGGGTCTAACCAACTACCGCGCTTTATTTGCAGAGTTTCATCAGCGGTTGCTCTTCACGGCGCTGTAAGATTTCATTCTAGAGCAGAGTCCATCAAAGAAATCGTTGGTAGAACCGCGATTGAAGCGACAGCGACGATTTACAACATTACAGGGGCCATTGAGAGGATGGAGAACACGTCGAGGCTATACAACAATAGCAGCCAAGCCTTTGATCATCTGAACTCCACAGTGCAGGCACTCAACTCTGAAGCCGTGGAGATTCAGGCGAAGGCCGAGAAGAACATGCGCTTGGTCAGCAAAGGCATCAACACATTGTAAGAATTTTTCAGAGGATACATATGATTTTTATACTACATTACTAGTTTCGAATTAAATTTGGGAATCCTCCTTGGGAAACTAATGTAGGTGATATTTTCAGAGAACTTGTCACCATTCTAACCGTGGCGCTGAACCTTGTCGCGGGTCTTGTTTTGCTAGGTAAGTGATCATGTTTCTGAGTGAGAAAATGTGTCTTACATACACCTGAAAAGGAAATTAACACAATGTTTGTATATTGTAGTGGGAAGATCTCTAAATCTACAAAAATTGCACTACTTGTGAGTATCCTTCACACACCAAGCTGAAACTTAACAACCTTCTTGAATTTCAGACCATATTCTGATGACAAGGATCTGTTTGAAACAGGTGCATAGCCTTGTGCTGGGTACTGACAGCTCTCTTCTGGATGTACTTTGGACTGTACTACTTCCTCGACAAGTTCGCCGGCGACACATGCGCGGCCCTCGAGGAGTACCAGCTGAACCCCAGGAACAGCACTCTGGGAAGCATTATACCCTGCAGCGAGAAGTTGGCCGGCGGAGTGATCCTACACGATGTCGGTGCAGGAATCCATGACATCATAGACCAGGTAATTAACAAGGGCACACACACTGTGTAACGAACTCTGAACATGCGTTCAGATTGTTTCTAAATCTTGGTTTCGACAGGTGAATTCGAACATTTACTCGATCAAGTCGGAGTACGGCGTGAAGCAGCTGGACTACATCTGCAACCCGTTCACCGGGCCACCGGAGTACCGGTACCGGCCGGAGAACTGCGCCTCCGGCGAAGCCACCATCGGTGATATCCCTCAGGTAAACAACGAGCTCTGTCGCAGCAAACAAGTTCCAATCAGACTTGACATGGCATTCACTGTTCTCGCCTTCTTGTTCTGAAGATCCTGAAGAGGCTGACGTGTTCGGATTTGGGCGGCGGCGCCAACTGCGCGCCGGCCGACCTCTCGTCGGTGATCGACTACGACAAGGTGCAGACGTACACAGGCTCCATCCAGAACGTGTTGGACATCTTCCCGGGCACGGAGCGGCTTGTGAGCTGCGAGCTGGTGAAGGCCGGCTTCGCGGACATCGTGGGCAACCAGTGCGCGCCGCTGCAGGGCAACGTGCGCGCGACGTGGGCCGCGCTCGCCGCACTGTCCTCGGCCATGGCGCTGCTCGTGCTCGCATCGGCTGCACTCCGGCACCGGCACGCCGGCGACGACCGCCACTCGGTGAGGCACCTCACCTCGTCGTCCAACTCGGAGGTGTCGGAGACCGAGTTCGCCGAGATGCACGCCAAGAAAGTGCGGGTTAAGATCGTCGGACCGTGATCGGGAGAGTGAAAACAAAATTCTTTTACAGTTCAAAAAAAAGAACAAAATTCTTTTTGCTGTGCTCTTTGCTATTTGCAGGGGAGAGGTAGAGAGAGATAGTATAGTATACAGCCGGCGGGTGAGACATGATCCCGGTGAGATCGTCCATCGCCGGCGCGCCATTGACGCGAAATGTTTTGGGGGTGGTCTGGAGAATCCAGCCATACAGCCTACAGGGTGCGCTTCGTATAGTAGGAGAGGAAGAAGAGAAATTGGTTTAATACTGTATATAAGCAGTAAAAATAACAATAACTGTATAAAAGATTAATCATATTCAAGTTTTTCAACATTTTTTTTTAAAGGGAATTTTGTTAATCCCAGCCTCTGCATCGAGTGATGCACACAGCCGCTTATTACAAAATTCGAGTGCAATATTTATGTTTACATCTCCAGAATCACTAAGATTTGAGATAAGCTTCAAAAAATCACAGCAATAGGTAAAGCACAACTACGAAAGTCGCCTAATATGCTGCTACGTATGCCGGGAGAAAAACTCATATGCCACCCGCAGTAACCTCGTGCATCCAACCTCCATAAGGTCCCGCTGGTCCGAAGGTAGCAGGAAAGCCCATAACTGGATCCAGTGCACCGCCATATGGATAACCTGTAAGACATGAAAAGTATCTTTCCTGTTAAAAACAAGATTGTTCCTACAATTCCAAATCGACCAACAAATTGCTGAGACACCAATACGTATCCTAGCCTTGGTCTTGTTGTCCACCCCATTTAACCAATTTCCGAACATGTTCGAAACATTAGTGGGCGGAGGAATATTGTAGGTACAAAATACAACACGCCAAACTAGTTTTGCAAAAGGGCAAGAGATAAACAAATGTTCGATTGTTTCATTACACCCACAAAAGGCGCACTGAGAACTTCCTTGCCAATTTCTTTTAACAAGATTATCCTTTGTAAGCAAGACTTTTCTATTAAGGAACCACATAAATATTTTTATTTTAAGCGGTATCTTTAACTTCCATATGTAGGTTTTTAAGAACCTCGTATGACCATTCATTAAATCTTCATACATGGATTTGACAGTGTACAAACCATTCTAAGTAAGTTTCCAATGAAAAGAATCAGAAACATCATTTAGCGTAATATCCATCAATCTATTAACTAAATGAGACCACATGTCCCATTTATTCCCAATTAGTGGCCTCCTAAAGCTCATATTCATCGGGGGCGCATTATGTAACACATGATGGACCGAAACATCTTTGTGTTGCACAATGTTGTAAAGAAGTGGATATTGATCTTTCAGCGGAGAGTTACCCAACCAAGTGTCCTCCCAGAACCTCGTGGTTTCCCCCATTGCCTACTTTAAAATAGCCTCTAGCGAAGAAGCTCTCTTTGACCCTCATAAGACCCTTCAAAAAGGGCGAATCTGTGGGTTGTGCTTCCACCTGAGCTAAAGTTTTGGTAGAGAGATATTTATTACGCAGAAGTTCCTGCCAAACTCCCTCCTCATTTAGAAGTTTAAACAGCCACTTGTTGAGTAAACATTTATTCTTAAGCTCTAGCACCTCAACCCCCAGTCCACCCTGGTCTTTAGGGCGACATATGATGTTCCATTTAGTTAATCTATATTTCCTTTTATTTTCATCACTCTGCCAGAAGAAACGTGATCTATAGAAGTCTAGTCTTTTCCTCACCACTTTTGGAATTTCCAGAAAGGATAACATAAACATCGGTAAGCTAGTTAAAACCGCATTAACCAACACTAAGCGGTCTCCATAGGATAGCAGTTTTCCTTTCCAGCATCCTAACTTGCCTTCGAAACGGCTCTCCACGGGATACCATTCGGAATTTCAGAGTCTCCTATAGTGAATCGATACTCCAAGATATTTAAAAGGTAAAGACCCAGATTCACAGCCGAAAATCTGTTTATACTGTGTCTCTTCCTCTTTCGCTTTGCCAAAACAAAATATTTCACTCTTATGGAAATTTATTTTTAGGCCTGATAATTGTTCAAAAATGCAGAGTATGAGTTTCATATTAGCCGCCTTAGCTAAGTCATGTTCCATAAATAAGATTGTATCATCATCATATTGTAATATGGATAATCCATCCTGAACTAAATGAGGAATGAGACCACCAATTTGACCATCCTCCTTCGCCCGCGCGATAAGTATGGCTAACATATCTGCGACAATATTAAACAGCATTGGAGAGAGCGGATCTCCTTGCCTTAGGCCTTTTTTGGTTTGAAAATAATGACCGATGTCATCATTTACCCTTATACCAACACTCCCTCCCTTAACAAATTGCATAACCATAGTCAAGTTTTTTAACATAACCATAGTCCAGTTTATTTATTCTGTAACAAGGACAAGCAAACGCATATTTTTTGTTATCAAGAATACACCGTAAAATCGTAAATAGGTGTATTAAGCATATAAAAAGGATGCCAAGCGACAATTAGAAGGGCAGATTGTTGTCAACAACAGGTGACAGCTCCTCGAGCAGAGAAAGACATAATCTTCATCTAGCAACCACTCTGCGATTCGAACTAAGGAAGCCAAAAACTTCCGATCAAATTATCCCTCCCAGGCGCCACCTTTCTGCTTTCTCGGAGATCATTGTCTTGATAGTGACCAATATGGCCGTAGATTGTTGAAAACCACATTGTTCCTATGTCACCAAATGCACCAGAAACCAGGCTGATGGCATACCACATGTCGTGCTTGTTGTGGCTAAGGCTCAAAGTCCACCATTCGGAGTCTGCTAGTGGTTGTCACTCCAACTTTCTCAAGTGCAACAATGCCCATGCCCAAACTTCGCAGGCTAAGAGCCTAAGACACATCCTAGCAGGAGATGTTGCATGGTCTTTGTTTCTTGGACACAAAGTACACATGAGGTCGGATGAGGGAGTCCATGGAGCTGTAGCCTGTCGGCAGTCCAACATCGGTCCTCCGCCGAAAGGCAAGTAAAGAACCTACACATGTACGGTGCCCTCGATCTCAAGATTCGATCACAACATGTTGCAATAGTTTGACCGACAAAGAAGGCGTTGTAAGCTGGTTTGGCCGAGAATTTACCATCAGGCATCCAACGCCAAATGAGCACATCATCTTTCTCTCGGTCTAGCTAAAGATCAGCGAGCGCATTCCACAAGGTGAAAAAAATCCGGCAACACTTCTTCACCTAGGCCAGGTCCACATTCTATGAGTCGCGCCATGGTTAGGCCATCATTGACAGTTCTCGAGTTCACGCATCGAAGGGGGACTAGGGCGAGAAGATTTGGTGCTAGGTCACAAATACGCGCGCCCCTAATCCAGTCGTCCTTCCAAAAAAGAGCACACACGCCATTGCCTAGCTCGTAGCTTGTAATTGCTTCGATGATGACCCTGGATTGGCAAGGCAGATGAAGGGTAAACTCCCTTCATGGTTTGTCCACCTCCACACATTGGAGCAACGCCAAGCGGCATCAAAGTGCCACGTTAAGCAGGTGTACATTGGGGATACCAAGAGAACGACACACCCCTCGATCGTAGCGCTTTGGGTAGTGTTGCCTCGCCGCTCCCACCTTTCCACGTTAAGCAGGTGTACACTTGGTCGCGTTAAGCATGATTTTGACACTTCCGCGTGTTTGCAAAGGTCTGGGCGCCGAAAGGAGGTTTTCGTCCTTCTTTGACTTCACACTTCACTACCAAGTCATCAATCTATACTTCCATTTGTTGTTGATCTGGGTGCAAAAGGCTTACTGCATGGTCGGCTGGTAGATCTGTCTCATCTAGATATGGTGGTTACCCTAGTATGCATCTAGAGGGCACAACTACCGGCAACCTAAGGTCAAGTCGATGATTTGGTAAATAAGAGGCACATGAGAGTAAACTATTGGAAGCCTTGTCCATCCTCGTGTAATCCACACACATCAAATTCTTGTTCAAGACGGTCACTGGGTTGGCTATCCCAAGTCGAATATAGAGCTCCGACGATGAAACTGTCTTTGAGTAGCTTTTCAACTTCTTGCTGAATAATCTTCTTTTGCTTGCACAAATTGGGAGTAAACCTTTGAGTTTGACACGCCGGCGGACTCGCTGATACCCAATTTGTGGTATGTGATTTCCCTCGGAGTCCCAAGCATGTAGGAGGGATTCCCTGCGAATACATTGATGTGTTTCCTGAAGGAAGATGATGAGCTTGAGTTTCCTTTTTGGATCTAGGTGGAACCCATCCTAAGTATTCTGATGTAGTGCGCCCTACACATGACACGCCAAGTGGACTAATGACTAGAGCTAGAGTCAAAGATCTCCATGACAAGGTGAATTCACTCCTATCTATGTGTGAACTTGACACTCCTTTGAATGGTTTGCTACTTCATGTCGTTACTTTGTGTGTGCTCAGCTGTGAGGAACGTGAAGAACTCCGAGGAAACATGGATCAAGATGGCCAAGGGATGCGTCAAGATGAAGATGAAGAAGATAGCAAAAACTGCCAGGCCGGCCTGGAACCCGGCCTCCAGCTCGGCCTGGCCGGCCACCTGCCAGAGCCGGCCGGCCTACAAGCCGGCCTCCAGCCCGGCCTAGGCCGGGCCCCCTCCCGAAGCCGCCGGCCTCCAAGCCGGCCTCCAGCCCGGCCAGGCCGGCCTGACTGAGGGTGCCGGCCTCCAGCCCGGCCTGGCAGCCCCAAGGCCAGCTTTCCTGCGTCTGCCCCCTTTTTTTTGGCTAAGACTATAAATAACTCGTCCCCACCTCCTTTCTAGGGTTAGACTGAGATTATACTTGAGTTGATCATAGGCTCCTTTCCCACCCCATGTGGTGTTGCCTCTTAGGAGATGAATCAAGGCCTCCCCATGTGGAGATGAACCAAGACCTCCCTTGTGGAGAAGATCCCTCTAGTGGATTCCAAGGCCTCTTCTTGTAGTTGCGATTACTTGCCAATCATTCATCTTCGGGTGACTCTATTGGGACGGTTGGATTGACCGTTGAGAGAAACAATCCTAAGAGTAAGTTGTGTTTAGAGAAGGAGAATTGGGGGCTGCCCTTGGGGACTTGTTACCGGTTGACTTTGGCCGAATTATGCTTTGCTAGTTATCTTGTTGGTGCCTTTTCCCCTTTTGTGTTCTTGTTGTTCTTTGTGTTCATCGCCGAATCCGACCCAAATTCGTGAAGATCGGGACCAACCCACATCATATGGTATCAGAGCTCTAGGTTGCCATGGATTTTTCTTTGTTTCTCCCACAAATTCCCCCAATTTTTTCTTTGTTTTTAAGAAATTCAAAAATTTCCACCAAAAATAGTCTTTTCATGGATTCAAGCCGATCTGTCGATTTGTTGCGTTTTTGGTAGTTTTGGTCCACGGATCTGTTGCCTTAGGACCCCCTCCATCTTTGTTTGCGTTTCTAAGCCTTAATTTTGACAATTTCGCCTCGAAATCGAGGATTCTTCGTTGCCATTTCCGCCCAAAATCGCGGATTTTCGAGCAGCAGACAGCCCGGCCTAGAGGCCGGCCTACCACCCGACGCAGCCGGCCTGAAAACCCGGCCTGGGCCGGCCTTCCTGCAATTTTTTTCTTTTCCTCGGTTCGTTTTGGCATTTCCTCTTTGTGTTTGAGTCCTTCTCCGGTGTGATCAACGTCTACAACATCGACAAGCTTCCGCAGCAACTTCATCAATGCCAAGCGACGACGACACCAAGGACTCGACATTTCCCCGACATCGTAATCCGTTGTGAGCCCTTCTTCATTTCCCATACCTTGACCTACCGGACTAGCTCTTTGATATTGCGAGGCATTGCACTTTTGTTGATTCGAGTGATTGTCTTAACATATTGGCGAGTGTGTATCGTTAGAGATTTTGACACTAGCAAAAGAATAAGGAATCATCGTCAAAACTCAAAAAAAAAGAGAAGGAAAAGAAAATGATTAGTGCCAAGTATCATCTCTTTTAGGTTGTGACAAAGCTTAAACCGCCAAAGTGAGTGTGAGAGATTAACACTTGTGCAAATCCGTTGCCCACCCAAAGGCAATTGAGCTAGCGTCCTTCGAGTGTTGGGTGACATTTGATCACGTAGTCTTCGATAGGTTGCATATCTTCGAGTGCTCGCCCTTTGGTCGCCCAACCCCATCATTCGCTTTTGTGTGTGTTTCTTCATCATTTGTGGTTGGTGTTTCTTTGGTAATTTGGTCATTGTGGATTTTCTCTACCTTGAGAAATATATTTTTCGCCAGTTTTGCTTGATTTCCTTTGCCACTTCATACCTTCCTATACTCATAAGTGTGTGTGTAGGGTGTTAGAACCGGATTCTCTTTCTTAAAGCCACTTTATACTTTGGATATAGTTTCTTTTGGTTCTTCCATTACCATACATTTCACTTGCTCTTGAGATCATGTTTAGGGGAAGTACAAACGGAAGCTCAAGCTCGGATGATGATATCAATGGAGGAGTTCAAGGTGATAATTGCTATGTCACACATAACGAGCTCGTCGGTCTTCGACACCTTATCTGTGATGGCCTAGGCCGCTACGAGCGCCGCCTTCAAGCACAAGAAGCAAACTTCAACGCACAAATGGCGATGGTGGCCGAAACTCTCAACAACCTTGCGCAACGTTGATCTTCTTCTTCGTCACGCTCAAGCCATACAAGAAGCACCTCAAGGTCGACACAACCAAGGCAATCACATCATGGTCATCATCAAGAGGAACCGCAACATGGTTGCCAAGAAATACCAAGGCACGACGAACATGATCGACATCGCCATGAAGTGGAACGTCCACCTTCTCCTCGAGCGCACAATGCCAATGCGCATCAAGAACAACAACAACCAAATGGTGGACGCCGTGAACGAACCCCTTCACCACCTCCTCATCATCGCGATCGTCGAGACCCCTTGGCCAATGACAATGGTGCTCCAGGTGCTAATGACTATGGTGATCAAGGACACCGACACCGCCATCCTCCAAGGCCACGCCACCACAATCGTGACCGTGGGAACCATGTGGAGAACCCAATTCCACACCATGAGCATCATCCTCGCCAAGAACATCAACATGAGTCTCGCCCTCATCAAGAACATCCACATGATCGTCATCACCACCACCGTACCGAGTCAAGTGATAGCAAGCCGAGTCAACACAATGGTGATGGACTCAATAGAAGGAGACGTGGACGTGCTTTCCCACCTCCAAACCGTCGTGACGACTATGACAACTTGAACAATCTTCGCTTCGATATACCCAAGTTTTTTGGCACAAGTGATCCGGAAGTCTATCTTTCATGGGAACTCAAGGTTGACAAGATCTTCCGAGTTCACCACTACTCCGACAACAAGATGGTTGCCTTAGCCTCAATGGAGTTTGAAGAGTATGCCCTCTTGTGGTGGGAACAACTCTAAGATAGACGCTTCGAAAGCCACCAACAACCAATCAACACTTGGGTTGAGATGAAAGAAGCAATGTACAAGCGCGTTGTGCCAAGTCACTACACTAGAGATTTGTACAAGAAGTTGCAAGAGTTGAAGCAAGGGTTGAAATCGGTTGGTGAGTACCATAAGGAGATGGAATTTTCCATGATGAGAGCCAATATTGAGGAGTCGGAGGAGCAAACCATGGCTCGTTTCATGAATGGCCTCAACTATCCAATCAAGAAGATTGTGGAGTTCCAACCATATGCCACCTTGGTTGAGCTAGTCCATCAAGCAACAAAGGCCGAGCGTCACATGCTTGAAGAGCTCAAATATCAAGTCAAAGGCATTCTTCGCCAACAAGCCTTCATCACGAACACCTACAACCACTCAAGCTCCTATTCAAGCAAACACAAGAGGTCCGCCAAGAGTCTCTACATCGACACCTCAAGCGC
The DNA here is from genome assembly GCA_947311845.1 of Poa pratensis. Lineage (NCBI taxonomy): Eukaryota > Viridiplantae > Streptophyta > Magnoliopsida > Poales > Poaceae > Poa > Poa pratensis. The sequence goes on from CAMZMU010000117.1 coordinate 77,791,217, forward strand.
CTCAACCTTTCAAGAAAGTACCTCCTTCAAGCACCACACCTCAAGGATCTTCTTCCGGTACAAAACTCTTGAAATGCTATAAGTGTGGAGGACAAGACACAAATCCTTTGAGTGTACAAACAAGAAAGTCATGATTGTCAATGACATGGGAGAATATGAGTCTATGAGTGAAGAGGAGTACCATGCCTTGAACCAAGTCGCCACAATGCAAAGTGCGCAAGAAGAATCAAGTGAGATATATTGTGATGGTGACAACAACCCTTCATTGGTTGTGGCAAGAAGCTTGACCACCAATGTCCAAATTGAAGAAGACCAAAGATGCAACTTGTTTCAAACAAGAGCGGGAATCAATGGAAAGTCCATCAAGGTCATCATAGATGGTGGAAGTTGCCACAACTTAGCGAGTAAAAAACTTTGTGACAAGCTCAACTTGAAGCTCAACAAACACCCACATCCATACCATGTGCAATGGTTGAGTGATTCCAGATCCGTCAAGATTCAACACATGGTGCAAGTGTCCTTCAAGATTGGAGCCTATGAGGATACCGTTGAGTGTGACGTTGTGCCTATGTCCGTTTGCCACTTATTTCTTGGACGTCCATGGCAATATGATAATGGTTCTATGCATGATGGAAGGACCAATTACTATAGCTTCAAGAGCAACGACAAGAACTTCGTCCTTCGTCCCATGACACCAAGTCAAGTCATTGCCGACCATGCCAAGACTATTGCTAGGGCACAACAAGATCGTTATTCAAGTGAGATGAGTGGTGAGCGAGTGACCCATCATAAAGTGAGTGAGAGCCACAAGCCAAATGAGAGTGACACTTCTAAGAGAGCTCCACCAAATTTGACACTATTTGCCACCAAAAGAGATATGAGGGAGTTGAGAGAACCCATCCACCCTACACTATGTGCTCATATGCAAGGGTGAAGCTTCTATGACTAACAACTTCACAAACCTTCCCCTCCTTTGCTGTCTCTTTTGAAGGATTTTGAAGATGTCTTTCCTTAAGAAGTGCCACCGGGACTACCTCCTCTACGCGGCATCGAGCATCGCATCGACCTTGTTCCCGGCGCACCGCTACCAAACCGCGCCCCATACCGCACCAACCTCGAGGATACCAAGGAGATTGAGCGGCAAATACAAGAACTCCTTGCCATGGGACACATCCGCGAGAGCTTGAGTCCGTTCGCCGTGCATGTCATCCTAGTGCCCAAGCACGACAACACTCTTTGTCTTTGCATGGATTGTCGCCCCATCAACGCCATCACGGTGAGGTATCACCACCCTATCCCTCGACTTGACGATATGCTCGATGAACTATGTGGTTCCGCTATCTTTTCAAAAATTGATCTTAAAAGCGGATACCGCCAAATAAGGATGTGTGAAGGTGATGAATGGAAGACCGCATTTAAAACAAAGCTTGGTCTTTATGAATGGCTTGTCATTCCATTTGGCCTTTCCAATGCACCTTCTACTTTTATGCGTATCATGAATCATGTTTTGTGTCCCTTTATTGGAAAATTTGTTGTGGTGTACTTTGACGACATCCTTATCTATAGCAAATCTTTGGAAGAGCACACTTCTCATGTTGCTCAAGTTTTGTCGGTTCTTCGCAATGAAAAGCTTTATGCAAATCTTTCTAAGTGCACATTTGCCACCAACAAGCTTGTTTTCTTGGGTTTTGTTGTTTCTTCGGATGAAGTTGAAGTTGATGATGCCAAGATCAATACAATTTGGACTTGGCCTTTTCCCACATCACTTGAAGAATTGAGACGTTTTCTAGGTTTTGCCGGATTTTACCGCCGATTCATCAAGGATTTTTCCACAATTGCTTGCCCTCTCCATGAACTTACAAAGAAAAATGTATCTTTCATTTGGGGCAACGCACATGATTTTGCTTTCAATGAGCTCAAGCGGTTGTTAACCGAAGCACCACTCCTTGCCCTTCCGGATTTCTCTAAGACTTTTGAGATTGAATGTGATGCTAGTGGATTGGGCATTGGAGGAGTGCTTATGCAAAATAGTAGACCCATTGCATACCATAGTGAGAAACTAGATGGAGCTCGCTTGAATTAACCCATTTACGACAAAGAATTATTTGCTTTGGTTCGTGCTTTGGATGTGTGGCAACACTACCTTCGTCCTAAGGAGTTTGTCATTCACTCCGATCATGAATCTTTGAAATATTTGAAAAGTCAAACAAATTTGAACAAAAGACATGCTAAGTGGGTTGAGTCCATCGAGTCTTTCACCTTTGTAATCAGATACAAGAAAGGTAAAGACAATGTGGTCGCGGATGCTTTATCTGCAAGGCCAACCTACTTACGCGTCTTGACATTAGTGTCTTGGGTTTGGAAGAGATAAATGACTTGTACGCCACCGATGCTTTCTTTGGAGACATTTTCGCTCAATGCTCGGAGCACAAAGGAATTGGTGATTACTATTTGCACAAAGGTTTCTTGTTTAGGGCTAGCAAACTTTGCATTCCCGAGTCTTCGCTTCGTTTGCTCCTTTTGAAGGAATCACATGGAGGATCGCTCATGGGACATTTTGGCCGCGACAAGACCTTCGCCATGCTCACCACCAACTACTTTTGGCCACACATGTACCGCGATGTAAACCGCCTTGTGCGCCGATGTTCTACATGTCTCAAAGCTAAGTCTACTCTAAACTCCCATGGTTTGTACACTCCTTTACCCATCCCACATAGACCATGGTCCGACATTGCTATGGATTTCGTCTTAGGCCTCCCACGCACTAAAACAAACAAAGATTCCATATTTGTCGTCATTGATCGATTCTCTAAGATGGCACACTTCATACCATGCAACAAGACCGATGATGCGTCACATATTGCTACTTTGTTTTTCAGGGAAATCGTCCGTCTACATGAAGTGCCCAAGACCATTGTGTCGGATAGAGACGTCAAGTTTGTGAGCTACTTTTGAAAGACGTTGATGGCCAAGCTCGGAAGCAAGCAACTCTTCTCCACCGTATACCACCCTCAAACCGATGGTCAAACCGAAGTGGTGAATCGAAGCCTTTCTACACTTCTTCGTGTGTTGATCAAGCCAAACTTGAAGAATTGGGAGGAGTGCATACCGCATGCCGAGTTTGCCTACAATCGAGCACTACACCGGCAACAAAAAGAACACCATTCGAGATCGTCTATGGCTCAAACCCCTACACCGCGCTCGACATGCTACCTCTACCACTTCGTGAGCAAGTTAACATGGACTTCGACAAGCGCGCCGCTTACATGAAAAAACTACATGAGGACACAAAAAGTACGCTAGAGGAGCACAATGAAGCACATGCTAGGAAGATGAACAAGAACAAGCGCACCATGATATTTGAAGAAGGAGACCTTGTGTGGCTACACCTTCGCAAAGATCGCTTTCCGGATGCAAGGAAGTCCAAGCTTCACCCTCGAGGAGACGGACCTTCCAAGGTCGTCAAGCACATCAACAACAACGCATACAAGATCGACATCTCCATCTCCAAGTACTTGGTCCATGACACCTTCAATGTCGCCGACCTATTGATACGTTCAAACGTATCTATAATTTCTGATGTTTCATGCTTGTTTTATATATCAATGTCACATGTTTTATATGCATTATACATCATTTTTATGTATTTTCTGGGACTAACCTATTAACAAGATGCCACAGTGCCAGTTCCTGTTTTTGCTGTTTTTCTATTCCAGATAATTACTTAAGGAAATATTCTCGGAATTGGACGAAACAAAAGCCTAACCTCCTATTTTCCCGACACGTACACGGAGCCAGAAGGGCAAGCCCGGGGGAGGCCCACGGCCTCCTCACCATGTCCCCGCGCGCCTGGAGGGGGTGGCGCCACCACGTGGTGAGGCCGACTCGGCCACCCCCTCGCGCCGCCCTTTCGCCTATATAATGCTCCTGCCTCGAAAACCCTAAGACAATCAGCCATATTCCAGAAAGAGTTCCGCAGCTCCGCCGCCATCGAAGACAAGTTTCGGGGGTCAGAAGTTCCTGTTCCGGCACCCTGCCGGGACGGGGATTGACCCCCGGAGCCATCTCCATCGACTCCACCGCCTCCACTTCGACTCCATGATGGTTTGTGAGTAGTTCCCCCATGGACTACGGGTTCTAGCTGTAGCTAGTTGGTACTCTCTCTCCCATGTACTTCAATACAATGATCTCATGAGCTGCCTTACATGATTGAGATCCATCTGATGTAATCGGTGTTGTGTTTGTTGGGATCCGATGAATTGTTACATTATGATCAGTCTATCTATAAGTTTGTGAAGTTATTGTTGCTGCAATCTTGTTGTGTTTAATGCTTGTCACTAGTGCACGAGTGGCATGATCTTAGATTTAAGCTCTATAATTATTGCTTAGATTGTATCTACAAGTTGTTTGCACATGTCTCTGTCCGGAACCCGAGGCCCCAGAGTGACAGCAACTGGGATAACTGGAGGGGATGGTTTAGATATGAGGATCACATGTTTTCACTAAGTGCTAATGCTTTGCTCCGGTGCTCTATTAAAAGGAGTACCTTAATTACCAGTAGTTTCCCTTGAGGCCCCGCTGCAAACGGGCTGGTAGGACAAAAGATGTTGTGCAAGTTTCTCATTGCGAGCACGTATGACTATATATGGAAAACATGCCTACGTATGATTAATAGACTAGATGTTCTGTCTTAATGCTATTTCAATTCTATCAATTGCCCAACTGTAATTTGTTCACCCAACACTTGTTATTGGAGAGTTACCACTAGTGTAGATAGCTGGGAACCCCGGTCCATCTGTCATCATCAAATACTCATTCGGTCCTATATGCCATTAGAAGTAGTATCAACTATTTTCTGGTGCCATTGCCTCTGTGTTACTAATACTGCTGTGTGTTACTGTTACTATTGCTCTCATATTACTGCTGCTTTCACATCACCCCTGTTACTAGTGCTTTTCCAGGTGCAGCTGAATTGACAACTCCGCTGTTAAGGCTTATAAGTATTCTTTGTCTCCCCTTGTGTCGAATCAATAAATTTGGGTTTTACTTCCCTCGAAGACTGTTGCGATCCCCTATACTTGTGGGTTATCAAGACTATTTTCTGGCGCCGTTGCCGGGGAGCATAGCTCTACTCATAAGTTCACCTGGGGAGTACACTTTACTGTCTCTCTGTTTTTATTTTATTTTGTCTTGTCTAGTTTACTTTTGTCTAGTTTATTGTGCTTAGTTTATTTTGTTAGTATTATTTTGTTAGTTTACTTTTGTCTAGTTTATTTTTGTCTTGTTTTATTTTTATATACCGAAAATCCATAAAAATTTAAAAACCGAAAATCTAAAAAAACTGTTGCCATGCCTATTTTCTGGAAAACTAGATCTTATTTGTCAGGATGGCTCACTAAGGATAAGGAATATAAATTAAATGAACACCTTTGGTCTGAAAAGGGGAAGCATCTCTCACTACAAGTAATTAAACTGCATAATTTTGCTATAGATTTGTGTTCTACATATGATGAATCTTGGTGCTTTAATGAATCTCGTTGTTGTAGGGAGCATAAACACCTCCCTTTTCAATGTGATTATAATGATAATGAAACTTTAGCTTCTTATGCTAGAGGATATTATGACTTTGATAAACTTGAGCAAATTGAAGAATTTTTTGTCTTTATGGGAGCTTATGAAATTTCAGCTTTGCTTAAAAATAGAGATGAAGCTCCTTATAAATCTGATACTTTTGCTATGCTTGGATATTGCCTTGAGTATTATAATGATAATCCTTATATTACTGAATTTCTTGAGAAAAGACATCCTCAAAAAGAAGAGACCATTGTCTTGCAGGAACCTGTGGAAGAAGAAACTACTACTGAAGCTGAAAGCTCATTGGATGAAAAAGAGGAGGAGAGTGATGAACAAAAGGGGAAGAATGGATTAGCTACCCATGCCTACCTTCTAATGAGAGTAACTCTTTATCTCTTACATTATTTGATTGTCCTCCATGCTTACCAAAGAGGATGAATGTTATGTTCCTGTGGATTCTCTTGAAATATTCCCTATGAGTAAAACTTGTGAGAATAATTATGCTACTGTTATCTATGATAATCCATGCTATTTTGATAAATCTTATGATAATCCTTTATTTGTGCCTAATTTCGAAATGCATGGTAATAGAAAGTTTGTTTAGAAAATGTTTATGATAAAGCTCTAGATGATGGTCCTATGTTACTTGATAATATTAATTGTACTACTAATGAAAATGGGATTGGAGAGGTCTTGATTTATCTAGGAGTCCCATATCTTTTGAGATTGATCAATCATCTTGTTATATTATTGTTAAAAGTGGGTTTGAAAGTTTTAATCCACCTATTTTTGAGCTTGATAAAAATTATGTGTTTGTAGATCATGAAAAGCATGCTTTATGTGATAGTTATATTGTTGAGTTTGTTCATGATGCTACTGAAAATTATTATGAGAGAGGAGAATATGGTTGTAGAAATTTTCATGGTATTAAAACACCTCTCTATATGCTGAAATTTTGAAGTTACTCTTGTTTTATCTTCCTATGCTTGTCACTTTGTTCTTTATGGATTTATTTGTGTACAAGATTCCTATGCATAGGAAGTGGGTTAGACTTAAATGTGTTTTGAATTTGCTTCTTGATGCTCCTTTTTGCTTCATTTTCTATTTTCATGAGAGCATCATTAAAACTATCAAGCCTAGCTAAAAGGCATTAAAGAAAAGCGCTCTTGGGAGACAACCCATGTTTTATTTCTGAAATTTTTCTTTGCTTTTTGAGTCAAGGAGCTGCTTACTTCTGTAACAACTCCTTTGTATCTTTACTTTTTTGAATTGTTGTGCCAAGAAGAGTCTCTAATGATTAGATGATGCTAGATTTGGATTTCTGCACAGGGACAGATTTTTGCTGTCCACCATTTTGAGCTTTATAAATTCCAGAAAAATTGAAAAATTCTGAAAAAATTTGCGTGATCCTCAGATATGTACGCATCTTTCGTTAGTTTCGCGTTTTCTGATTTGAGCAACGGAAGTGCCTCGAAAAAATTCATCTTTACTGGCTGTTCTGTTTTGACAGATTCTGTCTCTGTTTTTTTGCATTGTCTCTTGTGGACTTTAAGTAAGGCTTTCTAGACGTGGAGGGCTGTAGCTAATGTTTTATTGAGTTCTTGCAATGTGTCACAACAGAACCAAAGTGGATTAATGTTTTTGAGTACTAACCCCTCTAATGAAGTTTATGAGAAGTTTGGTGTGGCGGAAGTTTTCAAGGGTCAAGAGAGAAGGATGATATAATGTGATCAAGAAGAGTGAAGAGCCTAAGCTTGGGGATGCCCCCGTGGGTCACCCAAGCATATTTCAAGAAGACTCAAGCGTCTAAGCTTGGGGATGCCCAAGGCATCCCCTTCTTCATCAACAACTTATCAGGTCATCTCTAGTGAAACTATATTTTAATTCTTTCACATCATATGTGCTGTTCTTGGAGCGTCTGTGTGCTTTTATTTTTAGTTTGTTATTTTTTTTTCTGATCATACAATATTGGATCCTATCTATCTTGTTTGGGAGAGAGACACGCTCCGCTTTTTCATTTGAATACTCCTATTCTTCACTTATATTGTTGAGTATTCAGTTTTCGCACTGTTTAGCTTCTAGCTCTTGGTTTTCATGTATCTCTTGTTCAGAGCTATTAGTTCTTTTATAGAAAGTACTCTCTTACTTCACTTATATTTGTTTGGAGAGTTGCTTGGTTGATGTGTTGGTTCAGAAAATGTTGCATGTGGTAGTGGTATAATGAAAAAACTTGCATAATCTCGTAGATCATTGAACTTTGATAACCTGATTCTTTGCAAACGTTTTGAGGTAATAAGTAATAGATGGTAAATCTTGCTGGTTAATTAAGTTAAAATCATTAGTGGATTGTTGTCTTTAAGCTTGTACCGTACTACAAACTCTACTTAAATTGTTGAAGGTGTAGTTGGACTTGATAGCTTTCCATGTCTAAAGGTTCATCGTAATGACTGAGTTGTGCTGAAGGTCGAGGGATCTAGCGGGGTACTTGTGCCGCCGTGAACGGCCCTTCTTGGAGTGAATTTTAATCATGCTCTTAATGTTGAACCTGCTAGTTGTTTGCAATAAGCTTGTGAGTTCTTTTTGACTAATGTTAAGCTACGGTTTTTGGCACTTCCACCATCCAAATTTGCTAGCCTCTTCGGTGCTGTGCATTGCCTTCTGCTCACATTGAGAGTTGTGCATACTTCGCCAGTACATCCAAACCCGTGGGAGGACTTTCTCTTGTTCTCCTACACATAAGCCCATACATCTTCCTCAAAACAGCCACCATACCTACCTACCACAGCATTTCCATAGCTGTTCCGAGATATATTGCCATGCAACTTCCATTTTACATTACATGACTTGTTGTCATTTATCATTTATATATTGCTTTGCATGATTCTATACAGCTGATGTGTGGTTTACCCATGTTACGCTAGATCATTGCACATCCTGCTACACTGGCAGAGGCATACAGTTTCATACATCATGTTTTGTTCATTATGAGTTATTTGTACCAAAAAGTGTGTTGTCATATTAGAATGTTGCCCCTAAAAGTGAAAAGAGCCATGGAGGCCATCGAAAAGAGAAACAGAAAAAGAAAAAAATATAGAAAAAAGGAAAAAAGAAAAAAAAAGAATAAAGAAAAAGGGGGCAACATTACTATCCTTTATCCACACTTGTGCTCATGTTTCAGCACCTGCAGTATTCATAGTCATCATTTGTGCTCATGTTTAGCACCTATACTCCATGTGAGAGAGTTTTCATGTTTTACTAGTATAACTATGTGGGGAATTTACACTATAGAACTTGGGTTGTATATTCCAATGATGAGCTCCTCAAAAGTGCTCTAGGTCTTCGTGAGCAACCAAGTTGGATGCACCCCCACTAGTTCCATTGGAGAGCTTTCATACACATATAGCTCTATGTGCATCCGTTGCATGGCAATCACTACTCCTTACATAGCTTCGATTATAAGACTTCCTCTTGTCTAATGATCACCTATAGCTTTGTGAGACTATCTTCCATTGGCCTTCCAAACCCCCATTAATGTTCTCTTAGCCATAACATCCTGGTGCCAATACCAAATGCTTACGCTCACCGGTTGAGTAGGCTTCGAAACAGTTGATTCATGACGTTCATGTTTATGTTTACTTGACTGGATCCGTACTCTATGTTGTGAAAATTTACTTGATGCTTGGAATTGAAGGATAGAACTCCTACACTGGATACTTAAAACATCTTTAATGAACCTTGTACGGTTTCATGTCTTTAAAGCAATCATTCATGAAAACTTTTAGCTTGTTTAACTATCTTGCTTTATTATCTCTTATTTAATATCAATTATAGACATTTGCTTTGAATGATTTGATCTCAGCTCACATGCCTTACATCACTATTGGATCAAGATTATGTTGGTAGCATGTCACTTCAGAAATTATTTTGTTTTTATCGTTTACCTACTCGAGGACGAGTAGGAACTAAGCTTGGGGATGCTTGATACGTCTCAAACGTATCTATAATTTCTGATGTTTCATGCTTGTTTTATATATCAATGTCACATGTTTTATATGCATTATACATCATTTTTATGTATTTTCTGGGACTAACCTATTAACAAGATGCCACAGTGCCAGTTCCTGTTTTCTGCTGTTTTTCTATTCCAGATAATTACTTAAGGAAATATTCTCGGAATTGGACGAAACAAAAGCCTAACCTCCTATTTTCCCGACACGTACACGGAGCCAGAAGGGCAAGCCCGGGGGAGGCCCACGGCCTCCTCACCATGTCCCCGCGCGGCCTGGAGGGGGGTGGCGCCACCACGTGGTGAGGCCGACTCGGCCACCCCCTCGCGCCGCCCTTTCGCCTATATAATGCTCCTGCCTCGAAAACCCTAAACAATCAGCCATATTCCAGAAAGAGTTCCGCAGCTCCGCCGCCATCGAAGACAAGTTTCGGGGGTCAGAAGTTCCTGTTCCGGCACCTGCCGGGACGGGGATTGACCCCCGGAGCCATCTCCATCGACTCCACCGCCTCCACTTCGACTCCATGATGGTTTGTGAGTAGTTCCCCCATGGACTACGGGTTCTAGCTGTAGCTAGTTGGTACTCTCTCTCCCATGTACTTCAATACAATGATCTCATGAGCTGCCTTACATGATTGAGATCCATCTGATGTAATCGGTGTTGTGTTTGTTGGGATCCGATGAATTGTTACATTATGATCAGTCTATCTATAAGTTTGTGAAGTTATTGTTGCTGCAATCTTGTTGTGTTTAATGCTTGTCACTAGTGCACGAGTGGCATGATCTTAGATTTAAGCTCTATAATTATTGCTTAGATTGTATCTACAAGTTGTTTGCACATGTCTCTGTCCGGAACCCGAGGCCCCAGAGTGACAGCAACTGGGATAACTGGAGGGGATGGTTTAGATATGAGGATCACATGTTTTCACTAAGTGCTAATGCTTTGCTCCGGTGCTCTATTAAAAGGAGTACCTTAATTACCAGTATTCCCTTGAGGCCCCGCTGCAAACGGGCTGGTAGGACAAAAGATGTTGTGCAAGTTTCTCATTGCGAGCACGTATGACTATATATGGAAAACATGCCTACGTATGATTAATAGACTAGATGTTCTGTCTTAATGCTATTTCAATTCTATCAATTGCCCAACTGTAATTTGTTCACCCAACACTTGTTATTGGAGAGTTACCACTAGTGTAGATAGCTGGGAACCCCGGTCCATCTGTCATCATCAAATACTCATTCGGTCCTATATGTCATTAGAAGTAGTATCAACTATTTTCTGGTGCCATCGCCTCTGTGTTACTGCTACTGCTGTTGTGTTACTGTTACTATTGCTCTCATATTACTGCTGCTTTCACATTACCCTGTTACTAGTGCTTTTCCAGGTGCAGCTGAATTGACAACTCCGTTGTTAAGGCTTATAAGTATTCTTTGTCTCCCCTTGTGTCGAATCAATAAATTTGAGTTTTACTTCCCTCGAAGACTGTTGCGATCCCCTATACTTGTAGGTTATCACCTATCGCCATACCATGGGACATCAAGTGATGAGGATGACCAAGAGTCGAGGACGACTCTTTCCCAAGGGGGGGGGGGGAGATGATGTAGTGCGCCCTACACATGACACGTCAAGTGGACCAATGACTAGAGCTAGTGTCAAAGCTCTCCATGACAAGGTGAATTCACTCCTATCTATGTGTGAACTTGACACTCCTTTGAATGGTTTGCTACTTCATGCCGATACTTTGTGTGTGCTCAGCTGTGAGGAACGTGAAGAACTCCGAGGAAACATGGATCAAGATGGCCAAGGGATGCATCAAGATGAAGATGAAGAAGATAGCAAAAACTGCCAGGCCGGCCTGGAACCCGGCCTCCAGCCCGGCCTGGCCGGCCACCTGCCAGAGCCGGCCGGCCCCTCCTCCCGAAGCCGCTGGCCTCCAGCCCGGCCAGGCCGGCCTGACTGAGGGAGCCGGCCCCAAGGCCAGCTTTCCTGCGTCCGCCCCCCTTTTTTGGCTAAGACTATAAATAACTCGTCCCCACCTCCTTTCTAGGGTTAGACTGAGATAGGCTCCTTTCCCACCCCATGTGGTGTTGCCTCTTAGGAGATGAATCAAGGCCTCCCCATGTGGAGATGAACCAAGACCTCCCCTTGTGGAGAAGATCACTCTAGTGGATTCCAAGGCCTCTTCCTGTAGTTGCGATTACTTGCCAATCATTCATCTTCGGGTGACTCTATTGGGACGGTTGGATTGACCGTTGAGAGAAACAATCCTAAGAGTAAGGTGTGTTTGGAGAAGGAGAATCGGGGGCTGCCCTTGGGGACTTGTTACCGGTTGACTTTGGCCGAATTATGCTTTGCTAGTTATCTTTTTGGTGCATTTTCCCCTTTTGTGTTCTTGTTATTCTTTGTGTTCATCGCCGAATCCGACCCAAATCCATGAAGATTGGGACCAACCCACATCATATTCTACCAAATTGGTCCTCTCGCAAGGGGATCGCCTTAACCTCGTCCCGCGACATGGTGGCGAGCTTGAATTTGAGGTGCACCATACCAAACTCGGTGGCGCCCACATCCTACCTTGGAGAGAGTTTTGGGTGAGGTCTTCCATGTCAAAGTTATCGGAGTTAAAGGCGCACCTCATCTTGTCCTAGTGCGAGTTCGAAGTCGCTGAAGTAGGTCCGATATGATGATGCGAGGCCCCATGGTCGACGCTAGTCGTCAAGGTATAAAATCTTGGGGGATTCTAACTTCGTTGGATTACCTGCAAGAACACATATGTTATTTGGCTGTGGGAGGACTCGGATCACCATATGTAACACATGACAGTTACCCAGGTTCATGCCCCTCGAGGGGGGGAGATAAAAAACCCTACTCCTGCCTTCATTGTATTATATGAGGAATATGATGGATTATGATGAATGGGGAAGGGGACTCGACAAGATCAAGAGATGGTCTTGACGAGGTTTCGAGGTGATCGAACGGAGGTTAAGAACCCCAGATCGATACGGCTTGTGGACGATATTGACGAGATGACAACAATGATACTTTTGTAGTTCTTGAATTGATAGGTCACTCACGCAGGCATGTGCCCTCTTATATAGTCTTCGGTTGTTACGTGATTCCTTTCATATACGTGAGAGTCCTCATATGTCACATATAAGAGCCCCATGTGCATACGAGGGGGTCTTCTAGTTCCCTTACTTCTGTGCAATTTTTTTGTTCTGAACCCGTGGCTTACCTTCGAAAGGGGTTCAGATGGAACCTTCAAGAAGATTCTCGGCTTGGTGTGTGTAGACCCATTCGACCAACACGGTAGAAACCATGTGTGTCAGGATAATCTTTAGGTTTTTTTTGATTCATAGAAATTTCAAAACACAAGAACACGAAAAGTACAAGATTGCACTAACAGACCCATTTAAATCCCGCTCCCTCCGTTCATAAAAGGATGACTCAACATAGCTCAAATTTGCATGTATCTACACACTAAATCATGTCTAGATACATGCAAATTTAAACTAGGTTGGGACATCCTTTTGTGAACCGAGAGAGTATATAATTAGCATTTTTGAACTAGAGAGTGTTTGATGGCATAGGAAAAGAATTAAAACAAAGGAATTGTAAAAAGATGTTGGAATGAATGCAAAATTTTCTATGAAAAGCACAATGATCCCCTATAGGAAGCAATGCTATAAATCAGCGTTTGAACAACGTAGAAAAATGTTTACATAGCATCAAATCCTCCAAAAAAAAGAGATTTCTTTGAATCAAAAGATCCCTTATACGTGGAGAAAACATGAGGGGTGGGAGAGGTGTTCAGGGTTTTAATTTGATTGCTTTTGAGAGTTCGATGTACCAAAAGTAGAGTTCATGGAACTCTAGAGAAAATGACAAGGAACCATCACATTTGCGGACGAGTTGTCAAAAAACCACCACCGGTCGTTGTTTTGACACATAAATACCTCTTTTGGGGTTATGTTGTGACGCGGAGCACTAATCGCCTGTGGTTAGTGTTCTAACAGGTTTTTCTGGCAGGTGGGACCCGCTGTCAGTTTACACGTGGCAAAAACAGGTTTTAAAAAAAAGAAGTGCGAAGATCTGGTCAATGCTGCGTCCTCCTCGTGCATCTATAGGCCTCCGCTGCCCAGCATCGCCTCCGGGAAAGCCGCCTTCACGCCCTGCGCGAAGGCTGTACACTCTGGGATGTTGGGGCGACGTCTCCATCCACAGCACGTCGGCGTGCGGCGCGAAGGCGCGTCCGCGGACCACGGCCGCCGCCACGGAGCCCTTAAAGCGGTAGAAGCCTTCCCTGGTTCGCGGCAGGTCCTAGTCCCAGAACACGGACGAGGCTGGTTGGACAGGCACTTGTCGTAGCTGGTGGCGTTGCTCCACTCCTGGAGCTTGCGCTGCTTGTCTTGCTCGTTGGTGTTGAGGCTTGCGATGGCGTCGTTGACGCACTCGGCGAATGTCTTGAGCTGCGCCGAGGCGGTCCACTCGTCCTCGATGGCCTGGAGGTCCCTACCGTTCTTGCCGGCCGCCATGGCGTCCGAGAGCGCGTTGGTGAGCCTCCGATTCTTGAGGCGCGGATTCGTGGCGCCGAGGATGAACTGGTGGTCACGCGCGTCGATGTTGGTCTGGATCAGCGTGGCCGCGACGGCGTTGGTGCACGCGACGAAGACGGTCTCGACGCCCACACGCCCGTGCCGTGCCTAGCGAGCGCCCGTCCCCGTGCCCGCGCCCGCACCATGGCTGGAGCTCGCCCGCGCTAGGGCTGGAGCTCGCCCGTGCCCGCGCCCGCGCCATGGCCGGAGCTCGCACGTGGCGGCGCCCGTGCCCGCGCCATGGTCGGAGCTCGCCCGTGCCCGCGCCACCTCCTGGCTCGAGGCCTGGGGCGAGCTGACGGCGGCGGTGCGCGTCGAGTGCGGGTGGGGCGTAGGCCAGCAAGCGCCACGCGCACGAGGCTGCCAAGGACGGCTCGCGCGGACGCGGTCTGCGGACACGGAGCGCCGGGCTGGGGGACGGCACACCCGTGCGCACGGCCAGCGGCCAGATCACCGCCGTACCATCCACATGGCGAGCATGGCCATGGCGCGGACGCGACCGAGCTCCGGCCAGGCGCAGGCGCGGCCGGGCACCGCGAGCGCGACTATGGCACGGAACGTGCTCGCCAAGGGACGAACAGGAGCCCGCCCAGGGCGGAGGTGGAACCAGAGCGCACACAACGTGTCCGACGTAATAGTCATGAGGGAGACATGGTTGACCTATTTTTTTGCCACGTGTACACTGACAGCGGTCCCAGCTGCCAGAAACATGGTTAGAAGGTTAACCACAGGCGATTAGTGCTCCGCGTCACAACATAGCCCGAAAAAAGTTATTTATGTGTCAAAATGACGACCGGTGGTGGTTTTTTGACAACTCATCCGCAAATGCGATGGTTTCGTGTCATTTTCTCTAGAGCTCTATGACAAGTTCAGGGATAATATTGTCTTCTCTCCTAAAGTCGTAACGAAACACACCCTTCAATCTGCAATTCTGCATACATCAGCTCGGTCGGCCGAGATCTCTCACGCATCGAAGCCTCTTTCCAAAGCCATGGCCGTGCCGCGCCGCCCTCTCCTCCTGCTCCTCCCCCTCCTCCTCCTCGCCCACTCCCTCTCCGCCTTCCAGTCCGACGAGCTTCTCCTGCACGACGATGACGAGTTCGAGGGCACCAGGCCCTCCACCATCCCCTCTCGGCCCGCCACGCCGGCGCCGGTAGCCTCCTCCCCCCGCCGCCGATCCGCGGACGCAACGCAGGCGGCCGGCGCTTCCGAGTCCAACACCGTCCAGTTTACCCTCGAGCACGACCTCGGAGCCGGCGCAGGGTTCACCCCCGCCGGGTCCTTCTCCGCCCGCCTCAAGTCCTCCGCCCACGGCACCCAGGTTTGCTTTGCCTCACTTCGGTAGCTTCCCTTCAGTACTTGGTTGCTCGATCTCGTCGTCGTGTCTCCCGTTGCTTGCTGATCTGTTTTCTCTACTTCCTGATCCCGTGATCTGTGGACGGCTAGGTTGCTGGCCGTGATTAGACCCTGCCTTGCCCCTATCAGTAGTTTGGTCGATAGATGCGCTGAAAGAAGTGATTGTAATTGCTAGGTAAAGTGAACTACAGATCGGATCTGGTGGTCGTTCTGTTGTTTCATTTGTTATTCCTTTTGACGCATCTGTAGTTAAGGGGCCGGAAGGAGGTGACTGGAGATTGGGGGTGGAGGGGTCAGTTTGTTATTTTTCATTTAGGAAACATATTGTAGTGTGAGAGCTATTAAATTTAGGATTGATGATTCGTTAGTTCATTTGGTTTAGCTGCTATTATGTAGCTTTGGCCGTAGGTATCACAATCAAAGTTAATAGAAGATTCTGAGCTGAACACAATGGTGTTTAAGGCATTGTTTGCTTGATAGTCAAGCTGTACTATATCATTTGTGGTTTGCCCAATATTGGGCAGACACACTCTGTGTGGTTAGATAAATTAGTTGGATATGAAAAAATGACAGATCGAGCAGAGTGACATGTGACATGCCACGTTTATGATGCTGAGCAAAAGTTCACGATAGACAGTTGTCACAGGTTGCATGAAGGCCTAGCTGCTGTTTACTACATCGGCTTTTGGGCCAGAACATGTTGATTTGCTGCATTACAGATTTAATGATTTACAATGTAAATTTTCTGTCACGTGTACTAGCTATTTCCTTGCCTAGCAAAGCTAAGCTAGTTAGTATATACTCCCCGTTCTAAATTAGATGACTTGCTATTCACAACATGTGAATGTATCTGTACATGTAACATGTCTAAATACATCAACATGTGGTGGATAACAAGTCATCTAATTTAGAACAGAGGGAGTACCCCCTCAGTTGCAAAATATAAGGCGCATTTTGACTATCAAAATCGTAAATTACTCGTAAAATACAACAATAGTTAGTCAATGATTAAAAAATCACAATCATATCAAAGTTCTTTCGAATATGAATCTAATGGTGTCTATTAGTATTTTGTGTATTATAAACACCATTTTATTGGACTAATTTTTGGAACAAAGGTAGTATATAGCACTGTATTCCACCCATCCACAGATCACCTAAACTATCTGGTTGTCTTAAGCTTATGTGCTGGACATGAATGGAAAGCTTATCTTTTTTTTTGAAGCTTTATAACAGTAGGAAAGGCTCCTACTGTTTCTATATTACCACCAACCGCACAGTTACATAATTACAAGGCCTTGTAGAAGGCAGACAAAAACAAAGGGGGTCTAAAGAGAATTTACAAATGTAAGAATGAAAGTATGTAATTCAGGCTTGGTTCTATGAACCAGTAGCTCAAAGTCTCTTTTAAAGCGTAGTTTCCAGGAGGCAATGGTAGGGGTGATGCCTTCAAAGATCAGTGCATTCCTTTCCTTCCAAATAGACCAAGCCCCCACCATGAATATCTCCATAAACATGCCTCTGTTCCACGCTTGTTTAGCCTGGGCAATCCAATCCAATGAGTTCCATTGCTGTTCCAATGTAGCCCAAGTAACCCCCAGCAAGCTTTGCTGAAGCTGCATTGAAAGAATAGGTGTTCCATAGTCTCATCCGGTGGATTAGTGCATAGAACACAAGACAGATCGGAGTTGATATTATAGTGCCTTCTCCTGAGCATGTCTCTCGTATTTACTCTATCCGAAAGCAGCAGCCAACAAAAGAATTTCAATTTGAAGGTGGTCTTTGCCTTCCATATCCATTTGAACGAGGGGTGAGGCTCAAAGTCTTTGAAGCAGTATCTATAGTACAATGCAGCTGTGAATTTATTTCCCCATTCATATGTCCAGACATCATTGAGATCTGCCTGAATATTAACATCTGCCAGCTGGGTTTGCAAATCTCGTACTTCCTGCATCGCTTGAGTGGATAGTGGCAGGTAGAAGCTGTTGGACAGGCTTGGCGCTGATAAGAAGTTAGCTACGGACACATCTTCATTGGAAGCATATGAAAATGCTCGTGGGGCCTGATCACTCAATATATTGTGTTGCCACTTGTCTTTCCAAAAGAGAGCAGAGGAACCAGATGAAATCGTGCATATTGCAATTCCTCTATAAAGGTTTGATAGCTTAAATATATCCTTCCACCAGAAGGATCCACAAGGTGAGAGAGCATGTGGGACTTTTCCAACATAGTAAGCTTTCCATAGCAGGTGTACCCAGGGAACATCAACCTTGTTATAGAATTTGTGGAGATATTTCATAAGCAGAGCTTGGTTTTGGATTTTCAGATTAAGCACACCCATCCCCCCATTGCTCTTCGGCTTGCAAATGTTTTCCCAAGCTATCAAGGAGTTGCATTTGATACCATCATCAGATTTTTTGTCCCAAAGGCAATGTCTTCTAATCTTTTCAATGTGTTCTAGAATTTTGGGAGGCAGCTGAATGGAGCACATTGCAAACATAGCTATAGAGGAAAGCAGAGAGTTGATAACAGTAATCCTGCCACTGTAGGTCATCATCATAAAGTTGGCAGACATCCTCCTCTCAATTCTGTCTACCAGAGGCATTAGGTCTTGTACCGACGGTCTTGTGGTCATGGTTAAAAGGCGTCCAGGCGTTTTAAGGCGCTGGGGGCGCCTCGACGCCTAGGCGCTCAAGGCGCTTTGTAAGGCGACGCCCTAGTCAGGTACTAAGGCGCCTAGAACAGATTTAGAGGCAATAATGCTGATATAAATTTACTTGATACATACCTTGAGTTTGCTGGTTGTTGAGCCCACAGAGCATCCATTCCACATCTTCTCTCCCATTTCTTCCTTCCACAATAGAAATCTGCATAAGGATGAACATATCTGGTTAAAACATGGTAAAAACTTGACTTTACAAAACAAAATGAAATCTGCATAAGGATGAACATTCTGACCAGATCACCAGAACAAGTGCAACAAAACAAAATGACAAATATAAGTGCATTACATATTAGTATATTACATAACCAGATCATAAATAGGTCTAGTGGTCCATAAGACCACACAACACAAAATAAATTAGGTTCACAACATAAAATAGGTTCCACATAACACAATCAAGTCATGAACTCATAACTCATAAGCAAGCTGCCCAACTCAATAATCATGCATAGCCATCATCAAACTCATCCATTGGAGCATTTGTGTTGTCTTCATCTTCAGCATTAGTTGGATTTGGATCTTCTTCATCATCGGTCACATCATCATCTTGCACTTCAGAATCATCATCCTCTACATTGGGCAAAGTTGAGTCTTGTTCTTGGTCCTCCTCTTGGTCAGATTCTTGGTCATCTTCAAGTGTTGATAGAGCAGCCCTTTTAAGGCGCCTTTGGTATTGGATATTGACACTTGAGGGTCCCCTTCGGCTTGTACTTGCAGCTCTAGGGAAATAGCGACCTTGCAGCGATGAAGATGCACCAACAGCCTCATCAACAAGGTCCCAAGAAATGTCATCGGGACAGCCTCGAGCACCTTGGGGTGGAGGTATTGTTGGGTCAACCCACTCATTGTCCCAATTAAAATCATCAACAACTAGAGGTTCATAGCTTGTTTCTCCAATCTTCTCCTTCCTCTTTTGAAACCTATCCAAGTTCTTCCGGTTGTATGAAACAAAGACATTGTCATTCAAGATACGATGTTGCAGCCGGTTCCTTTTCTTTGTATGGATCTACAAATAGCAAAAAGAGTAAATAAACATTCAAGATACAATTAAGTTGCTGAAATAAACTTGCTGAAATAAAGAAATAGAACATAGTTACTCACAAATTCAAATGTGCTCCAATTTCTCTCACAACCGGATGATGAAGCACAAAGACTAACAATACGCTTTGCAAACCTTTGTAGGTCAATTGCCCGACCACCATATGAGCCCCACCAATCAACTGCAATGGTAAAACACACATGCATTAGGAGTTTTTACAGAAAAAAGCTTGCTGAAATAACTTGCTTCTTGCTGAAATTAACTTGAGGTTACTTACGAGGGTTTCTTTTGGTCATGTTATCAATTGCCATGACATTAGCAAAGGGTCCTCGCCTCGCTTCATATTGAACAGTTTGAGCATCAATCTTGTTGCGAAGGACATCATTAAAACAACTTCTCAGCTCACCAACAACTGCATCATCACCCCTATCTTTATAAGTGAAGTACTTTCCTGGGTTCAAAAACAAAGCTGCCCCATACAATGGATGATCCATTTGATTCTCCCAACGTTTCTCAACAATGCACATGATCTTCTTGAGCAAAGCTTTCTTGTTGTCCTGTGGGAAACCTTGAATGATCTTCTCTTTGGCCCACATCATAATTGCTGTAATTTCTGGCATGGCAGGAGTCTCATCACCATCAGCTATCCTAAGCACTCTAATTAGTGGAGCTGAAGCTCTAAGGCAGTCCTCAACCGCATGCCACCACTCCGCGGAAAGCACTATGTCTTGCACATTCAAACCAGCTTGAGTTTTGGCCAATTTGTTTTTAACCCAAGTTTGACTAGTAAATAGACTCCTCAAAGCTTGCTTGTGCTTGACCAAACTCTTGAGGGAAAGAAATGAGGTGGCAAACCGAGTGGCTGCGGGTCTCACAAGATCCCCACCTATTACCTTATTAGAGCAAGAATTCTACCATGCCTATAGATGAAATTAGTGACTCTTCTACCCCGTACAATAGGCTTCTTAAATGCCTTAAGCTTCCCAATATCTTCCAACATAAGGTCCACGCAATGGCATGCACAAGGACTCCAATATAGGGTAGGTATCCTCTCCATTAGAATCTTGCCCGCTGCCTTGTAGTTAGCACCATTGTCGGTGACAACTTGGACAACATTACCGATACCGACATCCACAATCCTCCTCTCAAGCAAATCAGCTATCATCCTAGCATCTTGGCATTCACTTGATGCATCAACCGACTCCAAGAAGTAAGTGCCCTCCGGGCTGTTTACAAGGAAGTTGATCAAGTGGCGTCCCCTTCTATCGGACCAGCCGTCCGACATTAATGTGCAGCCATATTGCTTCCATGCTACCTCGTGTTGTTTTCTCATTAGCTTTGTTTCCTTGACACAATCCCTAAGCAATGGCTCCCGCAGCTCATAAGGAGAAGGAGGTTTGTAACCAGATCCATATTGACAAGAGGCTTCAATTGCAATCTGAAATTGCCGAGAGCTTGCAACATTGAAGGGTATGCCACACTCATAGAAGAACAATGCCCACTGCATACTCACATAGTGCCTCTCTTCCGTTGTCTTTGTGCTAGACTCCATGGTGCTTTGAGAGCACCCGGAGCGTCTTTCATCAACCACATCTTCGGGTTTTTTCCTTAGCATTGAAATAATGGACTTGGTTGCAACTCCAGCTTGACTCTTTTTCACGTTGGCTTTAGCACTGAATGCTTTCTTGTTCCTTTTGGCTGCTGTCCCTGAACTTGGTCTTGTGGTAGAGATTTGAACCGAAACTGTTTCTCCTCTTCCATTAACCTCCACAACTTCTTCATCATCGGGCAAGGGTTGGTTTCTCCTATTCTTTTCCAAATACTCTAATATCTCCCTCCTAACTTGTGTGCTGACCCCTGGACAGCCTGTTGCATCCCCACCGACGCCGGCAAGATGTTCTTTTTGCCTCTTTATCCCTCCTTTAGTAACCTTCTTGCATAGGTTGCACACAACATTGTCAGTGTTTGGAGGGTTCAACCAATATGTATACGGCCATGCTGGATCAGAGGTTCTCCGTGGCCTGCGGGTTGGATCTTTCATTGGATCGTATAAGTCCTCAGCCTCCTGATTAGCCTCTGGATTAGCCTCTGGATCTGCCATTGTGGGGCTGCAAAGTGAAACAAATAACAATATGTTAACATCCACTAATCTAGGATAAAGTAAAGTAGACCACCATCCAGCTAACAAGTACAATTAGCAACTATTTTAATCACAACATGCTCAGCTACTAATACTATATACACAAGAGGCACAGGCATCTAAGTAATTAACCTTAAACCTGCATCTAGTAATACTATATAACAGAGCAGAACCTGCAGCTACTAATACTACTCAGTACTCACAGCCTGCTCAGCTCTCAACTCACAGCAACCAGCCAACCAAGCTACAGAAACAGAAACATCCACGACATCCACAGAAACAGAGCGGAGAGAAAAGAAACCAGGAGGAAGAGGAGATGTACCTTGCTTCCCTGCTGGGGAATGGATGCGCCTGGTGGAGGAGAAGCCCTAAAGCTTGGCCAGAGAGGAGGAGGCCGGCGGAGGAGGGAGGAATTTGGCTGGATCTGGCGGTGGACGAGGTAGCCGCCAGAGGAAGGAGAGAGCCCAAATCTCTCTCTGAATCGTTTCTGGGAACCCTAGGTCAGTTTCCCTCTCTCCCCTCCCTTTTCCCTCCCCAGCCGAGCTCATTTTCCCTCCCAATCTCTCTTTTCCCGCCCGCTGGCTCAGTTTCCCGCCCGCCAGGCAGTTTCCCGCCCCCGCCTGAACCGAGGAAGACGAAGGCGTCCAGAATCCACTAAGGCGAGGATTTGCACGCCTAGGCGACGCCTCGGACGCCTTAATGCGACGCCTCGGACGCCTTACTCGCTCGCATAAGGCGACGGCGACGCCTTGCCATCCGCGGGCGCCCTGACGCCAAGGCGACGCCTTTTAAACCATGCTTGTGGTTCCTACAGGCAAGCCAAGGTATGTAAATGGCATCGATGCAAGAGTGCAACCGATCAATTCTGCAAAGAAGTTTGCTTCAGCTTGATTGACATTTATAGGAATCAGCGATGACTTGTTGTAATTGATGTGCAAGCCCGTGGAGGCGGCATATTTGTTCAAAATGTCCTTCAAGGTCTCCACTTGGTCACTGCTAGCTTTCATAATAACTAGGGTATCATCGGCGTACTGGATAATAGGGAAGTCCATCCCATAATCAGGAGTAAATGGTGCTCTCAACAAATTACTCCTGAAGGCCTTGTTAATTGCAGCCTGTAGCAAATCCACAGCTAACACAAAGATTAACGGTGACAAAGGGTCACCTTGCCTTACTCCTCGTTTGCAGAAGAATTGTTTACCAGGAACACCATTAAGTAAAACAGCAGATTTCGCAGAACCAAAGAGAAGATTAATCCAGCTCAACCATTTCTGATCGAATCCCATTTGTTTCATAATTTTTAGCATAGCTGCATGATCAATGGTATCAAAGGCTTTGGCGAAGTCTAACTTCAGTAATAGGATTTTCTAATCAGACTGCTCACACTGATGAATAAACTCAAAGGCCCAGGCTAGACAGTCCTGTATAGTCCTCCCTTTGAGAAAACCATATTGGTTTTTATGTACAATCTTTAGAATAACCTTTTGCAATCTGTTAGCTAGCAGTTTGGTAACAATCTTGAGACAGCAGTTTAGGAGAGTGATGGGTCTGAAATCATTTATGTTTGCGGAAGATGGAATTTTCGGGATTAGAGTTATATGACCCATATTTATACTTTCCATGTTAAGATTTCCATCATAGAACTCAAAGCAGAGGCTGTAAATATCCTCTTTGATAATCTCCCAAGCGGACTTCAGAAACAGCCCGGTAAAACCATCAGGTCCAGGCGCTTTGTCAGGGGGCATAGTTCTAACAACATCGTCAATCTCAGACTTAGAAAATGGGGCGGACAGAATATCAAGACCTTCTACAGGTTGAATCAAGGCAGGAAGATCAAAGAGCATTGGAGGGGAGGTGGCAGTTCCAAGCTTCTCCTTATAAGCAGTGAAAATCACTTCCTCATTTTCTGCATGTGTCACCGCCTCAGTACCATCACTGCAAACCAATTTAGGGATCGCATTCTTCCTGTACCGAGAGGTTGCCATGGACTGGAAAAACTTAGTATTCTCATCTCCGAATTTAGTCCACCGAATCGTACACCTCTTTTTCCAATACTGATTCTGATAATCCAATAAACGGAGCAGGTGTTTCTTGAGGATTATCCGGAAGTTATTCTCAGGTAAAGAAAGGGGGCGTTGTGCTTCCAATTTATCAATTTCCAGCAAAGCCCGATTTGAGTTCTCAATGCAGACCTTTAGCTTGGAGATTGATTTACTCCGGTGTTTAAGGGTGTATCGCAGTCTTTTGAGTTTCATATTCAGATTCGCAGCACTATTTGATTTAAATGTTGGCTTGTTCCAACTATCAGCAACCACTTGCAAGAAGCCTGGATGTGCAGCCCAGTATGACTCAAATCTGAATACTTTGCACGCTGGAATAGAAGACTGAATGGAAACAATGCAGGGAGTGTGATCAGATATAGGTTTCCCTTGAGTGCTCACAGATGTGTTAGGGAAGCTTGATGTCCAGTGGAGGGAAGTGAAAAACCAATCAAGCTGCTCCAAAAGGGGGTCATCCTGCATATTACTCCAAGTGTAGACCATCCCTTTAATAGGAATTTCAGTGAGATTTTGCTGTCTAATGAAATCATTGAACGTGAGCATATCATTAACATCACCACCAGGCTTGTTCCTATTAAGAGGTGACCTAATGAAGTTAAAATCGCCCATGGGAAACCAATCCTCATCATCAGGTATGTTAAGATCAAACAACCACTGAATGTAAGTGTCTCTAGCATCCCCAGTGCATGGTCCATAAATATTTATCAGTGTCCAGGTTTGTGCAGACTGGGTGGAAGTAAAATGAACTGACAGAGCAAATTGTGTGCAATGCATAACAAGACCAGTGAAAATAGAGCTCTTCTAGATGATAAGGAGACCACCCGAAGCACCATTGGAAGGGACATATACAAATTCATCAAAAGCAGCAGGACAGCAGGATTTGTGCTACGTAGCGCACGTGCCCCAGAAATGGCTTCCCGTCCGGCGCCCGCTAATCACCCGCGCTAATCGTCCCGCGCGCTCGGTCCCAATCCCCACGTGACGTTGGCTCTAGCTAGCACCACCATCCCATGTGACCAAAATCTCATCCATTTTTACCTTCGGCGCCCGCACTTGTGCAATACTCCTGCAATCCTAGTACTACACATAAACATTATCATACAACGACCATAGAATTACCAGATTAATTACACACTATTACCAGATAATTTACACTTAATTGCCCAGATTGCTTACACATCGCTGCCTGATTTATACACGATTACCATATTGTTTAAACATGATTACCAGATTGCTTACACAATATTACCAGAATGCTTACATACCATTATCAGATTGCTTACACATAAAACATTATCATACAAGGACCAAAGAATTACCAGATCAATTACATACTATTGCCACATAATTTACACTTAATTGCCAAATTGCTTACACACTGATGCCTGATTTACACATGATTACCATATTGTTTACACATGATCACCAGATTGATTACACACGATTACCAGATTGCTTAAACAGGATAACCAGATTGCTTAAACAGGATTACCAGGTTGCCCTACATTGGCGTGTCTACGCTGCCATGGCGAGCAGTAGCCCTGCCACCGTACCTGCTCCGCCATGGGCACGCGGCCTCCCTCGTCGCCGTGTCTGCTCCGCCGAGGATGCGCGCTGCCTCGTCGCCATGCCTGCTCTGCCATGGACGCGCACGCCCCGTCATCGTGCCTTTGCTTCGCCGTGGGCGCGCCGTCGACGACGTCGCCGTGCCTGCTCCGCCATGGGCGCGTGGCCACCCTGTTGACGTGCCTGCTGCCGCCATGGGCGCACGGCCGCCCGTCGCCATGCCTGCTAGCACCTGCTCGGCTGCTCCCCTCCCCATCTTCCCGTCGGATGCATCTAGCAGCCCACGGCGGCGGCGGCCTCGTATGCTCTGCTGACCGCGCCACCACCACCTTCAGCAGCTGCTCCGCCACACGCGCCGCCGCCAGCAGCTCCGTCGGCCGCTCCGCCGCTCGAAATCACAAGGATTTTTGCGTCCATCGACGCTTGGAGCAGGAGCAAGCGAAGAGCAAAAGGGGAAAAGAGGAACTCGGTCAATGTGTGGCTGCAGCGAGAGGATAAGGCTGGTACCGGTCCCAATTAAAAAGAGGAAGACGTGCACACGATGGAGCCGTGCGAGAATCTCCAGGCGCCGGACAGAACGGGTTCGTGGGGCACGTCTCCTAGTTAGATAAATCACTGCACATCCACTGGATATTGCAGCATTAAAGAGAGCTAGTTGCTTTTCCTTCGAATTTAAACCCCTAATGTTCCAACACAGAATTAACCAATGTTTAAGATGACTCATAGCAAAAAAGAGAAAGGTAAGAAGCACTATGCCAGGTCAGCCTCTGCAACTTCTGTATGTTCGGCAAGTTCCTCCTGAAGTTGTGTCAGCAACTTGATGGGGGAAACTTCTGCAGGGGGAATACCACAGAGATTAATACCCACATTTTGAATGACAGAGATCGCCGTCTCAGGGGTATGCCAAGCGCTCCAGGAAGCACATTTGCAGCTACTATAGCAGCATCTTGCGCCTTTGAAGGAGCTTTCTTGTTTGCTGTCTTAGTGACAGGTGCCTTTGGAATCTTCCTCGCTTAACTTTAGACTGTGTGGGCTTTGCATCCGACACAGCATTCTGCTTGAACCCATCATATTTATTGCTCCTTGGACTCCTTCTAACCACTGAAGTTTCTTCGGGAGTTGCTGTTCTCCTACTGCCCTGTCTTTTTTTCTTCTCAGCTGGCTGCACTTGTAAGGCTGGCTCGTGTTCAATAACTCTTTGACCATCAGGGATCTCCACCAAGGTGAGCTTCCGTTTGTGTGTTTCCTTCTGATGCCAAAGCTGGAAAGGCTCTGTCACCAATTCGAAGCACATATCCAGACGCATAGGAAACTTGTAGTTGAGGAAAAAGGAGTTGTCCAGTTCAATTGACAGACTGCTCACCAGCTTAACAGGAAGCTTGTTCCGAGTCCAAACGACAAGAGCTACTGAGTTAGCAGCATAGGAAGATGTATGCCCAACAGTTGCCACCTCCATCACCACATCCGAGACAAGTGTGCTATCAGACGCAGAGGAGTCTGAATCTAGGACTGAATCATGACATGCCTGCATTGGGTTATCTGTCAAGTTACCTGCAGGTGGTGGAATACCAGCTGCAGAGGAAACTCCTTGATCAGCTGGAGGGTTCACCTTCTTTAGTTTCGGAATCCAGATTTTCTGTACCCCAGGTTTTCCTTTCCCTTTAGGTTGCAAAACTTCTGTTACCATTTTTAGTTTTGGAACCCAGATTTTCTGTACCCCAGGTTTTCCCTTCCCAGACCGTGAGCTCTTGGGTCTCCAAACAGATGTAGTTTTCTTCCTCAGAACAGGAGACAGCCTTGTGGCCCAATTGCTTGCAGAAATGGCAGCGAAATCCATTGGGACACGCACGAGGAGGGTGGCCCAACTCACAGCATTTTGAGCACACCGTATTCTCTAGTCGGGGCAGACAACGGTCGCACTTACGGCCCAAGGCCTTGTATCCTTCACAGAACCCAGGGCAGTTCGGACGCAAATGATCATGAAGCCCACAGCTAGAACAGCGGCCCAAGAATTCATAAATTATCGACGAAGGCCGGATATAAGGCAAGTCAAGTGCTTCCTGAATATGTATATCCTCATAACGTGATAGGCGTAAATCAAGGATGTGTTCCATAGTAATAGCAGGCAGGTGAGCACAGAAATCCCGAGAAAAACGGTCATTTACAAAAAACTGCTTAGTTTTCGGAGGAGGAGATGATTCCAGGAAAATAGGATCCGAAAAACTTCCAAATTGAATTCCAATCTTATCCTGCACCGCCATGCCGGAATTCGCCGCCGGCGGCGATGCTTGAGTAGAAAACGACCCAAACTGAATTTGCAATCGAGGCACAGAGGTCGCAGCATTCATCCGAAAACCAAATGTGGACAGTTCAGAGGATGAATTATTAGAGTGATCAGCTGCAGCGCTAGCATTCAGAAAATCCAGATTTGGACGTAAACGAACCGGCTGCGTTGGGCAACATCGATCAAATGTTCATCAGAACCTCCTGGGCGATCAAACCCCAAACTATCAGACCCATTAAGGGTAACATCATTGGCCAGACAAGATCCACGGTAGAGCGAGAAGTGACACACAAAATCAGGCCAAATTCTATCTTTAAGATGGTAAATGAAATGCCCAACCTTGCTTGATGACACAGAGAACCGAAATCTACGATCACTCAATTGAGAAACATTCAAACCAGAACGGAGTCCCCCAATGCAGCACTCCAAAGCGATCGAGACTGACTCTTCATCCAGGCGAAAGGAGGCAGAGGAGAACGAGGCGACCAGGAAGAACTCTCTCGAACGTGAAGAGGGGGAGTAATGGACAGAAGATCCAAACCGGCGACGCACCTGATCTGCAAGCGCCGCGCCGCGCCGGGTGAGAAATCCCAATGGAGGAGGGCATCCATCGCAGCTTCAATCTAGGCGCCATGGTTGCGGTGGAGGTGGTAGGGGGTGGGAGGGGAGGGTGGGAGGGAGACGCCATTTTTCTCTTCTGGCAGAGACGATTGGAAAGCTTATCAATCTACTTCAGTCACAACAGAAGGTGCAGCATTTGGAGTGTGTAGTCATGACTACAATCCTAGCGTGCATGACTTTTTGAACACCTCTGCAAGTTTACTCTGTATCTCCCAACCTGGAGAGATGTTTATACTTCCTAGCATAAGTAATTAAGTATCCCTTACACATTCTTTCGCCAGATCACGTTTGTTTTAAAAGAACAACCTATTGTTTCTAGGTTGTGTGTTAAAACACCTTTCAGGAGTTGGAATTATATTACTAATCTGCCTATGTTTTCTGTTTGCTTCTTGATTGCATAGTTGTCATGTGTGCTTTTTTGGTTGAGTAGACGAGGATCAAAACATGTGGTTGGAGAGATTGAGGTAACATATAGTGCTGTAACCAAGATGGTGATTTGCAATGCCATTCCTTGGTTTGCGCATATGTTACAATCCTATGTCGTGAAGATTGACCACTTCGTGTGATCTAGTATTTAAAGCTTGCATCTAACACTGTGGGCGATATATCTCTAATACCATATTGGGGTTTTTAATTTCTATATATCCTCTAGCTCGATGTCTTAGCTTGTAGGGTCTACCATGTGAAAACCGAAGCTTTGATACTGGATGAGATGGGGTGCCTGATTTTCACGATTTGATATTATGATAACCTGGATTCTTGCAACATGTGACACGACCACTATCTTGGTTACACCAACCTGTTGATTTGAGCTCACCCAACCACACGCTTTAATCCTAATGTACTCGACCATGCAAATGCAATCAAGAGGAGAGTGTTTACTGTAATAACCGAAGCAGACACCAGGATAGCTGAGCCAAAAAACCTAGATGGTTCCCAATAATAAAAAGGAGTGTTTCAGTTTAACAATGTTGTACTAAAAAGAGGTTTGTCTTTTCTTAATTGAACGCGGCTTGTCTCTAGAGATTGGGTAGAGATGGTAAGAACATCCGCTGTAGTTGAGTGGTTTAGAGCCATTTTAAATAGTTCAGAAGTTGTGGGTCAAACTTATGAGTAAGCGTGTAATAACTAATTACCGATGCAACTTGTGAACTTCCAACTCCAGACTCTTAAGTGCTGCTTCAGTTGTTGTTCGTGAAAGTGGACTGATAACCTTTTCATCCATGTTCCCCACATGTGCTAAAGACACCCTTATTAAGTTTAGGTTGGAAGTGGATGGACAGATCTGAAAAGTTGTGTGTGCAGCTTCATGTTCTTTTTCGGTTGCAGCTTTATTTCCTTGGCTCTCAGCTCTTCATGAAGAATTCTGAGAGTAAGCAAGGTTACTAGAAAGCAAGCTTTGTTTGACTTCTTGTACGCATTATTAAAAAGTTGTTTGGTGATTTCTTAATATATTTTGTTTTGCCTCAATGCATGTACTTTGCACGAAAGTGAGTAATTTTTTTTTGAGTGGGGTATTGTGGTGGTTGAAGACTAATTTTTTACACCTTTATTTACTATAATATATTTTGCGATCCCGTGTGATTTGTGATTGCAATGGCAAGCAAGTGAATGTTATACGGTCCTTATGTTTTGTTTAGTACTTTTGTTTTTCACTAGTTTAATCCTGAATTTTATAATAAAAGCAGTTCCGCTCATGCTATTTTAGCATTTTCATGGTAAGCTGATGTTTATATGTCCATTCAGGTCGATGTTAAATTTACAAACACAAAACACATATCTATTATCTTCAAGATCTCATCCCATGAAATAGAAAAAAAGACAGCACAATGTCCCTGTCTGTTAAAAAAAATGAGAGGAAATTTCGGTTTACCCCCCAATCAGTGAAACAGAACAATTGGACAGTATCTGGTGCTTAGTCGGTTGGTCCTGCCTCCAAATTCTCAAATGGAGCCTTTGCTGCTAAGTCACTAAAGATCACATGTGAAATTCTGTGCCATTTGATACCGTTTGCAGCTAGGCCCTAGGTCCTAGACATGAAGTTGTTTAGCTTGGAAGTTATCGACCAATGTCGCATTTAAATCACTTGCTTTTTTGGAAAATCATGAACTCAAAACCACGAGACGCGATCTCGATGAGAGCCTAGGTTATATGAACAACTGTTTGGTTATAAGGAGAACATTACGTGGTTCCTAGTTTTCCATTAATTTTGGTGACGTTGAATGATTTTGGTCTCATCACTCGAAGCAAGGAAACCTTTTGCAAATTATCTTCCTCCGGTTAATTGTTTGTATTGCTTATTTTTGTTCGATATTCTTACAATTCCTCTTCAGTTTTTATCCTATTGTTCAATTTAGGATGAAACTTTTGCTTTAGCATTATTGGTGGGTTAATTTGGTAGTATTTTGAAACGGGGAGAATATTTGACCAGGTTTTGTCATTGAAAAAGCATCCATGTCAACACTGCCCTCGAGTTAACCATATGTTAGGTCCCTATGTTCTTCCTTTAACGCTGAATGTAAGTGAGGTTGTATATATTTATAATTTACGCGACTCCATTTTTGGATCAGACTCTCACTAAGCTCCGCTTTGCGAGGAATGAGTTGACTGCGGATGAAAAAGATGCCTTTAAGGTATCTTCTTGTCTCTGTTCTCACTTCTGTTGATTTCATTATTTTTGCTTCATTGTTTATTCTGACTTAGTTGGTGCTTCTGCATTTTATTGGCACTGCAGAAATTACTGAGGGAAGATGGTTTTTATACAATAAGGCTACCATCTAATGTGTTGGATCCTACAAGAAAAGATTATGTTTATTCCTCGATCAAAGCTGTAAGTTGAGTAGTGGACTTATTTCAGAGTGTTTCTCTTGACCTTGTTGCTAAATGCTTGGTTGCAAGATAGATCCAATGTATACTATAAGTTTCATATTGTTATCGATTGAGATTTTTAGAACATAAATCACCTTGAAGCAAAGGCCATTGCGAGATGCATATCTTTCTAAGAGGCATCATTTGTGTAATTGGAATGTTTTTCTGTTGGCAATTGTCGTGATTCTAATGTTATGTTTTTAGTTTCTCAACTGTGTACTCCCTGTTTTTCAGAGATGCATTCCACGTGACAGCTTGGATGAACATATTGTCATCCACATGGTAATTCTCTAGATTTCTCAATTGCTACTTGTAGATTCTCCTGTACAATTGATTACTTCATGATGATGAAAGAATTGGTACATCTCGACGCATCTTCAGTATAATTTAGGGTTGGGTGAATTCATGTTGGTTAATTATTTGCTTGTTGTGAACTTTCTCTATGGTGCATCTACATTTGGCACAGATCCAGACAATGGCAGTTAGGATAGCACATCTTGAGTGTTTTGTTTGGAAGACATTAGTATTGATTAAATTCAGTGTTCCTTAGGAGATTGTAATAGAGACAATTAAGTTATTCCTTCAGTGTATGTTCTTAGAAATATCTGTTAGTGTCCATTATCCTTTCTGGACTTTTTTCTTATCAAAGTTAGGTATCATTCCCCTTCTGTTCACACTAAAAACATTTGCATTCCCTCCAGGATATGACTGCCCATCTTTAAAATGATCCCCTACTGCCCCCTTCCAGATACGACTGCCTATACCTTATAAGGCGACTCCAATGTAATTCTCAGCATCGATCACATAATTTCCTTCCCTGACAAAACCGCAGCTTAGAGCCTTACATTGTACTGCTAGCCATTTGACATTAGGGCATTAGTACTCTATAAAGTTTGGTTCAACCTGAGTATTCCACTTTCGTCCTCATTTTCTGTTACATGTCTGATTCCTTTGCAGCCTGTTTCCAAATTGGAATTTCCCGTATTGTTGTATTTAGAACAACATATGGCCTTATTGGCCTTTGCTTATTTCTTAGAAACCATAACATGTACCTAACATGTAGCATGTCTGTTCCGTGAAGCTTTTGAAGATATCTTATCATCTTATGTAGGCAGTATAATATACAATTGAACGGTAACATCTTTCACAGGATGAACATTCGAAAGAATAATCATCATTTTCTGTAGATGAATGTTCGTAAAAATTCTCTTGGGTGTTTGCCTCATATTAAGCTATGCTGCCATATTATCATTTTCTGTAGATGAATGTTCATAGAAGTTCTCGTGGGTGTTTGGCTCATATTAAGCTATGCTGTCTTATTTGCAGGATGGTGTAAATATTTTGGCAATTAATTATGGTTCTGTTGGTGGATGCCAATATCCTCGGCCAATGAAAGTAGTAAGTTATCTTGCTTGAAACCGTGTTTATGGGGTTACATGCGGTTGATAATAAGCTTGCTTGAAACCGTGTTTATGGGGTTACATGCGGTTGATAATAAGAACCTAGAACCTTTTGACTGTATTTCCCAGCAAAATACACTTGGGCATTTGTTTTGTACAACTAAACAAAATATGATGTAAGTGTGGATGGACTTTAAGATAATAGTATATCTACATTTACTATTTTTATTTAATAAATTGTGGAGGCATCTGCTTCATTAGAGAGCTTATAAAAAACTCAAATGAAGGGGTTTCAGGAAGTTTACAATACTAGAAAAATATGATCTAGCTGTGGAAGGACATCAAGATAATAGCTTTATTTGCACTTGTTATGTTCATTGCATAGAGCTACCTGGTTAGCTTCGCCAACCTCGAACATAAATATGTTAAAGAGTTATACTGCCTAGGTTCAACTTTGAACGAAGGACACATGGTTATATTTATGCTCGTAAATTCTTGTTTCAGCCATCAAAATGGACATTCAATTCCTACACTGTTCTGAAGACTGCTGAACAAGCACCAAGGTAAATCACTGCTTTGTTGAGGTTGAGAAAATAGCAAGTAGAGCACCTGAAAGAATACAATTCACATTCATATAAGCGACAGTTCCACAGTAACGAATCTGTTGCTGGAGAACAGTCTCAGAGCTATCATCTCTCCAATGAGACCTTGTTCGAGTTCTAACTAAGTTACACACTTGCAGAACTCCATCATTTGTAGAGCAATTAATAGAAACCGAGAGTGGACTTGGTGAAGTGATGAAACCACCTGAGAAATCGTTCTGGGCTAAATATGTGAGTGTAGTTACAAATATCAAGTGTATATTGTTCAACTTCTTCTTTGTTGTCTCTACATGGCTTGAAAAGTTCTAACTGTTGCTTCCTGCTTTGCAGTGGATGTACATAATTCCTCTTGGTCTCATTGTCATGAATGCTGTCACGGCAGCAGCAAACATACCGGAGGAGCAAGCCGGAGGGCAGGGTCAAGCTGCAGCACAAAGGGCGCCAATTGCTGCTCCAAGGAGAAGATGATGACTTCCTTCCTATATGCTTCCCATGTCATAGGTACTTCATGTGGCACGTAAGTATCACATTTTGTGCTGTGTTATAATATGATGATGTTTTCACAACCATGCCATCCTCTCTCTATTGCCTTAAACTTGCAACACTTGGCATCTGTGGAAAGTTGCACATGTCCCCAAAGAATGGACTTATTGGAGTACACATAACATGAGCAGTATAGAACCACACCTTAATTACACATTTGTCTAGGTTTAGTGGACCCTTATATTCACCAAGAATTTCCTTATCAGTAAATCTTAGGAATGCTCCTGGTGAGTTTTTCTTTATACCTGTGAATAATATGTTCTTACTGTAAAAGCTGTATTTCTGTACAAATGGTAATTCCGCAATTCACGCCTGTAACTTCACGCTCAAAATCATTGAATTCAGATTCAAGAATCGACATGACAGGACCTACCTGTATGACCTCGCCTGAACTGGGAGCTGTACGAGCGGGTGACAAGACTCACTTCAGTTTTTTCCGCATTCAGGAACTCACCTTTGTTGTAGAATCACGTCAGAAAGGTCGCTTTGATCGCATGCAGGAACTCACCTTGCTGTACGTCTAAAACCCACATATTTTTGTCTATTGATAGAAATTGCAACGAGTCTTTAGCTCGGTGCCAACTGTATGCCTTATAATCTTCAAAATTAGCTTATTTTTTTCTAATATCAAGCATGGTTTGTTCTGTTCATAGCCCTCCTGTATCTACCTTCTCTTGGTACTCGCATAGTTGCTGGTTTGACATTTTGACCTTTCTCAAGTTTCTCATTTTTGTGTGACGAATCTGTACTTGCTTTGTCCCGAATTAGTTGACATAAATTTGTCTAAATACGGATGTATCTACATACTAAAAGAAACGTCTAAATGTATCCATATTTGGATAAATCTGCGTCAATTTGGGATGTAGGAGTACATGTAAAGTGAAATACTCCATTTTTTTCAGAATATAAAATGTTTTAGATATTTAAAGTGGACTACGGACCGAAATGAGAATGTGTCTATATACATATGATTATAAAAATAAAGCATCTTATAATTTGGAACGGACCGAGGGAGTATATAATACAGCACGCATAGATAGGGATTGTAACTTATACCAAGGGCAACTCTAAAGCGCCGATCTGTTTGGTGTGGAGTTGTCTGTTTGTATCCGTTTGGACAAAAATCATGGCCCAACCCGATGATGCAAACAGATTGATGTCTGTTTTTTGTTCACATGGACCCATTTTTGGCCTAAATTTGAGCTGGGTTTGTGTTGGCTCCAAGAGTCCAAACACGTGTGGATGCTCAACGCGATGTTGCAAACAGATTGATTTCTGTTTTTCTGTTCACGTAGACCCATTTTCGGCCTAAATGTGAGCCGGGTTTGCGTTGGCTCTAAGAGTCCAAACATGTGTGGATGACCGTGATGTCCTCCCCTGGTTCGCCAACTAGTGACATAAACGTGACTCATCTCCTCTCTCGCCTAGTTCCTCTCGACCCAGTTCCATCCTGCCCTTACTGTCGTCGGCATGCGTCCGTCCCCCTCGCGCCACCCTTGTCGTCGACACGCACCATACCACTGGCCTGCTGCGACCCGACATCTCGCCGGGGCTCGCCACCACCGCAACCGGAGATGTTTCCATTTCCCCGACTCGGAAGGTGTTGCTCGCGGTCACTTCAATCAACCCTAGCCGGATTTTGTCGCCGTCTCCACTGACTCTGCTGTAGTTCGACGGTCGGAAAACGTCGGAGGCTCATCCATCACAACGACCGACATCGCCCACAAGGTGTTCGGCAGTTTGCCCGAGCTGTTTGTGAGGTACTAATTCACCACCTACCATGGTGGATAGCTCGGATGAGTACTTTACAACATCTTGTATACCTCGTGGTCCGATGAATCATTTGACGATGAGAGCAATCTTCTAATTGCTACACTCGTCAATATGTGAACAAACACATTGCGAGGCATCAACCATTGTTCAAGGGCTCGGTCCCGGTCCGTGCACCGACGTTGGATCGTAACGGAGAAGGGGGACATGTCCAACTCTTCAAAGATTACTTCCATCACACAAAGCCAACATACACTGCCCCTATTTTCTGGCGACACTTCCCTATGGCAAGGCATGTTTTCAACCACAATTGGATAGGAATTATGGATTACTTCATATGCAAGCAAGATGCCCTTGTTAAGATTGGCTTCTCCTCTTATCAAAAATGCACTACGACAGTTCGGATGCTTGCATATGGAGTTGCTGATGATCTTGTTGATGAATACATGTGAATGAGTGAATCCATATGCCTAGAGTCAATGTACAGGTTCCGCAAAGCTGTGATTGCGGTGTTTGGCTCGGAGTAATTGAGAGAGCCAAATGTTGACGACAATGCCCGACTTTTGTCGATTAACGAGGGAAGAAGATTTTCTAGCATGCTTGGAAGCATAGATTGTATACATTGGGAGTAGAAGAACTATCCATTTGCTTGGCAGGGGCCAGGGGCAATATGAGGGACATATTGGCGAGTGCACGGTCATACTTAAAGCTGTGGCTTCACAGGATCTCTGAATTTGGCACTCCTTCGGCATGTCCGGTTCCCACAATGAGAGGAACGTGCTTCAGCGCTATCCGGTGTTCTATAGGCTTTCGGAGTGTAGTCCCCAGGTGTGAGCTATGAGATCAATAACCACCCATACACTAAGGGATGCTAGTGATGATATCTATCCTCCGTGGTCTACTTTTGTGAAGAAAATCTCAAATCCCAATGGAGAGAAGAAAGCTAGTTTTGCCAAAGAATAAGAGAGTTGTAGAAAGGACGTGGATCGTGCTTTTGGCGTGTGCCAATCTCGGTGGGCTATTGTTCGGTACCCTCCTAGAATATGGAGCGTGAACACTATGTGAGAGGTGATGACTGTTTGTGTGATCATGCACAACATGATCATAAAAGATGAGCGTGATGACAACATTTACGATCAAGATTAGCGGTTACAAGGTGATTTGGTTGAGCCCTAGGCCGGAGTGGCAACATTTACACAATTCATCCAATTTTATCGTGAGATGCGTGATCGGGTAGCTCACAAGCAACTTCAAAATGATTTGGTTGAGCATATGTGGATTTATTTGGGAAATCAACCATTACCCAATTGATTTATTTGCTACTATTTTATTCAATTTGGTTGTAATAAATTATGTTATTTTTGGTTGTAAAAACTATGCTAATGATTTATTCAACCTTGTGAAACACTTGCCCCAATAAATATGTTATAAACTTCCAATATGCTGAATTGCAAAAAGAAAAGGACATGACAGACCAAATGGGTCACCCCGTTGAACGCAGTGGCTAGAAAAGGCCGGACAGGGTCGGATGCCTATCCATTTAGCGACTCAAACGGACAAATCCGAAACATATTTTTGGTCCGTTTGGGTCGGCGCATTGAAGTTGCCCTGAGCTCTGAAATGTTTGTTGGTGTGGGTGGTAACTCGCACAGCCCACCCAGCTAATTCACCATGGGAGGTCGATCAAATGCAGCCGAGTCAGGTTTGCTGAGTTTTTCTTGAAGGCATGGAATTTATTTTGGGCATTAGTTTTGCCGAATCAACCCAAGAGTGGTAGATATGAAAAAAAAAATACTTCGACCGATGATGACTTCCGTTGTAGAACTCGGCGTGGTTCCAGAAATGTCTATTCATTACTAATATAAATTGATGAGAAATTTACTTTGGCTCCTCGATGCATGCTCCCGGTATTTAAAAACATAATTTAAAATGTCAAAAAAATTCTAAATAAAATGTTGTGGATACATCTTCATAGTTTATGTGTTTTTCACGAGAAACCGATATTTTTTGTGGTTGTATAGAAAAGCCTTACTTTAACACCAAAATTTATCTCTTAGGGTTTTTCGTGAAACGAGATATTATCTATGAGTGGACACTTTTTTACAATTTTTTGGACATTTTGAAATGTATTTTTTTTAAGAGAGTGCAAACGCAAATGGGAGCCAAAATACCTCATGCTTGACTTCTTAAATGGACCATTAACATTTGAGTTGGTGTTCACTTCTAAAACATGTAAAGTGAACACCGATTCAAATGATACTGATCCATCGAAGAAGTCTCAACCAAATCATGAGAAGCAGGAAAGGGCCATGGGTATACCATGACTTGTGCAAGTGAGAGATGTGTTGAAAATATGCCATAATAATAAAAATGATTATATTTCATTGAATGTTGTTCTGTACACCAACAAACCAGTGACTTGTTTGTGAAACTCGTGTTTTACAGTAAATATTTAAAACGGTTCTAATCAATGAAGATGTGAAGAAATATATCGCCCGATGTGGGACAATCAACATGCTTACTGATAATGAACGCATGTGGATAAACACGATGTGGGACAATCAACATGCTTAGACACAAGAATTCTTACTATTAATTACCTCTGTAAGTTGTTTGTTTCGAATCCTGGACTGTCCACAATCAACCTTAGACAAGGTCAAATTAGCGGGCGGGTTTGAAGTAAACTTCAATTATCCATCAATCAAATAAGCCAACTGATACCCAATGATGCTATTATGACGGACGCCAGAAAACAGTTTTGATGGTGTGGAGTTACCTGCGTCAAAAGAATATGGGTTAGGTTGAGACTCTAAATGCAGAGTGTGTAGTAAGTGGAAGATGTGTTTTCCCCACGAGGGTGACTCGAGGGTTTAATATCGAACTCTCGGGGAATCAGTAGTGAAGATTTATCTTTCCTATCCTTCTTTTGGTTACCTACAAAACAAAGTAAATGTTTTGGTCCTCAACCTCACCTAGTGGTTGTCAAGCACAAGGTGTAGAATGATATCAAGATAATATGCAATGCAAACAAGAAATAAATATGCAATGGTGGTAAATAAATATGCAAGGATGGTGGTAGCAATGATAAATGATAT
The DNA here is from genome assembly GCA_947311845.1 of Poa pratensis. Taxonomy (NCBI): domain Eukaryota; kingdom Viridiplantae; phylum Streptophyta; class Magnoliopsida; order Poales; family Poaceae; genus Poa; species Poa pratensis. The sequence goes on from CAMZMU010000117.1 coordinate 77,829,462, forward strand.
TTTTGGGTTTTATATGATGAATGCAAGATGTAAAAGTGTTTTTGTATTTTCGGATTTTTAAATGGCAGAAAATGGAAAAGTGGTAAAAGTGGTTGGAAAGGTGTTTCTTATGATTAAAAATGGACCGGGGTTCATGGTTTCACAAATGCACTCTCTCTTTAATAAAGTGGTAGACAATGGAACACTAGAGTTGACATATGAGATTGCAACACAACAGTTTAATGACAAGTTATAATTATATGGGCATCACGTCCTAACATAGAGACCTTTTGGTTATTAGTCTCTCTTATACTCCACCAAGATGCGAACTAAATCATAACACCTCAGTAATTAAGATAACTCAGAGTATAGCAATAAGTATCATGACATGAAGTTAAAATAAGAACATGCTAGATCTAGTCATGGAGGAAGTGGCAATGGTCACACCCACATCTCCGGTAGCATGGTATTTCTTTTTATCCCTAGTGAGGCAACAAAGTAAGGTAAAACACCCAAGTGGATCGCAGAACTTTCTCTCACGTTCACTGCACTAGCCACCCCCCGTTACTCCAACTAATGCACACGTTCCCCCTCACACGCTCTCATAAACATGCTTGATCATAACAAGTAAATAAGAACGGGGTACATAATATGCATCTACTTTCATAACTGAAACAAAACCATTGCAATCTCAAACATATATTAACTCATAAAAAGATCCACCACAAAGGTATTACATAGATGACCGTAATCATGTTCAGCAGCTCATACGGTACTAATTAGTGAAGCTCGAGAGAGAGAGATACATAAGTTACTTCCACAAACCCATAGTCCAGAGGTGGACTACTCCCTCTTCATCATGGAGACGGTGGAGAAGTCGTTGGAGAAGATGGAGACCACGCCGGCAGCGCCCCGCCGGAGTTTTCCCCCTCCAATCTGCAGCTCCAGGTCTCTGTTTCGGTGTTTCTGTGTTTCTGCGGCGCTCCTTCCAGAGAACGTCGGGGGACTATTTTTATAGGCGTTTTTAGGTCAAAACGGAGTCGGTGGAGGAAAGATCGACAACGGAGCTCGAGGCCAAAGTGGGGGTCCCACGCGGCCAGGTACTGGCCGCGTGGGCCCACTCATCTGGGCCCTCGGGCCTCCGCTTGTTTGCTTCCTTCGCTCCCAGTCTTGTTCCTTCCAAAAATGATGCTCGTAAATTTCAGGTCATTTGGACGTCGTTTGGGTCCCTGAAACATTAAAATATAGAAATAGGGTTTTCTGCCTGCGCAGGGTTAATTCCATAAAAAATAGGAAACATATCAAATATTCCCAAAATCATTATAAAACAGTGATATAACCCTTATATGATGCAAATATGACTGGAATATAAGTAAAATAATGCAAAGTTCATGTATGCATTTTACATGCATCAACATCCCCAAGCTTAACCTATACTCGTCCTCGAGTATGAAGGTGATAAAACTAACATGGACTTTGCAATTTAATACTATCAATGGATATCAAAGATGATTACTATTGCTACATAGAGTAAAATGATTCATTCTTAAAAGGAGTAGCAATATGCAAGATAGTTTATGAAGTGATATCAAGTATTCAATGCAAGGATGTTCAATGATAATTCACAAAGTGTAACATAAGAGAAGAAGTACTATGGACCACATGTATGCATAATAATAAGTAAGAACATCCTACAATGGTCATAGAGTATTGGTGAAAATCTGAATATAAAAGGTGGACACTTTGGAAAGATATATATGAGTAGAGGTAAAGCATGAATAAATTTCATCTAACTTCTGAACTTCTCTACTTAAGTCAATGATTGTAATATGGTAATCCTTGGTGTCAAGCTCTCATTCCCCTATCATAGCATCTTGAATGATTAAGTTTAAAGTGAAAGCAATACGAGTAGTGTGCTTGACAAAGTACAGGTTGAAAGTCTCATGCCCCTTGAATACAAGTACCTACTCCATGTGTTACTCAACTTGGAAAACAAAGCAAGTTCAAGTTAAATATCATTGTAAGTAATAATAGTATCATTAAGAGCGTCAACTGGGGTACCTCTTGTCCCAGGATATGGAACAAGCCCATATCAAAATGACAAGACAAACAAACATAATGAACAATCTCAACACCCTTTTTATTTACCATTGGATAGCTTTTTATTGTAAGGTGTATCACAGAAGGTTCACCATAGCATGTAAGTAAATTTCCACCATGAATGATGCATGGCTTAGATTAGCGGCCCAGGCGTCTCTCTAACCATTTATACAAACTCATTTAAACTCACTTCATTTCCCATTTATTTCACCCATGGTAAGCATCCATAAACAAAAGTACATGATATCAACTAAATGAGATGATGTGCAATGTTGAAAGCTTGCCATGTGACAGCACATATGGCTAACTCTCAACCAAAGACATTTGTCAAGTCCACAACTCATAATTTTAATCACAATGGGTCATATTTTATTTATGCAATGAAAGTAAAGTGTGCATCAAGTTCGAGAGAGCTATATAACCAACTTTTCCCACAACAATTAACAACATAAGCATTTTCATTCAGAGGTATAGATAACACAAATATCATGATAAACATACTCGGAATAGCATAAAGCTAATAGGTAGATATGGTGGACTCACTGGAAAAACTTTGGTTGAAGGTGTTGGAAACAAGTTTTTGCTTGTTGGAATTTTTGGGCTAGCAAGAGGGAGAAAGTTGACCATCTAAATGCATGCATGAGTGTCCATAGAACTAACTAATCCATGTTAAAACAAGGTAAATAACATTTAGCATCAAAACATGAATAAAAGATAGCTCTTGATAAAATATTTGCAAATTATTACTCATTAACAAGCTCATGAATCATGCAATTATATGTATCTTTTAAAATTAACTCAACATCCCTTTTCCCAATCTTATAATAGCATCCAACATAATTCAACCCAAATTTCCAGTAGCTCTCTCATATATAAATGATAGTGTGGTGGTCTCACAAAATAAAAATCTAACCTAAACAAACAAAAAGACGCTCCAAGTTTATGCGATAAAGTGTTTCGATCGAAAAACAGAAGTTAGACGTGTGCAAACCGAGAGTGTGTAGGTCCAGTGGGGTTGTCTTCACATCCCCAAGCTTATGGTCTTCACCATCCTTGGATAGCTCTTGGTGCATCTCCTCTAATCCCTGTGAAAAAACTTCAAAACACCGTTTCTCCCATTTCTTTTTCTGTGGGGCACATTAGTAGTGATAAACAAATAGATTTCTTGCTGCATATAATCCTTAGAAAAAATTCATATGAATGTCCAGAAAGTGTATAATGTTGTATGCCTACTCATAAACTCAATTGGATCAAAAAGATTCATGTTAAAAGTTCTAAGCATGCATCAAACAAAATGGGACAGAATCTGTCCAGAAAAACAGCAGCAGCTAAACGTATTTTTCTACCCTACTTAACTTTGTCGGAAAATTCCGAAAAATTCATGCATACAGAGGATGAAAAGTTGCATACAGTTTAAATATGAGCTCATTCGGAGTTACAGAATAAGAATTAAAAATCATACCGTGCACAGATTCGTGCAGGAATAATCTCCGAACGCTATAAGCAACTTTTCATACCAAAATGAGTAAAACTTGGCACTTTATTAAAAATTCCAGAAACTAAACTAAACACTAAGTCTCTTGTTACAGCAAGAGGACACAAAGAAAATCACAAATAAAAACAACCGGGTTGCCTCCCGTAAAGCGCTTTCTTTATAGCCATATAGCTAGGCTTCTTACTTGATGTTTATTGTGGACGAAGCTCATGAGGGAGCTTGAATGATGTGTGTCCCTCTTCCTTGGGAAGTGTTCCATACATTTCTTGTGTGGAAACTGAAACTTCACATTCCCTTCTTTTGAATCAATGATAGCACCTGTAGTACGAAGAAAAGGTCTTCCAAGAATAATTGGACTAGAGGTTTTATTCCCCATATCCATGATTAGAAAATCAACAGGCACAAATGTCATATGTAACTCTACCAAACATCACTTACTTTTCCTAAAGCATGTTTAATGGAATCATCAGCAAGTGCAAGTTCAATAGAGCATTTTTCAAGATTTTTCAATTCAAGTACTTCATATAGTTCTTTAGATAAAACAGAGACACTAGATCCTAGATCAAGTATAGCATGGTGTGTCTCTTTTCCAATGGTTACTAGGACTTTGGGAATCCATACATCCCCAAGCTTAGGTGGTATCATAGCCTCTTGGTTGTACCTAGCAATCTTTTCTTTTAACACATGATTAGCAATATAAGAACCAAAACCAGCTTGGTTAACATTATAGAAGGATCACTTGCAAATTTTTGTAAGATAGATATTAATTCATGCAAGCTACAATTCTCTAAGTCAAGCAATGGTTCCTTGACTTCACTAAGCATTTTAACTTCTCACTCCAAACAAAATTCTCATTTCTCTCTTTAAAGCAGCATTCAAGGCTATTTGGAGATCATCCTCTTTTTCAACATAATTCTTAATATCCTTGTCTAAAGGTCCCAACATAGAAGATATTCTTTCATTTAATTCCCTAGTCAACTTCTTTTTAGACTTGGCATAATTCAATATAGTTTCCATTTTCAAAGAAATTCCCGAAATAGTGTTGTTTGTCTTCTTCATACTAGATTTTGTATGAAGGATAAATGAATGCATCTCATTTTTAGTAGGATAATCTTCCATATAAGTTTGTAGACATAATATTGACCTATCCATAGAAACTTTTAGTTGTTTGATCATAATTTCATCTTTTGATTCTATAGAATTCCCAAATAGATTTTCCATTAATTATTAGCATGTGAGGGATTTCCAGAGGCAAATCTTCCACTAGTCAATGAGTCTAGAAAACATTTTGACCACCCATCTAGACCATTATAAAAGTTTCTTATCAAAGTAGCAGGGGTATATTTGTTGGCACCATTTTTACTAATGCCCTTAATTCTAAACCAAGCATCCATTAACGACTCTCCATAGTATTGACCAAAGTTGTTCATTTCAACACTAGAAGCCATTTTGATAAAGTTTTTATGTGTTTTTTAATTTTTTATGCAAAACTGAAAATAAATATGCAAACCGAACTAAAAAATGCAAGACAATGACAAAACAAGATAAATTGCTTTGAAGGTAAAGATGGATAAGATGATGCTCACGTAGGTGCAACCTCCCCAAACTTAGGTGTTAGCACAAGTTGGTGATGAAGTTGACTTGGTGGGATATCCTTGGATAAACCTTTCAGCAATGATTCCCCGGCAACGGCGCCAGAAAACACTTGCTGAGCGCTAAGTTGACGAGGGAATATATTACGGTGTTGCTTCTATCTCCCCGGCAGCGGTGCCAGAAAACTGTCTTGATACCCAATGATGCTATTATGACGGACGCCAGAAAACAGTCTTGATGGCGTGGAGTTACCTGCGTCAAAAGAATATGGGTTAGGTTGAGACTCCAAGTGCAGAGTGTGTAGTAAGTGGAAGACGTGTTTTCCCCACGAGGGTGACTCGAGGGTTTAATATCGAACTCTCGGGGAATCAGTAGTGAAGATTTATCTTTCCTATCCTTCTTTTGGTTACCTACAAAACAAAGTAAATGTTTTGGTCCTCAACCTCACCTAGTGGTTGTCAAGCACAAGGTGTTAGAATGATATCAAGATAATATGCAATGCAAACAAGAAATAAATATGCAATGATGGTAAATAAATATGCAAGGATGGTGGTAGCAATGATAAATGATATTTTTGGGTTTTATATGATGAATGCAAGATGGAAAAGTGTTTTTGTATTTTTGGATTTTTAAATGGCAGAAAATGGTAAAGTGGTTGGAAAGGTGTTTCTTATGATTAAAAATGGACTGGGGTTCATAGTTTCACAAATGCACTCTCTGTTTAATAAAGTGGTAGACAATGGAACACTAGAGTTGACATATGAGATTGCAACACAACAGTTTAATGACAAGTTGTAATTATATGGGCATCACGTCCTAACATAGAGACCTTTTGGTTATTAGTCTCTCTTATACTCCACCAAGATGCGAACTAAATCATAACACCTCGATAATTAAGATAACTCAGAGTATAGCAATAAGTATCATGACATGAAGTTAAAATAAGAACATGCTAGATCTAGTCATGGAGGAAGTGGCAATGGTCACACCCACATCTCCGGTAGCATGGTATTTCTTTTTATCCCTAGTGAGGTAACAAAGTAAGGTAAAACACCCAAGTGGATCGCAGAACTTTCTCTCATGTTCACTGCACTAGCCACCCCCCGTTACTCCAACTAATGCACACGTTCCCCCTCACACGCTCTCATAAACATGTTTGATCATAACAAGTAAATAAAACCGGGGTACATAATATGCATCTACTTTCATAACTGAAACAAAACCATTGCAATCTCAAACATATATTAACTCGTAAAAAGATCCACCACAAAGGTATTACATAGATGACCGTAATCATGTTCAGCAGCTCATACGGTACTAATTAGTGAAGCTCGAGAGAGATAGATACATAAGTTACTTCCACAAACCCATAGTACAGAGGTAGACTACTCCCTCTTCATCATGGAGACGGTGGAGAAGTCGTTGGAGAAGATGGAGACCACACCGGCAGCGCCCCGCCGGAGTTTTCCCCCTCCAATCTGCAGCTCCAGGTCTCTGTTTCAGTGTTTCTGTTTTTCTGCGGCGCTCCCTCCAGAGAACGTCGGGGGACAATTTTTATTGGCGTTTTTAGGTCAAAACGGAGTCCGTGGAGGAAAGATCAACGGCAACGGAGCCTCGAGGGCCAAAGTGGGGGTCCCACGCGGCCAGGTACTTGGGCCGCGGGGGCCCACTCATCTGGGCCCTCGGGCCTCCGCTTGTTTGCTTCTTTCGCTCCCAGGTCTTGTTCCTTCAAAAAAATGATGCTCGTAAGTTTCCAGGTCATTTGGACGTCGTTTGGGTCCCTGAAACATAAAAATATAGAAATAGGGTTTTTTGCCTGCGCAGGATTAATTCCATAAAAAATAGGAAACATATCAAATATTGCCAAAATCATTATAAAACAGTGATATAACCCTTATATGATGCAAATCTGACTGTAATATAAGTAAAAATAATGCAAAGTTCATGTATTCATTTTACATGCATCACAAACATACTTAAACGTAGCACAGATGCATCACGCAACCTTAAAATAACGGGAGCAATAAAAAAAGTCAGTTGAAAGAGATCACACGTATCAAATAATCCTTCAAAGACACTGCCATCATGAACTCATCGGCTAGACCATAACACGGTTACATCGTGCAACCTTACAATATCGGAGCAATCAAAAAAAGTCATATAGAAGCGATCACAAGTTCTCTGTTTTAGTTCTCGTTATTCCATAGTTTAGTTTATTCATAGTTACCGCGTTCCAAGAAATGAATAGAGTAAGCTATTTCATGCTCAGAGTTGGGTGAACTAAGAGCTATGATAGATAATAAGCGTAATTGGTTGGAAAGCACCTTTTAGCTCCTTGGTTTCATATAGTGTTCAATACATCGCGTGGAAAGTAGTATAATCATCCAGTGTACGAACCAACCAATAGACGTGACAAAGTTGGCTGGGCTACCCTCACAACACAGGCTTCGGCCTATGAGTTGCTCTGTGCAGGTGTCTTGTGGCCCAACAAAATCCAACTTTTGTTCGTAGAAAATATGAAGTTTCTAGCACACGATATTGAAAAGATGGCTGCCAATAAATACAACCATAATTTGCATTAATGCAATAACATCTAGGAGGATTCGATGGCAACTTTACGGAAATCGTGAAATCTAAGATAAGATAACGCGCATCGTACGCAGGCTGTTAGCGGGACACAAAAACGGACAATGTAGTATTTGGTCCATATAAAATAACATAAATGCAAGATTTGTATCCGAATTATACCCGATCGAACAATTAAACGTATCTCTATTTACAATATTTCTTACCAATATTAAATGATTTGTTCCATATATATTTTATCTGAAGTATCAATTTAAAACCATGCATTTATTCTTCTTACCTATCTCGTCATGATGCATATTTTCCACGCGGTTTGGATGCCTTTAAATACCGACGGGTACGAACGCTCTGCACCAAAATAGTTTGAGGAGTCCATTCAAATCATCTTGGAGTTTTCTCATATAGTACTGCACCTGCAAGGACGGATAGCTACCGGAGTCTTCCCGTGAGACAGGTGATCCAATATTGTCTCTACCTATAAGAGTTTTGGTATTCTTACTTCCTCAATGTGTAAACTTGAATATGAATTATATGCAACAGGTAGTATTGATCCCACTTGTTCGTGGATGATATGTGTAGCATATATTAGAAGTTTGTAAACTTGATCGTGGATACAACAAGTAGCAACATACATGTCACTAGGACTATGTGTAACTTGTGTGATCGTACATTATTTATATAAATGATGTTGTATATTAGCATGGATATTGTAGATGGATATATAGTACTTCCTTTCATGTCTGACTATCGAATATCTTTTTCGGAGGCAAAATTGCCTCCAGAAATATTTTGTTGGTCTCAGAAACGCATTATGAAGATTTACATAGACATCAACAAGGTCTTAGTAATATTTATAACTTCTATGCGTTAACTTTGTCTTATTTGTTATTAATATTAATGCTCCTTCGTGTAAGCCTTAAGGTCTTAATTTTGTCTTGCATTAGAGAGATGTGGTTGATTGAACGAATCTAAATGTGTAGTTACATCTAAAATGATTATGGAAGACACGATAACATTATTATTGACTTTATCAGTTTCTTTGTAGCATTGAACACCACTTGATTTTCCTTGTCAGTATACATAAAAGATCATATCCGAATATCAGTAACTAATAAATTAGACTAGAAAACTTTCAGTTCATATAAGGATATGATCTTTCAGTTCATATCCTAATGTGTCAACCATTTGATGCTAGTGATATGTTTTTGTTAACTTCTATAAGGTTTGTTGGACACTAGCTATGATTATGTTATTTGTTTCTCCAGTTGGAACCACCAAAAAGTTCGTTTACTCCCACTTCTTTTCCACATAAGAACACATGCATCCAGATGGTGGTGAATTTTCATTTAGTTTTGAAGTTTTCAGTATTGCCAGTTCCTTGGCAATTGTGATTTCAATAAATAGTATGGCTAAGCTAATACATTTTAAACAAACTAGTATCAAATTAGTCAATATATAGATCCTTTATGTTTTCTTCTAAAAATACCCTTTTAAGTAGTCAACTATATAGCTACATAATTACTTTGTTAAGACAAGTAAAATTAGTTACATAATTTATGCACTAAAACTGCACAATTATTACACTTATTTAGTGATCATGTGTAGTTTTCAATTTCATTTAATTTAGTTTTTCTAGTTTCTTTAGGTTTGACCATTTTCATAACATGCATTCCGACTTCATAGAATTATATTGTTGTTGAACTTAGGAATGCATGTGACCTTTTTCCTTTAAATTGCTAAATATTTTACTAAAATGGCACATGTTGTAAGTGTGAAAATATTTATATGTGGAATTGCATATTTATTGAAAATTTTCTTTCCGTGATAGGATCACTATAGGTCCATAATGCACACATTCAGATTTTCTCTAACGTGCTTCTTTGCCAAACGGTTAGAAAGACTTATCATGTATGGATACATGATGATTATGTCTGGTGGATGCACACCACATAAGATTGACTTACCATAAAAACAGTTAGCTGCGTAACATGTCGTGTGTAGTTTTTTTTTGCTACTTTTTATTATGGACAAGAGACTATTAGGAAATCCAAATGGTTCGATTCCCTTTTAATGGTTGATTTTAACTACGTTTTCATAAGAGTGAAATAATATGTGTAGCAAGTATTGTTCTCATTCTCACTATATTAGTTGCAACTATTACATATGCAGGTTCCATATTTACTATGTAAAAAATATCACACCTCATGTGTACGATTAAGGCTGCCTACTTTTTCACATTCTCACTATCAATGCCAATTGTAGAGTTTGTATTAAAGTTGTATGTTCGTGCTATGTCATAATAATTTCAATTTACATGTGTAATGTTATTTCTGCCTATTATTTTGAATTTTGATGTCGAAGTTAGATCAAGTGTTTTCATGTAAAGTGCATATTTATTTTTGTGCAGTTTTTCCTTTTTATCATGTGCAATTTGCATTTATATTTTTTTGATAATGTTCTCTAATTCCATATTTTTTCTTTGATATATGGGATGACGATGTGGTCTAAATGATTGTATCTCTATCGCATCGATTAACCTATGTTGGCCTAAATTTCCCTATTGACTGTTTTAGACATTATTGTCACTATGTTGTCTCTAATTTGGCTATGCATCTATATCATTTTGTATTCGCTACCATTTTTGTAGATTTTAAATCATTGAAAATGAAATGGCCAGAAGTATTATGTTGTCCACATATCTTGTTTGGTGTTATATGTCTTCCATAAGGCCATATACGCTAGACAAATTGGAAAATAATATGCATGCCAATATAAATAAAGTTGTAAGTGAAAAAATAATCTAAAAAAATACTACCAAAGGGCATATTATATTTCAGTGGACATCCAATTGATTCGGGTGCACAAACAAACCGATATTTAGGAAATCTCGGACTACTGATTAGGGATAAACAGTCGTATACGAGTACTTATAGAAACGTTTCTCTAGCATGCATGTGTTGTTTTTCCTGTATCTGTCCCCACATGTAGGCTTACGTTACTCACTTCTATATTTGACATTCTGGGATTTTTATTTGTTATAGATTATACTTTTACCTAACACACACTTGGAATATGAGGATTGCACAAACTATAGATCCCACTATATGTGGATACGCAACTTTGTTTGATTAAATATATAGCAATGAATACACATTAGTGCAAATAATAGTTTTCGCTACATTGAACGTCATGCACTCTCAGATTATCGATAAAATGTACTATCTCCGTTCCATAATCTTGTCGTGGTTTTAGTTTAAATTCGAATTAAAACCATGACAAGAATTATGAAATGGAGCAAGTACTTCTATCTCCGTTCCATAATCTTGTGGTTTTAGTTTAAATTCGAATTAAAACCACGACAAGAATTATGAAATGGAGCAAGTACTTCAGTATGCTGATAAGGAGGTAATAAATAAGAGGCATATACGACATAGAAAGTACCATGAGCTATACACTTGTACGCCTCCCGCTATTTACCTTTACAACCGCTACATAACGTTGTTCGCATATGTTGGTTTCAGTTTATCAGGTCACCATGGACAGAGAATGGCAGCAGCAAAATGGCAAAGTGCATGATGAGCTTGACCTCACCATCCCAAGCGATGACAAAGACTCGTTCTGGAACAATCTGGCCACCGTTGATGATGATAACGATGAAGAGGAAGAAGAAGAAGAAGATGATGCCACAGATGAAGACTATACTGGTGCCGCGAGTTCTAGTAAGAAGAAGAAGAGGAGGAGTACGGTAAGCAGGAGTGCAAAGCGTCATGACAGAGAAAAGATTCAACAGCTTGAAGCGTATGATATATACTTGCTCTTGTTTTTTAAATCTTAATCCAACCAACATATGAACAAAATCCACTCTGGTGATATGCAGTCTGTTCCTGGAATGCCCCCACCCTGATGAGAATCTACGTTTGCACCTTGCGAAGAAGCTTGGCATGCGTGCCACGCAGGTCAAGTTCTGGTTCCAAAATCGGCGCTCCGCCAAGAAGGTAGAGACTAAATTTTCCATCGGTAGCTGTTTACAAAAGATTTGCCAAGTAGTTCTATATAGTATGTGATTACTAATCCGATTTTATCAAGATAGAGATAGCACTGCTTGCTTTTCCATCATATTCAGATATGTTCTACTCTGTTAAGCAGAAATTGAACAGTGTGCGCCTCGCAATTGTTAAATGCAGAACCAGCTTGAGAGGCAGGATAATAAGATGCTCCGGGGAGAGAATGCGGCGCTAAGAGCTGAGCAGCATGCCCTCAAAGCGGCGTTGCTGAAGAAGGCCTGCCCCACATGCGGAGGACCGATGGTGCCCCTTGAGGAGGGCTCGGATAAGCAGCACCTGGTGCTAGAGAACGCGAGTCTCAAGGACCAACTCTTCCATGCAAACGCCTTTTTCAACCAGGTGATCTCTGAAGGAAAGGCACCGACGCCAACGTCTGGCGGCTATGGCCAGCTTGCGGCCGACACCGATGGCGCGTTTGTGGTGGACCCTGCGTGCAACCTCCCCCGCCACACCCCGTTCTCATGGCCACTACGGCGCAGGTCTGTGTGCGCCGTAGCTGCACAAGCACAGCCACAGCCACGGCCAAGGAGCAACGCACCGCGCTTTTCGGGCGAGTGCTCCGTGCACGGGACGAGTTCATGATGATGGTGAAGAAGGACGACACAATGTGGCTGCCAACGCTGGACGGCGAGGTGCTCGACTACCAGAGGTATCACGACGTCGTGTTCCCAGGTGTACTCGGGCCTTGCCCCATGGGGTTCGGCGCCAATGGCACCCGGGATACTGGCATGGTTTTGGGCACTGGACCTGAACTTATCAGCATCCTTACGGACGCGGTAACACACACCTCTCTCTCTCTATATCTCATCAAAGAATGTTACAGTAGCCAGTATGTCATGCCAAATGTATATCATTCTTTTTCTGTGTGTTTTTGTTTTGCAGACCCGCTGGCGTGAGGCGTTTCCGGCATCGTGGCAACTGCTGCCGCCAGCAACATCGCCCCCCCTACTGCTCTCCATGGGACAGTTCAACTGGCAAGTTTTTGTGATAATACACAATATGTAGTTCAGCTGGTTATACATGGCTGAGTTGTGGAATCCGTGGCGCATTTGCAGATGCATGTAAACCTAATGGTGTTGTCGCCACGGATGCCGATTTGCAAGGTGAGGTTTGTGAGGCATTGCCAGCTTGTGGAGCCAAACATTTGGGCCGTGGTGGACGTGTCTGTCCATGACCTCTACGAGCAGGACAGCGCATCTGACGCCAACACATGGATCAATGCTGGCGTGCCCATGGTCTGCAGGATGCTGCCGAGCGGGTGCCTTATTCAGGACATGAAGAATGGTTACTGCAAGGTACGCACTCCGCCGGTACATACTTCAGGAATTAATGTGAAAATTCATCCCCTCATGTCGTCCCCAACTTGCACGTAAATTCCAGGTGACATGGATTGTGAACGCAGAGTACGACAGGACCGTGGTGCCGGGGCTGTACCACACACTGCTCCGCTCGGGCCACGGCCTCGGCGCGCGCCGCTGGCTCACATCGCTCCAGAGGCGGTGCCAACAACTTTCCCTTCTGCGCTCAGACCCCGCTCGTTATGCCGGCAAAACATGTGAGCACCGACCATCGACCAAAGATAAAATCGAACAGCAATACACACATATATATGTATCCTAACTGTTTCTCTTTGGGTGCTGAAATTTCGCAGCAAGTGCCATATCTCCCGAGGGGAGAAACAGTGTCCTGAATCTGGCGCAGCACATGACAGCATACTTCTGCGCCGCCATCTGCGGTGCTGGTCCTAAGGGCCAGCCATGGAGTAGCGTCGAAGAGTGGCGCGGCACTAACGGCGTCGGCGCCGAGAGTTTCGAACTGGCTGTGCGCATGGCGACTGTGACTGTGCGCAATGGTTGTGGTGCACTAGGAGCGCAGGCAGGACTAGTGGTCTCCGCTGCCACGACCGTTTGGCTACCCGGTACACCGGCGAGGCACGTGTTCGACTACATCTGTGACGGCGATCGCCGTGCCGAGTGGGACACCTTCTCCAACTGTGCGCCGGTGCAGCAGCAGGACTATGTTGCCACCATCCAGTTTCCTCATTACGCCGTCTCCGTCCTCCGCCCCAAGGTAAGCTGCATTCTAGTTTCAGACATTTTTATCATCGCTACTGAGTACTGAAACATTGTCGTTCAATATACTCCCGAGAAATTAACCTTTGGGGATGACCATATTGCTGCTCTACATCCAAGCTCTAATTGTTGTCCACTTTTCTTCTTGAAATTGTTGCAGGCTGCTGATGGATCCATCCACAGGAAGTTGCTCCTGCAGCAAGTGTGCGCCGATGCGTCGTGCATGCTGCTGGCCTATGCTCCGGCGGAAGAGCAGGACCTGAAGGAAATCATGCGTGGAGGCAGGCACGCCTACTCCCTCCTGCCCTCCGGGTTCGTCATCCTCCCTGACGGCCACGGCGACGAGCAGATCCCTCCAGTTGACGCCAAGTGCTCCTCCGGTGCTGGCACGAGCCACAGGACCAATGATGGGTCTCTCGTCACCGTTCTGTTCCAGAGGCTGCTGGGCGGACCACCACTGTCGGATAACCTCACTGCACAGATCGTCGACAACGTCGCAGGTCTGGTCTCACGTTCCATCGTGAAGATCAAGGAGGCTGTCCATGCCAACGTCGTCGTCACTGCCTGATGTGATCGTCTTCTATAGTTTTAATAGGGACTGATTATCCCTCAAATAAAAACAATCATAATAAAATATACTATTGTAGACTTCAATTACAAATTTCTTTCAAAGATTAGATGGGAGTGCCTATCCAACTCCATTACTCCATGGATATGTTGTAAGCATTGAACTGTGCAAATACTTTGTTTTTTTTCCAAACAGATTTATGAATCGTTTGTTTTTATTTGGTTGATGTCTACCCTTGGTTTTGAGCTTAGATCGAGCTCACATGAGTCAGAGATCTAGCTTTTTTGTGTGTGTGGAGAGAAAGCCATGCCTTTATTACTTAAGAATGTTTGGTGCTAAATACATAAAGTTCGGCGAACCAGTGAGTCAAACATGGCACCCAACAGGTAGACATGTTGCTATTCTCCCTAGCCTATTCATTTGATTCCATTTTTGTGTGGCTAAAGAGAACATTCTGAAACTGTGGTCTCTTTGCAGAAATTCTTTCCAATATCACACTGAAAGAGCCAAGATTAGGACCTTCAATACTCCGGATAACCTACTGACAGTCGGGCGTTATCAGTAATTGAGAGAGATGAAAATCGGCTGCCCGGGAGAACACCTTGCTGCAAGCTGCTGCTTCCAGAACAGAAGATTCAGTAAAACCCGTTAAGACTATAACCGAAGCTCCAAGATATTGGCCTGTATGATTTCGGCTAACAGCACCGACAGCATGACATTCACCAGATCCTGATACACCTCCATCAACACGAATCTTGCAGTCTTCTCCAGCGGTGGTTTCCCCGCCCCCTAGGTCCCTCCTTCCTTGTATATTTTCATTCAGATTGCAGTTCTTTGTAGACTCAAGATACAAGTCCTTTCCTTGGCAGCCTTGCCTTGCCTAGTAGTCCTTGCCACAACGCCCTTCGAGAACGGACTCGAGAAGGGTAAGATCACTTGTCCATTCACGTCAACATTGTCAGACCTCTGTTTAAAATAGCGGGCTATTGTGTTTGGTGTCGGTGATTTCAGAAGCTACAAAAGGCTATAGCGCAGCTATGGCCTTATAGCCGGTTTGCTAAATAATGGGAAAAAATCATATTTGGGCAGCATATATTTGTATATATATCAATAATTCACATATGCATAACATATTAAAAGTTCTGGACATGGTTCTGTCCACATTTTACAAGATTAAGTAGCACAATTCAGAACATAGTTCTGTCCAAATATTAGCACATTTTGTCCGAGCTGGCCCGAGCATATTTGGCTTGAGAGGGACAAATTTGGTCTGAGCGAGACAAATTTTGGTCCAAATTTTGGCCCGAGCATATGAATGTGGACAAAATCTAAAACATTTTATATTTAGGAACGGAGGAACATATGAATGTGGACAAAATCTAAAACATCTTATATATAGGAACGGAGGGAGTAGTTGGTATCTTTAAGAGTGGCCAGCACAATCATGTCTAGCGATTGTGGTGCCCATTGATTGGAAGTAGGGATGCAAGCGAACGTCCAGCAAAATCCCACATAATCACTTAATCAGGGATTAGTACAAATTGCAACTAATCTCTAAAAAAAATGCTACAACTAAGCTGACTGTTTTAAAGTACGAAGCGGGGCGGATCGGGCGCCCCTTTGCATCCCTAACTCGAAATAACCGTCCCAATAAAAAACGTAGAAAGTGGTAATGCTGGTTTATAATTCATAAATTAAAGGCTAAAATGCAAAATAAAACGGACCACAAGAATGCAGGGGAATAATTTTTTAGAAGAACTAAGCAACTTAGAAGAATATTTTTTATAGCAATTAGAGAATCCATAATTTAGGGTTTGGGATCGGCTTATTCCTGTTACCTCGGGGTGGCATGCATGCTGGGATAAAAAAGAGGTGGGCGACGGATGATCGGCTCGGCGAGCGGTTTGCAGATGCAGGGATGCTCGATTGGTGGAACCAAACGCAGGACGGAACAGAGTGTCCGCCGTCCGTTCCTCGCCTCGTGGAGTCATGGCTCATGGGGAGTATTTTTTGCCAAAAATGGCCCCTGGGCTAAACTAAGACATATGTGGCCCTTTTGTGAAACTATTGTCCAAATCTGGCCCCTGGGCTCGGCGCCAAATGGGCCGGCGCCGAAGTTGTACAGCTCGGCGCCAAAATGGGCCTCTGCCGAACCGGTCGGCGCCAGCCCATTTTGGCGCCGAGCTGTACAACTTCGGCGCCGGCCCATTTGGCGCCGAGTCCAGGGGCCAGATTTGGGCAATAGTTTCACAAAAGGGCCACATATGTGCTAAGTTTGCTAAAAGGGCTAGATTGGATGAAAAATACTCATGGGGAGCGGCCGAGGGGAGACGTCGACGGGAATTTGGAGCAGGAAATGAAAGCAATGCGTTTGTGCGATTTAATTGTTTCTAGCCTGTTAGGTCAGGCCAAAAGGCAATTTAATGGGTCTCCCACCTCCTTCTAATGGGCCTCGATGCCCACAAGGCCATAACAGCTAACCGCACGTCAATTTCATGGACACATGCCTCATCTAAGCAATGAAGCCTAAGGCCCCATTCGGTATGGAGGAATTAGGCAGGATTTTCCAAGGAATACTGTTCCTGCAGGGATTGTTTTTTCCATTGCTACTTTCGGGACGCATGAACCGTCCACAGTATTCCAAAGAATTCCAAAGAAAACTCCAGTTTACAGTGGCAATTCCATGGCATCAACCCGGCCCAAAGTTTTTGCGGAAGACCAACGCATGGCGATAGTTATGAATCGAATTAAGAAATGTCGTCTCGTGGGCATGTGTGCGGTAGGATTCAAATTATATGCCATTCACACCATTAGAAAAACCTATCTGTGGCCAAATAAACTACCGTTAAAGCTACCATTCCTAGTCCAGCCAGCATGGATGGGGTTCAGAGCACACTGGAAAGCATTTTGTTCATAGCTGTCATATCTACCATATGTCTTGCCTGCCGCTCTGAAAAGAAGACGTTAAGTCAAGTTTCATAGTACCTGTATTCTTCTGTCATATGAATACATTTTACATATACGATCAGCCCACATCAGATTTTGGATGAACTACTAACAGATACGCGAAGGACATTATAGGTCACCAACCTTCAGTCTGACGCTGCCGGTGCAATCCCCGAGACCTCCCATGCCTATTGGCCATAGCAATTCTGAATTTCTTCCATTCAGCAGTAGTCCGTGGGCATAGACTAAGAACATTATATCGAGTAGTCACTTCTAGTGATATATATGGTGAGTTTTCTCGTCATTGTTTGAGAACCTTGAATTATTACTAACCGAGGCAAAGGAATGAAAACCCCGGGAATTTTCCTCTCTTTCAAGGGTGTGATGAATTTTAGCTCTGGAACGCCAGTAAACCACCTTGTCCTTGCATTGATGGCCTGTTGGAGAGCGAAGATAGCGAGATGGCCTGAGTTCCTCCATATGATCGGGAAAATCAATTACGAGCCGGCAGTTAGACTCCATCGTGGCCGAGGCAGAGAACGACTGAGCCCACTGCTTGAAGCGGGCACGGCAGTGTCGCAAGAGAGCCACCAAGCGAGAATTGTATTCAGAGCGATAGACGAGTGGCCAGGACGAGGAGATGGCACCCTGTACGAATTATGATTGCACCAGGACTGCTTGAAACCAAAAATATTAGACTTAGAGATTGAAGTGGACACGTGCACCATGAGGCCGTCAGCAGAAATAAGCAAAGCATGTCCACAAGATGAACAGGAAAATTCATTCATTGTTTAAAAATTAGGGTGTTAAGCACAAGGTTCCATTGCACATAACAAAATCAACAGATGCATCCTTTGGTAATAATACAAATGACTCACACTTGAGAGAAAAAAACAAGAGAAGTGGTCCAAGATCGCGGAGGAGGAAACATCAGCTTGAGACAATCATTTTACCTTGAAAATGTCTATTATGACACAGAGGGCAAAACGCCCGTTTTTCTTTTACAAAAGGAAGCATTACAAATAACAATGTTGCATGGTTCTCCCGTGAGATCTATTGGTCTCTGATTTACGGATGTGGTCTTTCACGATGGCCCTAGTCCTGCCAGCTTGGATGGGCTCAAAGTGCACTCGAAAACATCCTGTTCATAGCTGTCGCATCTACCGAATGTCGTGCCTGCACCGCTGCACGTCTGATGAGAAGTAGTTTAGTTAAATTTCTAGTACTTGTATTCTTCTGTCATACTCCCTCCGATTCATATATTTGTCATGGAACAGAGGGAATACATTTTATGATCAGCCGACATCACATTTTAAATGGCCTATTAACAAATATGCGAAAGTAATTAGTATATGTCACAAACCTCCATTGTGTCGCTGCCGGTGCAATCCCCGAGACCTCCCATACCTATTCGCAATGCATATGATGTCGTAGTAAATAAGGAATTTTTCCATAGCAATTCTGAATTCCTTCCATTCAGCAATAGTCCGTTGGCATAGACTAAGTACATTGTATCAAATAGTCACTTGTAGTTGTAATGATATATATGGTGAGTTTTCTCTGACATTATTTGGGATGTAGTGTCCTGCAAGATCTTAGCAATTGATTACATATCAATTCTCGTCCTACTCTTGTAATTTATGAACAAGGCTGAAAATTGGATACTATCTTTAGTTAATATTAACCGAGACAGAGAAGTGGAAAAACAGGGGACTTTTCCTCTCCTTCAAGGGCGTGACGAATTTTAGCTTGGAGAGGAGAATTTTTTCATGACTTGACAGCTGCCTGTGTTCCACTTGCCCCATCAAAGGCCGGCAATCAGACTCCCTCGTGGCCTACTGCTTGGAGCGATAGACCGACGACCAGAACGAGGAGATCACAGCCCTGTACGAATTATGATTGCACCATGACTGCTCGAAACAGAAAAGATTAGACTTAGGGATTGAAGTGGACACGTGCACAATGAGGGGAACATGATCAGAAGAAATAAGCAAAGCATGTTTCACAAGATGAAAAGGAAAATTCCATTGCATATAAAGAAATCAACAGATGCATCCTTATGCAGTAATACAAACGACTCACACTTGAGCGAAAAAACAAGGGAAGTGATCCAATATCCCGGAGGAGGAAACATCAGCTTGAGACGATCATTTTACCTTGAAAATGTCAACAACAATGGAAAAGCTCGCCAATAAGTGATTAGGTCAAATGCGTATACTGGGAATCAGGAGAAACACCGAATGTTCTGTATGGCAACTGGTTTGGCGTGAGCCAGACCTCGAATGGACATACTGGTCTGTAATAACCAACACCGGAAAGGAAAGCAGCCTCCAACGTCTGTTTTTGCAAGTCATAGTCTTTTACCCCGCTCCATCGGTCAAAGAGCTGTGAAGTATATACAGTTTTGTCTCAGCTCCGGGAATTTGTCGGTGGACAGAACACCTGGGCTATTCTGCCCGAGGAACAGCGTGTGCCCCTGTAGAGCCTCCGTGGGGTTTAGTCCTACCATTTTGTGACTTTTGCGATCTAGCTTGTCTATTTCGACCCTGACACAGTCCTTCCGGCGCCTGTCGAGGATGGCACGTACCCGTAGGAGATCTCCCCATGGAGTCGGGACCAGGTACCTCCTGATAACATTAGATGAATTCTCGTCGTCCTTGGCTATGATGGTTTCCTTTTCCGGGTCGCGCCTTCCGCGAAAGTCCAAGGACACAAGTATCCCTTTCATTGTCAGGGCGTAGAACTTGCCACAGTGGTGGATAATATCGGCGAGACTATCACCATTTGAGGGGATCTTGGAAACTTGCCGCCAAGAACCTTTTTTTGACTATGACTACGGCGGGCTCTTAGAGCCAGCCTGAACTTCATTAATCAACTGCCTATGAGACTTTGCAGCCTCTACAAGATAGGTTCAAATGAACCAGAGATTACAGGGGTACATGAGAAGAGAATTAAAAGAAAAGAACGCACACCGACAATACATAAGAGAGGGTTACTCCGAGAAAAACTCGGAGACAGTTGATTGATGAGAAGCTCATCACGACCCAAGCACTGCGATCACAAAGGAGGATCCACCGGACATGACAGCGGAGACCCAGCCACGACACTGCACCATCAACGTAATCGAACACCAACGCACATCCGAGGCCACACAGCGCGCCGACACCACCTGTGTCGGGGGCATGGCCGAAAGGTCGCACGCGGCTAGACGACGCCACGACGCCTGTGTGTCGCCGGCTGAAGTTGAAGGGCATCGGAGATACCCTCACCGCACGTGGAGGTCGCCGCCGTAGTCGCAGGGCGTAGCACCACCGAGTGCAACCCCAACCCCATCTGGGTTCGATTACCCGAAGGGTGGGCTAGCCTAGAGCACGCACGAAGACCACCCACGCCGGTCACGCCATAGGACTTCGACAGGATCCGACACGAGGGCCTAGCAACCGACAAGGAGAAGCAACCACCACCACTGCCACGGCTCACCTCGCATCGAAGAGAAGACCGCATCCATGGCCGCCATCTGCAGAACCATGGGGCACACCAGAACAGAAGGAACAACGTCCTCTGACACTGATGGCGAGACAGAGGGGCTCGACACCCAGCCACGACGCCCCCCCACGTAGGGAGCACATCACCACCATGACCGCCATCTGCGAAGCCACAGCACCCGCCATCAACAACGGCGCCCCGCTGCAGGATGATGGCCAGGTGTAGAGGAAGACAACCCTCGCAACCACCGGAGAGCACCACACCGGCCAACAGAGGATGCCCGCGTCGGCACAGCCGAGCACCACCTAAACCGACGGCACCCCCGGGGCCGGGATCAACGGCCGGACCCCCGGGGCGCAGAGCAGCACCCAACAGGGGCCCTCGTGGTTGTCGCGGAACCAGGAGCAGCCGGCCCGCCAAGCCCATCTGGGCCTAGACAGGCCCGCCCAGGAGACGCCGCCGCTCCTGCGCCGCCACGCAGCGGCAGCGCCGCCACGCTGCACGTCCACACCACGGCGCCTCCACGCAGCCTCACCGCGCTGCCCCGAGCTAGCAGGGCTGCCGCCCGGGCTCCTGTCGAAGAAGCCGGCCCACGCCGCACCGCTGTGAACTGGAGGAGGAAGATGGGGCCCCGCCACCGCCGAGCCACGCGGGCTTTGCCCGGCGACTCCGAATGGGCGGCGGCGAGGGGAGGCGGGGGCGGCTAGGGTTCGCTCCTGGCCGCCCGCGGGAGTGACCAGAGCGAAGTGTTTTCCTGTCGGCGCTAGCTAGCTACGACTTTACCTCGCCGCCAAGAACTGCTCCGTACTCTCGCAAAAGAGAGTCGCGTGCCCTCTATGTGGGCGACCAAAGCAATGGCGCCGCCTGCAGATGGAGAACCAGACAACACAACCTTGTCGTAGAAGTAGCTGCCGGGAGACACCAGATCATAGACAGAGTCACCGCCATGGTAAAACAGATAACGGTAGCCCTCGAGGTTCCCATCGTCTTCGTAGACGGCCTCGATGCACTCCGAGATGCCGGTGATCGCGGGCAGCGGGATCGTCGTCATGGCGAAGGGGTCGTAGAGGACGAGATTCGAGACCTCGTTGGCCACGACCAGCCAGCCGTGGGAGACGCCGCACAGGGCCACGGCCTTGACCCGGGGAAAGCTGACCTGGTAGGTTTTCTCATCCAAGAGTCTATGGAACTCGGAAGAAACGCATGGATCCCATGGATTACGACTTTGTTTCTTACCATATGGTGAGTCCGTCTCCAAGGACATGAGCCATGGCGTTGGCGGGACGTTGGCGGCGGCCGTGGTGGCAGAGCGCCATAACTGGCAGACGGCGCGGAAGGCGAGAATTTCGGGGAGCTCCAAGAGGTGAAGGACGTGGATGAGGAGATCGATGGGGAGGTCCGACCAGCCGCGGCGTGCGTAAGGCTCTGCCATCGTGGATAGAAAATACTGTATACATGTACTAGCTAATTGCCCGTGCGTTGCAACGGGGCGTAAATATTCTAGTAGGTTACCCTGACGACTGCTCAGGCTGAAATTTTGAGAGAGTGGCAACTATGAGCTCTCCACGCATTGAAGGCTGATGCAGAACTCAGGGGCTTTGCATTGCCAAACTCATTGAGAGAAAAATATAGGAGACTTAATCAAATGTTACTATTTACTTGTGCATGGAACTAAAAATACCGCTACTTATTGGTAAAAAACATTTAACAAGAACAAAAACCCTAAAAAATCGTGATCCTACATCACTGCATCTGCATCACTTCTTGATCCTATAATTGCTATTAAACGTGGCATCCAATTTTTGGATAAGGATAATAGAGTGCCAAGGACTAATAGAGTAAGGAGACCGGAGAATAGTTGCATAATATTTCGGAAAATTCGATGATCGGCTAAATTTGGATAAGCGAGCACATTATGTCCAGAGCTGGCACATCACTTGTGTCAAAATACATTTCAGCTGCATTAAGATTTAAAATCTGCAAGCATAGTCATAAATGACGATAAAACATTTCTAAGGAAATATAAAATTATCGGACACCATATCTTACATCATGTATCATAGTAGCTAGTACATGGAGAATGGTTACTCCAATATATTTCATTGGGCAAGATATATGCACGTGATAGCATAATACGATCGGACGCTCCACAAGTAGGAAGGCCCGAGAGAGCTAAAAGAACATATACAGTCAAAGATCTTGTATGTGCAGCCAAACAAGAGAAAATATATATTTACCGTCGCACTTGTGCGACAACGTAAATTCGGACTGCCCTGCGGTACAAACAACGGAAAAATTCTAAAATTGGTTTGCATCCATTCTCCACTATACGAATTAGTACCTGCCTCCAAAATTGGACTACACGTTACTGTCCTCAAAGGTGAGGAATTACACAGCCCCAAATGAATCAATCAACTAATTTGTTAACAGTAAATTAATCATAAAGATTACTTAGTGCATGCGAAACCCTCGCTGATATCTAGAAGGAATCAATTATTCATCCATGAGTGAATCAATCAAATATTTTTTGTGCCTACCAAATGAATCACATAAACTACTTAGGGCATGCAAACCTACCTCCAAGACGGGTGTAGCCATTGGTGGCAACACCTTAAACACGTTGTTGTTAATGGTCAGGATGTTGAGTACAACCACCCAGGTCAAACACAAGGATGTTCTTCTGACTACCCTTTTCGTCCAAACCATAGGAAAAAGCAGCAGTAGTTGGCTCATTGATGATCCAAGAAACATTCAGGCCAACAATCACACCAGCATCCTCTCGGTATCACTGAAGTACGCTGAAAATAGGTAACTGATAGAAGTGAACAATGACATTCATAGATTCGTCACTTATAAGACAACAACTAGATGACACCATTACTAACCAGGGACAGTGACGACAACGTCTTGATCTTCTTTCTAAGGATCATGGCACTGATCTCCTCGAGGCTGGAGAGATTGGTCTCTCCATCCTTGATCTTGACCTGAACGTGAGGCTTCCCCTCTCAGTTGACAATCTTGTAGGGCACAAAAGTTTCATGTCCCTCCACTTGTCCTCAAACCTGAAAATAAATGTTGCAGTTCAGGCATGACATATCAACAATAGCACGAAACAAGAGCACATAATAGGAAAGCAGTATTACTTATTCCAGTGAGACGTTGGACGTCAAAGATGGTCCTCTCAGGGCTGACAGCTTCCTGGTTATTGGCAACCTCATTGATGAGCCTCTCGCCATAGGTGAACCCGACCCATGAGTGTGATATGATTACCCTGACCATTGGCGATAATCTCGACATGACAATTCTTGTACACATCGACTCATGATTAGGTTGTACCGAGATCGATACCGATCACAATCCCAAGCTTCTTGGCATCCAACTTTGCAGCAGAAAGTGCAAACAGCGATCCTGCATACACAGAGGAAAGTTTCATAATGCAAAGTATTGATCTGACCTGAATAATATTGGAATACACACAACTGCATAATGCAAAGTATATATATTTAGCTCGTATCAGTAAATTTAAACTCAGCTACCTACGTACATTATTATATACACGTACTAAACTGAACAACATATAATTCAGCCCGCATCAGTAAAATTCAGTTCAGCCACCTTCATGCATTAATTTTAGTTGCAGTGGAACTGAATAATTTCCTGGGGTACTATTTCCATTGCACTGCTATGCTAGAATCAAGCAAAAACCCTCACGACCTACTACTCTTCATTTTCTATAATTATGAGCCTAAAACTGTACTCCTTACCAGTTTTATGCAGAGACTAAAGCAATAGTGCAAAACTTTGCACTGGAGCAGGAACACAATGCAGATCCTCAACGACAGGGCTATGATGCCACTGCTACAATGGAACCAGAATTGCACCAACAACTACGTCCGTCTACAGGTTTAAGTAGCGCATAAGTACTCAGAACTTGAGAGCTAATCGGAGACATGCCTCCTTGATGCAATACGTTGACATGCCATCTGAACCTGTACGCATCAAATTGATCCCATACACTTGCAGAAACACGAGAGCTCTGGCAGGAGCAGGAGGCGGAAGGACACAGGTAAAACGGATTGGGGGACGTGCTCACCTACGCCAGTATGAAGCCGACTCTGGGAAGAATGGCCATGAGACGTGGCGGACCGAGAACCCGCCCTGTCGGAATCCACTCTGATCAATCTCCTCGTGCACGATCTCCTCCACGCCAACATCGGCGAACGAGGAGTAGCCGTCACGAAGGTAGCGTGCCCTGCGCCTCAGCCGTGGCCGCGGTGCCGATGTTGTCCTTGGCGTCGAAGGGTTATGGTGCGCTGGAGCTTGTCGGCGCCATCATTACTTGAAGGGCGACTTTGGGAGAGGCAAAGCTCGGCCTACGCGCCATCTCCCGCCGCCGTCCAACTTTCCCCCTTGGGATTTAGGGTTAGCAGGGCAGATAGAAGGGGATGGGTTTCGGGTGATAGGGTCTCATCAGAGTGTGTGTACGGACGCCGGAGAGACGGGCCAGGGAGGAGAGGCGAGAGAGAAGCCCGGTGCCCGTGCTCTGCCGCCGCCGATCTGTCCTCCTCCCGAGTGAGCGCTCGGGGTCGTTTCTTTCGGGTGCGGGAGAAGGGGACGAAGGGGTGGGTTGCGGGTCGTACGAAGGAGGTTGGGTGAAACCCGAGCGAATCGCATGGTAGGCAGAGCGAAATTTTGGGACGGAGGCCCGATGATGCTGGTGAGCGAAGCGCGTTAGTTGGACGAAGTGGACGACGTAAACATGGAACCAAACTTTTCTTTTAGATAGGAGAGAAGAGAAACAGCAGATCTATATAGGGAAGTAAACAGAACAGGCCCTTGTACAGTTGTACGTTGCCCACTAGGATTAGAATTCCCTGCCCTTATGCGGTTATGCCGCCCCTTCAGATAGAAAGAACAAGTATATACTTCCAATCGATTTCGATTTGTGTATGCTCGGATTCAAAGAAAATGTCAATGTGATTGACTGAGACATTGAAAAGAGCAAATCAACTCTACAGCTAGCACCATAGAATCACATTCCATTCAAGCAGAGTTAACTGACGGCCGTGGCATAAACAATTAGCAGAGCATGTTCACAACAAGGCTGGAAACAATTCCAACAGTTACGACACTCTCATGACTGTGTTGGAACTAGTGCCGTACAACAGCCACAAATAGATGTGAGCAGATTTATATAGCAACACGTCCATGTACGTCCCCATACTCGGACTGGAAGTCGCCTTTTTTTTGTTGACCCCGACAGAAAGAACAAGGAATCTTTAGCTCCATGCACATCTCTCTGTTTAGGTCGACTGAACCTTGTGTTGAACAGGAGAAGAAACAAACTGCTTAATGAAAAAAGTTCGAGATGCCAGCACACCCACCGACTATATGTTATCAATGTTTTCTGGACGTACAATTGGTCACAACAAATGTATGTACGACCTCTGGTCCAAAATAGATGATGTTTTTATAGCGCTGCAGTAAAAAACTTTCAGAACTTAGGCTATCAATATATAGTTATCGCTACAAGAAATATGTTAACTTGTGACCTTCTGATAGTGACTTGGGAAATATTGATCATAAATCTATGACTATTTTAAATGCATTGGTCATAAGCCAGTTGGGAGGGTCTAAAGCCTAAATTTGTACGAAAATGCACAATGGCACCCGAGCACATATGCTCACGA
Source organism: Poa pratensis (assembly GCA_947311845.1). Classification (NCBI taxonomy): domain Eukaryota; kingdom Viridiplantae; phylum Streptophyta; class Magnoliopsida; order Poales; family Poaceae; genus Poa; species Poa pratensis. Next base: position 77,856,041 of record CAMZMU010000117.1, read on the forward strand.
AATCCTGCTCCTACATTATACTCAAGAGCCATTTTTACCGCAGTAAACTAGACACATGGGCTCACTGTTGGTCCGTATTAAATGAACGCGGTGCCGTCAAACTATTCCAGGACAGACGGTGAAGCACGGTATGGTCCGGTATCTGTAGCCTGAGCTGAAACGACCAGGCTTTCTACCATTTGGACACGCGCGAAAGGACGTGTTGTAATTGCTGCTGATAGGTGGGTCCAATACCAAGAGGGCCCACGTGGGGGGACTAATGGCAGAGTTTGCTAGAACCGCTTTCGCTGAAACAAGAGCCGGACTTTGCCTTCTCTCGCGGTTCAATGGCCATAGGATTTCTCTTGTAAAAACTTATGCGCATGTGCTGGCGAAATTCACAAAACTTTCTCGTAAAATAGCCTTTATTAGCACAAAATATTTGTTTTTTACACAATACACAAAAAATTTCGGTTTTCCGTAAAAACGATATTGTGAGCACACAAAATGTCGCGCGGGAATTTTTTGTCCAATTTTTTTACATTTGAAAGTTTTCTTAAAACTGATTTTAAAAACGGGAAGCATATGCTTTGGCACATGGGAGCTTATGCTCCTACCACTGAAAAAACATTTGAAATGTCAAAAGATTGTGAGCAAAATCAAGCGTACATCTCTACGTGTGCACACCAAGTTTCACAAAAAACATACATTTTTATGGTTTGTGTAAAGAAAAAAAATGTCTTGTAAAAAGCCTTTTTGGCACAAAAAAATCTTTTTTTATACAAGACACAAAAAATGATATTTTTCTATAAAACGACTTCTTGAGCACACAGAGCGTCGAGATGTAAGCACGAATTTATTTGTCCGAATTTTTGACATTTGAAAGTATGATTAAAACAGATTTGAAAAAAAAAGGAAATATATAGTCCCGGATCCGAAAACAACACCCCTCACGGAGGAAGTTCACTTGGCTGCATATGATTGTTTCCTCCTGCCACCGAAAAAACATTTTGAAATATAAGAAAAAATTGAATAAAAACTTTGCGCACATCTCGAAATTCTATGTGCGCACACCAAGTTTCATGAACGTCCAATACTTTTTTGTGGTCTGTATAGAAAATGTCTCGTAAATTTACACGACTCTTTCATCTCACCACATCTAATTATCAACGGTCGAGATCATTCTCTACTCTTACCTTCTTGGTGGTAGGTTAGAGAATCGTAAGAGATTTTTCTTAAATTATACACCAAATGAAGAAACAAACTGAAGCATATTTGTTTTTCCAATGTGCCCGATAGAATTCCAGAAGACGAACATGTTATGGAGTGTTGGTGGTCACTGCCCTGGATGGATGTCTCTCTAACCACGACGAGCTATTCTCGGTACAGAGCAGGTTTCATCCTTGGAATTCTTTAGATTTGATATTGCAAATCCAGTAAGTGGACTATGGAACAACCCCAAAAAATTCTTAAAACGATGCCAGCATGGTTATTTGAGTGTACAGGGCAGGTTGGTGATCTGCTCTAGGCCGTGACTTTTTTTTGTTTATAAATGAGGTGAATAAGCGCTATCAAAGCCACACAAGTAAAACATGCGCGTCAATGGTGCAGTACTGCAGTCTCATGTAATTTATTTTGCATTGTTCTAACCTTGTATTTTTTTTCCTGGAAGGGTAACAGCCCGGCCTCTCTGCATTCATGGATGCAGACAACTTTATTATTGCATGGTTTGTCCAGAAAGTTATTACAAATCACGGATCACTAAGTGTTGGAACATGAATTAACCAACAAAAGATCAAGAGAATATAGAAAGTAAACATATTGTAGTATACTAATATGCTACAAGGAAGGCTGACAAAAAGTATCCCAAACGACCATTAGAAGCCGTGTGCATCCAGTAGCCGTAAACTCTCATTTGTCCTGCCGGAGAAGGAAAGGCCACAACTCAATCCAATGAGGGACTATGAATAACCTACAAAATATGAAAAATATTGTTCTTGTTAAAGACAATAATAGTGTTTCTAGATTCCAAATCAGCCGATGCAAAACTGAAACTCCGATTCAAATTCTAGGCTTAGTGTTTTTGTCTGTCCCATTTAACAAATTCCCAAACATATTAGTTATATATTGTACGTATTAAACATAATATGCCACACAAGACGCGCAAGTGGACATGAGATTAACAAATGTTCCACTGCCTACTCCGCCACAAAAAACACAATTATTGCATCCATTCCAGTTCCTCTTTGAGGTTATCTTATTTAACAGGCTTCTTTATTTAGAAACACGACTGGAAAAATTATTTTCAGAGGAATCTTGATCTTTCATAAATATTTTCTTAGGAACCTAGTATACCCATTCATTAGGTACTCATACATAGACTTGACCAAAAAAGCACCCGATTCCAAAAGCCTCCACACAAAAGTACCAATCATCAGAGAGACAGTTGTACCCTCATTAGCCGCTGGCATAGATGTCTCACCTCTTATGCAACATTTATTTGATAATGTAAAACAACTAATTTGCTAGGTTCAGCGAAATCAGTAAGGTGAAAAAATGCAGTTGGCTCTTAACAATTAAATGTAGGTGATCATCACGAAACATATAGAACATCGATTAGGCATTGTAAACTAAAGAGCGAAAGGACTTCATGATGGTTGGTAGTATCCTATCGAGGAAATTCTATTACTCTTCCACGGCAACACGAATCGTGAGCAGGGGGCGCTGCTTCCAGAAGCCGGAGTCATGCTAGCTAATCATTGCCAAGAGAGGAAGAGAGGATAGAAGATAGTTGATCTCAGTGCCCTTAAGATTCTTACACGATTGTGTTCACTTGGCATGGAAAAGTTCCAGATGCCTCCCATTGCCATAGAGAATCTGCAACATACACGGTGTTGCAACATATAAGTAAATTCTTCGGCCATCTTTGTGGTATATAGGTGCACTCATGACATATATAGAGAGCAATATTATTGGAAGAAGATATGGGTGTATATAGTGGTATATTGTGTCTTTTGAGATCTTAGATCTTAAATGAACATATCAAAGCTTTGAGCTTCAGTAACTTCATATGTTGCCCACATGTACCCGAGAAGTACTATGTCACCAAACTGCCTTGACTTCTGATTGCATTACTTATTGACTGAAATTACATGGTTCATGTAATGGTTTACTATATATATTAGTATGAAAGAGTCTCAGTCTTCCATTGTAATCTGCAAGAAATATTGATAGATTACTTACTGGACACTCTGTGCTTAAGAACAACATAATTCATAGCTTAAGAACAAAAAACATAATTCATACCTATAAGATGACAATGAGATGATTTAGAACTATGAAACGAAGTTAGTATTCTCTGACACATGATACCTCGGTGATGGACTACTAGCACGAGTAAGAATTGAAGGCCAAGTACACTAAACTGAAATGTCGAGAGGAACTGGCCCTTTGTCATGTGCTCCGGACACATGCCAAAGTCAACAATCATCACAACAAAGGGTTTGCTGGCAAACCCTGTCGGCAACATTCCGTTAAATCGTTATTTTCCTTGATCATATCATCTATCGGGGCACAAGGCAAAGGTTTGCCAAGATACTTGTACTGCCAGAAAAAAAGGGGAAGACGGAACAGTGAAGCTGGCGGCGGTTCTAATAGGTGGGACCCATGTTGGTCACTTGTTTGATGAAAGTTAGAAAAATGCTCACGACAAATAATGTTGGCATAATAAATAAAAAGGCGTTTGCCCACGCTATGCACCACCGTACCAAGTACTACAGAACACCGCACTGTCTGCCACAGACTAAGGCATGGCCTAGTAGTGGGGAGGGGCTGATGCCTTCCCACCCACCCGAGTTTGAGTCCTCATTCTCTACTATCAATAACACCACGGGGTCCCTCCCCGTAGGAATCCTTTTTTGTTGCCACAGGTGCAACTGGCTTTGGAGCGTAGTGCTGGAGCTGTACGTGATTCGCGGCACGCAACATGTAGGTCGGAGCCGGAGTCCAGAGGACAAAGTTGTCGAAGTCCAGGGGACAAAGCCGTCGCCATTGTCCGTCAGGGCAGGCAGGCCGCCGGAGTCCACAAAGGGCAGGTCGTCGCCGGAGTCCATGGCCCATGGGGCATTCCACGGGACAATGGGAAGGTTGGTGATCTGCTCCAAGCCGTGACTTTTTTGTTGTTTGTTTACAGAGAAGGTGAATAAGCGCAATAAGAGGCACACAAATAAAATAGACTTGTCAGTGGTGCAATCTTCATGTATTTTATTTGGTGTTGGTTCTCACCTCATATGCAACGGAGTTGATTTGACAATGTAAAGCATTTAGGTTCACGGAAATCAGTAAGGTGAAAAAAGCTTCATTTCGCTCTTAACAAGTTAATATATGCAATGATCAGGAACATGCATGTTGATCATCCGATTAGTCGTTTTAAACTAAAGACCGGAAGGATTACAGGGTGTTCAAAAGTGTCTTGCCGAGGAAATTCTAGTACATTTCCACGACAACACGAATAGTGATCAGGAGGCGCTGCATCTAGAAACTTGAGTTCATCTAGATAATCTTTCACAAGAGAGGAAAAACGGATGCAAGATCATTGATCTCAGTGCCCTTAAGGTTCTTACACTATTGTGTTCACCCGGCATGGAAAAATTCCAGATGCCTCTGATGTCCATACCTAATCTGCAACATATACGGTGTTGCAACATATGAGGAAAAATTTCAGCCAGTTTTTGATATGTAGGTAAAACCATCGCATATATATTGAGCAATATTATTGGATGAAGAGATGTGTGTATGGACTGGTATGTTGTGTCCTCTAAAATCTTGGGTTTTGAATGAACATCTCGAATCATTGCGCTTCAGTAACTTCATATGTTGCATAAGCCCACATGTAGTCGGGAAGTACTATCTTACCAAACTATAGTGACTTCTGATTGCTAGTTTGCTACAACTTGTCGAATGAATACATTACTATGAAGAGTTTCAGTCTCCATTGTCATCTGCAAGATAACTTAAGCAAGACTTTACTGGTCCTTTCTATGCTTAAGAACAACACAATTCATAGCTACAATTTCACACTTCCGAACTCTGACCAAGTTTGTGCTTTGGCACATGACACCTTGGTGATGGACTACTTGGACGAGAAAGCACCGAAGACCAAGTAAACTAAAGTGAAATGTCAAGCGTGGAGGTATTCAATCATGCCATCTAACATATGTTAGACAACACTCCAGAGATCAACTACAAAATGTTCTCGCTGGATACGACCTAGGAGAAATACATAAATCAATGTTCTTAGCTATAAGCAAACAACGAAGACAAGAAAGATACCTAGCCGTTGGTGGGCGCATAGAAGCAAAGCCACTTCGGCAACGCTCCAGACCACACTGCGCTGTTCGATCGCCTTAAGGGGCTCCCTCCCACGCACGCGATCCCGACATCCGTTCAGGCTCGCACCACCGCCATGGTACCCAAGAGCGCGTCGTGCTACGGAACCATAGATCCGACGGTCCTGTCTTTGCTTACACCAGTTGGTGGAGTACATGCTCGTTAAAATATTCTGGAGCGAGAGCAACACCAGAAAAACTTAACACACTGATTATGTTGACATCTTGGAGAATTTGCTGTAAAAGGAATGGTCGTGTCTTTCATAACGAATACAAGCGTACTTAGAAAGTTATTGATCAGACCAAGATGGATACAGGCCATCAGTCTTGTATTTTTGTGCTGTGTTTGCTCTTTTTTTCAGTTTTACATTTTTGGACATTTTTCCTTCCTTCTGGTCGGGTCGTTTAAAATGCTCTAACGCTCTGTTGTACTTTTGCTCTTCCCGCTCCTTCTACCTATCTTAATATATGCTCGCAGCTCTCCTGCATGATTCAAAAAAATAGATACACGGCATCTTCTTCATTCGTCAAATAAACTGCAAGATACTTGTATCCATCATTTGCTCTGCAACGTCCACTGACGATGTTTTCTCCGCTTTTGTGATGGTTCGCGGATGATACTTATGGGTCTTGTGTGCATTGCTGTTTATAAGGAAGAAACGCTAGGTACTCACTTAGTGCCAGTTTTGATCCATCACCAGACCTACAGGCCATTGCTGATGCCTCCTAATCCAATTTCAGTCCCAAACTTCTGTCTTCTATACATGCTTACTCCTGCACGGATGGTGCGTCTAACAAGACTACCTGAGGAATAACTTACAAGAGGGAAAAAGAAAACACGCATGGGTGAAGTTTTGATATTAATTTACTTGTAGCTGCATTTATGTACTGGTTAAATGGGGAATGCCTGGAGATATATATCGCTACTGTGTTGTAGCTTTTTCGCAGTATTAAATCCATGAGAGTTGCACAGTACAATAAGGATCAAAATGGACAAAAGCTTTGAATTTCAGTATGGAACAGATAAACTCTGCTGGCCTCTCACCAGACCTACAGGCCATTGCTGATGCCTCCTAATCCAATTGAAAATAAAGTATAACATGTTCTTAGTACTCCATGGGTGTTGATAACTTTATTATCTATGAGCGTATTTGTTTCTACGTACTTTATCATCTTTATTATCTAGCAATGATTTTTTTGCTGTCACAAACCAAATTAATTTCACACAAAACATTAGAGGTAACAAAATAAGAGATAACAAAGTCACGACGCCACAAGAGCATCATTCATCACTGGTAACCCTTTTTTTCAAATAAAGGAAGTGACAACGTTTGCCCGAGAGGGTATTAAAAATACGCGCGCACACACACATTCAACTATCTGATACATGAAAATGTCGTTTAATACAATTGAATGAACCACTTCATTACCAAAAATATTCAGAACACAATTATTGCTATGATAAATTCTAATGTCATTCCCAAAAGTTAAAAGAAGATACCGTCAGATTGTAGAGATAATTGCCTTGATGGAGCACTACCAAGCTGTGAAACAGAACAAAGAACTGCATGTCATTTTTTTAGAACGCTTTTTAAGAAAATCATAATAGATTGAGAATTAGCAAAATCATCAAGAAAAAGTGGACATGTGTCCTAAATAGTAGATTCAGAATTAGCAAAACCTTGTAGGAGACATCCTTGCTTCAACGCTCGTCTTCTCGCCCACGCCGCTCCGGGAAAAACCCTAAATCTGAAACTACCATATCAGACGATGTCGTGACGCGCCGCCACGAGGGAGAACTGCGCTGAGAGGCACGTCGATAATAGCGAGTCTCGACGGCGTGGCGCAGTGGGGTCTCGGGGGTGGAAAGATGGTGATGGACGAGCATAGAGCGGTGGCGCTGTCTCGCTTCTTGGAGGCATCGACGACATGTCTGGCAAGGTCAATACATTGATCTCTCTTGAAAACGGGTAGGCAGAAGACGAATGTGTGGCGAGCGTAGGCAGACTTTGTGCACTGAGAGTTTATTGGACTAGTTTGTATTCGCAGCTCGCCGTTGATCGGTTTCGTTAGGCCTCCGGTTTAGATGGCGTGCGTTGGAGTGAGGTTAGGGTACTTGACAGTGATCAGGACTGCCGCATCATCATTTTTAGGTGTTGCGAAAGATATCGCCAGGAAGATGGATTTGATCAATTGATGTATTTGTTTTGTAAAACTTTGTTGAATACCATAATAAAAAATTCTTTGCTCTTTTTATGCCCTGCAAATTCATGTAAGGAGCATAACCATACTTTTATTATTCTGCGAATGGATGGTACGAATAGGGTATGGCTCCTGCTTCCATACACCCCCAACCTCACAATCGCATAACTGTACCAGCTCGGCTCGAGCCGACCGACTCGGCTCAATTTGCAACGGAAACTAAATTCGACTCGTCTGAGCCGAGCCAGTTCGCGAGCTGGAACTGAGCCGAATCATGAGACTTGGAAAAAGTTGCAGAAATTGTGGCCGCTAGGAATCGAACTTGCGTCTAGCACGCTCAGCACAAGGAACAACCACTGGCCCATGGCTCGGTCTGTGATTGTAATCGAATCAGCCCGTACATAAAGGGAACGAGCCACGTTACATAAAAGTTTCAGAGCGTACTGCATGTCCCTATACGGAGAAGATTTTCACCGATCTTAGACTGTAAAATTGAGCGCCAAATCATTCAAATATAATTCTATAAAATTAACAACATGAAATTGAAATATACATGAACCCATTTTTATGAAAAACTTGATAAGTATAGCAAGTGAATTTTCTGACCAGCTCGAAATAACCCATTATTTTTTCCTAGTATAGTATGACAAAATTAGGCATCCCACACAAATACTTTTATTGTTTAACAAGTCTAACATATTATTAATTTTTCGCTCAACAAATGTGGCAAAAAAAGGGCATTCTGATACGTGCAACGAATGTTGCGACAACTCAGACTCCATATCAGTTTGTAACGTGCTTGTATGACTACTCTTAAACTCTTACACAATCAATGATCAAACCCAATTAGTCTACCCCCATTTGATTTCGTTTCAAAGAGTAGATGACGCACGCCAGATAGATCATCATGGTTCGTTAATAATCTGTGATAGTATGTGCCGGGACCACTCGTAAAAAGTTAGAGGTGATCATAATATTCCTATATAGGTGTGGAGTGAAATTGAGGAGACACTACAATCTCTAAATTCACGGAATTACCAGTTTCCTATTATTCCCATCATTTTTATAATGAAAAATTATAAAGGTATGCCAATATTACCAAAATGTAACATAACATTGCATTCATGCCTAGTTTGATCTGCTAGCGCGGAAAAAACTTGTGTTCATCTTGCAAAATTCAAAAAAATCACTGGTTGCGATATGAGTGCCAAACATGGCTAGAATAGATCCATTAGTAAGGAAGTGATTTTTTTTTACATACTAGAAATGAACCATTATTTTTCCCTAGTATAGTATAACCAAATTAGGCACATCTTTGACAAGAAATTTATTTTTTTACAAGTCCAAAATATTATTATTTTTGCTCAACACTTGTCGATATAAGGTCATTATGTCACATGTTTTAGGTTCTCATGTGATTGGATGGCTTACTCTTATACACTCGCATAGAAGTAGACCCACATGCAATACCCCTACCCATGTTGATGTTACGCATCTAATATATGTGGACCACATGCAATGCTCATAGCCATCTACTTGCATATCTACCACCTGTGGAACGTTTCGATCCACATGCAACAGTCCAAACTATGTTGCATGTTATTGAACTCACATGATAGATCTAGCTTAATCTATCTAGTAGATGTTGCATGTGGATCCAAATGTCTAGTAGATCATATAGTACCTACCTTTTGGGTACATGTGGACCACATGCAACATACCTAGCTAGCCATTTTGACCTAGCACATTTGGGACATGTGAACCCACATGCAACACTTACAGTTATATAGTTATATATCTACCACCTTTGAGACATTTGGACCCACATGTATAAGCATATTGTGGGACCAAGATGATAGTTCTAGCTCAAGTTGTCTAGGGCTGGCGCATCTAGATCCAGATATCTAGTAGGTCATACCCAGGGAGAAATATTTACACAATACATGTTTCTCCACTCCTATCTACACTCATTAGAACCATTGCAGGTTTTGACCCATGTGATGTTTCATACATGTATATCTAGCTGGCAAGGGTCCACATGCAACCAAAAGTGGTAGGGGTAATCCTATCTGGTTAGGATAGTTCCATGTGGGTCCACATGAATCAAGGTGGTAGGGGTAGACCTAGATGGCTGAGAGTGTTGCATATGGTTCCACATGCCCCAATGATGATAGATGTATAGCTAGATGGCCGTAAGTACTGCAGCATGTGGGGTCCACATGTACCAAAGGTGGTATGAGTAGACATAGCTGACAAGGGTCCACATACAAACCAAGTGTGTCATGTGTAAACCTAGCTGACTAGGATAGTTGCATGTGGATCCACATGCCGGAAATGCGACAGATGTATAACTAGATGGCTAGGAGTGTTCTGTGTGGTACCACAGGTCCCAAAGGTGATGAATGTATAGCTGTATGGTTAGGAGTGTTGTATATGGTCCACATACACCAAAGATGGTACATGGCAGACCTAACACCTTACCCCTACCACCTTTCATACATGTGAAACCACATGAAACACCTATAAACAACTAGGTTTGCCCCTATTAACTTTAGTGCATATGGACCCAAATTCAACACTCCTAATGATCTAGGTACACATCTAACACCTTTGGCATATGTGGACCCATATATAACACTTCTAACCATTCATCTGTAAATATATGCGCCCTTGGCAGCTATATCTAGAATTTTTTTAAAATAATATTTTTGTAAACATTTATTCGGAAAATAGTACGCAATTTCAAAAAAATTGAAAAATAGCGCGCCGTCGGCACAGCCCGTGCCGAAACAGCACGGCCCAGGCCAAAAGAGAGAGGTTTCGGTGCTGCCCGTGTCGAAAGCTAGCTTTCGGCACTGCCCGAGCCGAAAGATCTGGTGATCTGCATGGTGCGTCGTTGTTTCGCGTAACTGTCGTGCCGAATGAGCTCTTTCGGCACGGGCCGTGACGAAACCACTACAATTCATCCTATTTGTTAGCCTCTTGTCTCATACCTAGTAGTACATAGATAGAAGTCTCATACATAGTAGTACATAGATAAATATGTCTCATACATAGATAAATATGTCTCTTACATTGATAGAAATATGTCTCAACATAGTAGTATCACTCATCTCGGTGAGGACGTGTCCGCGGCTGTCTACGCGGTCGACGCCCGGAAGGTGACAAGCGTTTAGGAGAGCGGTGGTCACGCATCCCTCGGCCTTGCAACGGCTCCTCCTCCTCATGTGTCTGGGTCTCCTGCGTCGGGGGCGGCGGTGTAGTGTGGTGGTACATCAGGTCGTCGTGAAGCTCAGTTTGTGGAGAGTTCTCACCCCCACCTGTACATGTAGATGTTATGTGAGTAGTCCGTCTTGGTGAACATTTAAAAATAAATGCGAGTATTATAAACTACTTACCACCTGAGTCATCGGCATAACAGACGAGTTCCACACGGGTTGTGGAGTTGGATGCATCCCGTAACCATGCGGCATACCATACCCGTAACCAGGCGGCATACCATACCCGTACGTAGGTGGCGGCTGCGACGTCGAACTACCAGGCTGGGTGATACGTCTCAAACGTATCTATAATTTTTGATGTTCCATGCTTGTTTTATACCAATTGCTACATGTTTTGCATCTACTTTATATCACTTTTATACATTTTTTGGGACTAACCTATTAACAAGATGCCGAAGTGCCAGTTCCTGTTTTCTGCTGTTTTTGTATTCCAGAAAAGCTAGTCTGGAAATATTCTCGGAATTGGACGAAACTACACGGGGGTCCCTATTTTTCCAGAACACACCTGACGGAGCGAAGGAGCAGCAGAGGAGGGCCACCAGGAGGCCACACACACCTAGGGCGCGGGCCCCCCTTCTGCCGAGCCCTAGGGTGGTGTGGGCCCCTCGGGGGTCCGCAGCCGCCACCCTTTCGCCTACTTATTCCCCCCGACGCGAAAACCCTAAGTACCAGAGCAAATATCCACGAAAAGATCCAGAGACGCCGCCGTCGTCAACCCTAACTCGGGAGGGTTCAGAACCTCTTCCCGGCACCCTGCCGGAGAGGGGAATCGTCACCGGAGGCTTCTACATCGCCATGCCTGCCTCCGGAGTGATGCGTGAGTAGTTCATCCTTGGACTACGGGTCCATAGCAGTAGCTAGATGGTTGTCTCTCCACTTTGTGCCATCATGTTTAGATCTTGTGAGCTGCCCTACATGATCAAGATAATATTATTGTAATGCTACATGTTGTGTTTGCTGGGATCCGATAAATATTGAATATTATGTCAAGTTCATTATCAATCTATCTTATATGTTATTTAAGATCTTGCATGCTTTCCGTTACTCGTAGATGCTTTGGCCAAGTAGATGCTTGTAACTCCAAGAGAGAGTATTTATGCTAGATAGTGGGTTCACGTCTCCGTTTAACCTGGGACAGTGACAGAAAGTTCTAAGGTTGTGGATGTGCTATTGCCACTAGGGATAACCTAACGATGCTATGTCCACGAACATATGTGTTTGTTTACATTACGCACTTTACTTAATGCAATTATCCGTTGCTTGCAACTTAATACCAACGGGGGACTCGGATAACAACCCGGCGGTGGATTATTAGTCATAGATGCTGTTGGATAACGGTCTATGTATTATGTCGTAATGCCCAATTAAATATCATAGTAGTCAACATGTCATGTATATGCATTGTCATGCGCTCACTATTCGTCAATTGCCCAGCTGTAATTTGTTCACCCAACATGTTAGTTATCTTTTATGGAGAGACACCACTAGTGAACTGTGGACCCCGGTCCATTCTTTTACACTGATTAAACAACCACAAACTGCAAACTGTTCCTTTTTCATTCTCTGCAATTTAATACTCATTTTCCACACCATACGTTTAATCCTTTGTTTTCAGCAAGCCAGTGAGATTGACAACCTCACTGTTTCGTTGGGGCAAAGTAGATTGATTGTGTTGTGTGCAGATTCCACGTCAACAGTCCAGACTCCCTGCAACAGCTATTTTTCTGGCGCCGTTGACAACCTTCTGAAGAGTTGCTGCTCCTACTGGTTCGATAACCTTGGTTTCTTTCTGAGGGAAAACTTGCTGCTGACTACATCATACCTTCCTCTTGGGGTCTCCCAACGAACGTGTGTTTCACGTCATCACTGGGTAGCATCTGGCTGCTCGTACGGAAGTGGCTGGGATGGACCGGACTGGGAAGGATCTGACTGGTGCGACGAACTACCATGCTCGTATGTAGGTCGTGTGCGAGGACTCTGTACTACTGTATGACGTGGTCGGGGTCATGTCGACCTGTCGAGTAACGGGAGGGTGGTGTTACCTGTGCATCCTGAATAAGTGGAGACTGGCGCGCGGGGCGCGGGGGACGCGGTGCTGGGCCGTGGGGCGCAACGTCTGCACCACCGGCACAAGTAAGAACAGAGTACACACGTCGTAGCTTCTCCTCGAGACGCTTGAACCAAGGCACCTGTTGCGGCAGTGGGGCAAAGGTAGCAACGTCGGTCTGAATGTCATGTATCAAGTCAGCCTGTTGTAGGATAACAAAATGTTAGATTTGATTACTGAGACATGCATTTACCAATATTAGTGAAGTACATACCGCGTAGTATCTGCTTCCCACAATAGCCTCAAGTGGGTACATGTCCGTAATAGAAGGAGGTGGCAACTGATCAGGCTGGGAAGTGTGCACTAAGCGAAGTCGAGTGGACTGTCTGTACGTCCACAGATATGCGTTGAAATCATCTAGCACAAATGGCTCATCCTCGGGCCATACATTCGCACGATGTTTTGCATCGGTGACCGCACTGAGCAACGCATGTGCAGCCATCTGTACAAAATAAACCATAGTTCGGACACATACAAATCAAACCATACAAATCCACGTACAAAATAAACAATAGTTCGGACAACATATTTATTCCATTATATCTAAATATTACGACCATCCAAAATAAATATGACGACCCCCGGGAAAATAAAAATATCGAAATATACAATACATCTAACCGACAACATATATTTACACTAATCCAAACTAATATATCAACCACTTCCATTACCTAATACGACCACCGAAAATAAATATGACCACCACCGAAAATAAATATGACGACCACCGATAAAATAAATACTAATCAAAATATATAATACATCTAACCGACACATATATCTACACTAATTTTGACACATCCAGCGATAAACTATACCAACATTAAACCTAAAAAATCTAGAGATTAGGGTTTACCCTTGACGCGTGCGTAGCTCCCGCTGTCCTGCTTCAATCTAGCACCACCACCGCTGCACCACGCCTCTAGCTTCCCCAACACCGGCACACACCATCACTATGCACCATTATTGACCACCATTGCTCCCCCTCCACACCCCAAACGCCTCCACAAAGTGCAATCACATCAATAGGTCGGGGATGTCCCAACCCTCCTATTCTCTATTTCTTGAATCTGTGGGTTTTAGGAATTTTTTGGGGCAAGTCTTTTTCGATGGAAAACGGAAGAAGAGAGAGAGGCAGAAGCTCGGGCGAGAGGAGGAAGAAGACGAAGGCCGAGCCGGGCTCGTGGAGTTTATTTGCCAGGTTTCGGCACGGGCGCTGCCGAAACCCTTCTTTCGGCGCGGGCGCTGCCGAAACGCGTGGGCCACAGCTGCCGCTACGTCTGGCGACATGCAGAACGCCACTTTCGGCGCCGGCCGTGCCGAAACCATTTGTTTCGGCAGGTTTCAGCACAGGTCGTGATGACAGCGCGCTATAAGTCAAATTCTTCCAAACAGCGTACTATTTTCCGAATAAATTTTTTTTAAAAAATTCCTATATCTACCCCTGCGACCATTGGGACATGTGGACCCACATGTAGGAGCACTTCTGGCCCTCTAGCTACACATTTATCATCACTGGGGCATGTGGACCCATATGCATCACTCTCAGCCATCTAGGTCCACTTCTACCACCTTTGAGGCATGTGGACCCACATGCAACACTCTTAGCCAGCTAGGTCAGTAGAACTGGATGGATATGGGTGAATAAACATGACTAGCAAGTAGGCGTGCATGTGGGTCTACATGTCCCAGAGGTGGTAGACGTGTACCTAGATAAAAACGAGTGTTTATGTGGGTCCACATGTATCAAATGGTTTAGGGACAAACCTAGTTGTATAATAGGGGTGTTTCATGTGGATCCACATGTATGAAAGGTGGTAGGTCCACATGTATGAAAGATGGTAGGGCCACCATCTTTGGCATATGTGAACCCATATACAACACTCATAACCATCCATCTGTACATATATCAACTTTGCGATATGTGGATCCACATGCAACACTCCTAGCCAGCTAGTTGTGCATCTACCGCATTTTGGAATGTGGACCCACATGCAACACTCCTAGTCAGCTAGTTGTGCATCTACCCCATTTTGAACATGTGGATCCACATGCAACTAACCTAGCCAGCTAGGTTTACCCCTACCACCCTTGGTTGCATGTGGACCCTTGACAGCTTTGTCTACCCTGGCACCATTGGGACATGTGGACCCACATGTAGGAGCCTTTGTGGCGATCTGGCTACACATTTATCATCACTGGGGTATGTGGACCCATATGTAATACTCTTAGCCATCTAGCTCCACTCCTACCACCTTTAGGGCATGTGGAGTCACATGTAACACTCTTAACCAGCTAGGTCAGTAGACCTGGAGGGATAGGGGTGAATAACCTGACTAGCAAGTAGGCGTGCATAAAGGTTCACAAGTCCTATAGGAGGTAGATGTACCTAGATGGAAACGAGTGTTTATGTTGGTCCAGATGTATCAAAGGGTATAGGGGCAGACCTAGTTGTATAGGGTTTTGCATGTGGGTCCACATGTATGAAAGGTGGTAGGTCTACCACCTTTGGCATATATGGACCCATATACAACACTACTAACCATTCATCTGTACATATGTCACCTTTGGGACATGTGGATCCACATGCAACACTCCTAGCCTGTTAGTTGTGTATTTACCCCCATTTTGGACATGTGGATCCAAATGCAACACTCCTAGCCAGCTAGTTGTGCATCTATCCCATTTTGGACATGTGGATCCACATGCAACTATCCTAGCCAGCTAGGTTTACCCCTACCACCCTCGGTTGCATGTGGACACTTGACAGCTATGTCTACCCCTGCCACCATTGGGACATGTGGATCCTCATGTAGGAGCACTTCTGGCCATCTAGCTACACATTTATCATCACTGGGGCATGTGGACCCATATTCAACACTCTGAGCCATCTAGGTCCACTCCTACCAACTTTGGGGCATGTGGACCCACGTGCAACACTCTTAGCCAGCTAGGTCAGTAGACCTGGATGGATAGAGGTGAATAAATCTGACTAGCAAGTAGGCATGCATAACGTCCACAAGTCCCATAGGTGGTAGATGTGTACCTAGATGGAAACGAGTGTTTATGTGGGTCCACATGTATCAAAGGGTGTAGGGGCAGACCTAGTTGTATAGGGGCGTTGCATGTGGGTCCACATGTATGAAAGGTGGTAGGTCTAGCCCCTTTGGCATATGTGGACCCATATACAACACTCATAACCATCCATTTGTGCATTATCACCTTTGATAAATGTGGACCCACGTGAACCTAGATGGAAACGAGTGTTGATGTGGGTCCACATGCCCCAAAGGTTTTAGGGGCAGACCTAATTGTTTAGAGGTGTTACATGTGACCTTCCATATGTACATATATCACCTTTGTGACATGTGGACAAGTTATTAAAAAATTATTATTCTTTTTGAGTGCCAAAAATGATCTTTTTGTGAAGTAGGTACAATAAATATGAGGCAAAATGGAATCCATATTGATTCGCATGACCATACACACTCCATGTGTTGTAGGGATGCAACTGTTGCCACTCTGGTGCATCATTCCAGGTGATAGTTCCACTAGTTTGACCAGGTCTCTACCAATTCAAAAAACAAAACATGAAAACAACTTTGCAAATAGTCATAAATTATGACATAGTTTACATGAAAAAATATGGTTAAATTTAGAGCATGTAGGAAAATTGACATTCTTAGAAATTGAGCCATTTGGCCTAGCTTTGGACCTATTTTTAAGCACATGAATTTTTTAGACATTTTTTAAAATGGCCAGTGTTTTTAGTGAAAATAAGTGTGTACAAATGATGCACAATTATATGAAAATTTTCATATTTCATAGTCACCTATGTATTATAAATATTTATAAATTATATATGAAAATAGAAAAGAAAAAAAGAGGTCAGCGAGGAGGCTGCTAGTTGGGCCGGTCCAAGCGCGCACCGTCCTGATCTGGCCAAAACACACTCTATGAAAATTAAGATATTATTTGATAAGATGCATAGTACATGATTATCGAGACGGCTTCTGCCATGGCCGCGCTTGCGCCCGAGCTCTGACTTGATCTCGTGTCACCGTGCATCTCTGCTCGCCTCTTACACTTCAACCATCGTAGACCGTTCCTTGCTCCGCACCAGCTAAACCTTTCGTTGGGGAGGGTTTGGATTTACCCAAATCGATATAGCTGTTATCTAAAAGTGATAGATATTATCCAATTATCTACGAAAAGGAACAAGATTTTATACATGCGTATCACCAACTACATGCAGCCGGCTACTAGCTACGTACCGTGTCGATCGATCAGCTAGCTAAATGAAGCTAGTTACGCAACGTACGTGCCGATCGATCAGCTGCTATGTAGGTGCGGCTTGGGACAACGACGTGTGGATATGCTGGATATTAATACGTGGGTATGGATTTGGGTATGAACTGTGATTATCCAGCGGCAGGTTTACACCCAGCAGCCCGGCGCACACACCAGCAGCACTGCACACACACCTGCTGCGAGTTCTTGGATCGTGTCGTCCGAAGTCTGAAAATTTTCATCTAAAATTTAGTTAACCTCGTCAGCTATGTTTATATTTACTTTGATTCTATTCCTTACACAAAACGGTTGTATCCCAGTGGCTCTGCTCCCTATATCTATCCCGGGAGACCCAGGTTCAAACCCTGTGTACTACGTATTTTCTTTAATTTTTTCCACGCTCAGGCAAGATAATTTCCAGATTTATAGGCTCGGCTCTGATCCGGCTCAGTTCGAGCCGAACTGAGTTGGCTTGGCTCCTTGAGATTAAATCTCAGCCGTCCTTGTGTTTCTGCTCAAGATAATCCTTCGCTCTTGGGGTGTATGGAAGTAGGAGCCATAGGGTATACGACTGAGTCCATGGCAAAAATACCTCTCTTTTTCAACCCGCCACACAGCTGCCAAGTGACACGAGGCAAATTTCGTGACTACGCGCAACTTTTATTCAGAAATTTTAAACATTTAGGAAAAAATAATGGAACCAGGACCATATGCACCCGTTCAAATGTACTTTCCTGCCTCACACGGGCTTCACATTGCATAGACACCAACCTTCATCTCGATCAAGGTTTCGGATACCGGTTCAAAAAAAATTCGGAGGGGGCCGGTATTTCCGGTAACCGGGGTTACCGGAAAATACCAGCCGGTAACCGGCCAATATTTCGGCAAGAATTTAGGATTTAAACTTAAAACATCGATTTTTTTGAAATTTAAATTTTTCGAGCGCAAATTTATTTCAAATTTGACTAATCCGAGATTTTTCATCCGAGATATGCAAATTCCGGGGGGGGTCCGAGAAATCCGGTTACCGGCCGGTTACCACGGAATTCCGGCGGTAACCGAAACCTTGATCTCGATCGGAGGTACAAGAACATGTCGCTGCACTACAGAGCTATCTCGTTGTACACGGGAAAATTGGTCTCAGTTGCTTGGTGTCGCCCATGCACGCATCCAGTGCGTAGACTGGTTTCCTAGGACAGTACAGGAAACAATCAACTGGTTTGATAGGCAACGGTACCGTTGCACGACACCTGCAGATTGAGCTACCATGAATGATTTCTTATCCTCTCTCGAGTGTGTTATGTTTGTGTCGAATATTGTGTACGTGTTAGGTTACGTTTGGACTTGGAGTTGTATTAGGTGTGGTGACGAGGGGTAGACTCATCAAGACCCATGGTTAAGGTCCCTAGGTTATGAATATGGGGGAGAGAACGTGGTAGAGCTGGAAGTATCGTCGGCTGACAAGCAGGGCAAAGATTTTACCCAGGTTCAGGGCCCTCGTGTGGAGGTAACACCCCTACGTCCTGCCTGTCTGTTATTGCTTTGTGAATATGATGGTTACAAGGGTCCCGGCGAGATGTCGATCTCGCTAGGGTTTTGGTGGCTCTGAAAGTACGTTGTCTGGTTCGATGGCCCTCCCAGTCCTTAAATAATAGGCTGGGTCTCGGGTGTTCGTAACCGACTCGATTTACAAGTAAGGAAACTCTAAACCGACTATTGTTTCGCCAAACTTGGAGGATACTCCATCTTCGTGGGCCTCCCTTCATGGGCTTCATGTAGGCTCTGATAGTTGGGCCTAGTCGATACGTGCACCAGGTACCCTCATGGTAGGGTACCCGATAGGCATACCCATGTCAGTAGCCCCCGAGTACTTGTCTGATTCGAAGAGTCGGGCATGGACTCATACATCATGCACGTTACATTTTTTGCATCTGTATTTAGAATTCTTATGAAATAGCACATGTTGGCTATGTCGAGTGTTTCATCGACTATGAGTTTTTGCTTATGATAGTCAAGGGATATTAGCTTAGCAGGCCCGGCACACACGACGGATCGGGGCCAGTTAACTACCATTTGTGGCAAAACCATACTAGCTTTCAATCAAACTCGAGTCCCCGGACTCGAATCTGGAACAAACTGGACAGACTCGAAACGGCCGTTGAGGTCTTACGAATCGAACTGCAGTATAATTTTGAATCAACCCAACGCGTCCGTCGGGGATAATTCATCATGTCTGCTGACACGGAAAATTTAAGGATAACGCTGCTGGAGCGGTCCTTAGCCCAGCTCGACTGATCGGTGGGTCTTACCTTTGCACTATGCATGCAGCATCCAAGGATCGTCGGATCAACTCGGGAATATTTTGAGTGTGATTTTGCTTATGAACTTAGTCGAATGTTTCGTCGACTGACACTTTTGCCATTATTCTATCGGGTGCGCGACAGCGCTCCCGATGGGAGTAGCCCCCGAGATTGTGCTTTATTGCTTGCAATGGAGGATAATCTCAAAATCTTTTACCCTGCACATTTTAGTCAAAGAAATTTTTTGATACGCTCCCGATGGGAGTATGATGCTGCAGTCGAAAGAATTTCGACTGGCCTCTATGACCTTTGCTAAAAACCAACCGAGACTTATGCGAGAGACCACCCGAAGATATCATCGAGTGACTTTTATGCCAGTTCTGAAGGATGAAACAACGTCAGCAATGACGCATTTTGCGACTGCCATCTCTGACAAGCGGTGGCGTGCTTGGTGGTGTTTGATAAGACGTGACCCTGCTTTGTGGGCCCGTTTCTGCAGAGCTGACCAGGGATGACGCCGCGTGGACTTGATTTGACCGTTCTGGCGCGATTTTCACGGGGCGTGATGATGGTTTCCTGGATTCTCGTGCGTAGTGGGCGGAGTGGCCGGCGACGGTTGCTCTCCGGGCCGCCACGTGTATGGCCAGATTTCGCGCGGAGCGTATGCATCTGTTTTGACGGTTACGATCATTTTGCGATCTGTGGTAAATAGGGGGACGGCGCTGGCAGAGTTTTTTACTTGCCATTTGCTCCCTGCGCCGCCCCTCGTCTCATCTTCTTCCCCGCACTCCCCATTGTTTCTGCGCCCAAGCTCTTTGCCTCCCACACCCTCCACTGCTGCAATGGCGAAAGGTGGGGGCTCCAAGCGTGGTGCTGCTGCTGCTGCCGCGACCGATGCGGCCAAGGGCAAAAAGACCGTGGCGGGTACATCTGCGTCCACCGCTGCCCTGAAGAAGAACAGCGGGGATTGGGCGAGGTCCACCATCAAGGACGCCCATTTGCTCAAGCTCCGCGAGCAGGGATATCTGCCACCCGCGGAGCAGCTCGCCGTCCGCGCTCCGTCGCCCAAGGAGGTATGCCCCGAACCACGCGCCAACGAGCGTTTGCTTTGCGGAGTTTGTGTCCAGGGGCTTCTCGCTTCCCCTCCACGACTTTGTTCGTGGTCTTCTTTTTGCCTACGGGGTGCAGATCCATGATCTCACCCCGAACGGTGTTATGCATATTGCGTGTTTCATCACGCTGTGCGAGTGCTTCCTTGGCGTCGCGCCCAGCTGGGCGCTGTGGAAGACAATATTCATGGTGCGACCCAACAGAGGAGGTGGTCGCACCTACCCCGTGGGCGGCTGCGGCATCCAGGTGCGCAGCGACACCGCTATTTCCGCCTGAAGACCGTCGACTCCGCCAAGGCTGGAGGAAAGGGTGGTTTTATGCGAGTGTCGAGCAAGACGGAGTCGCCGCCTTCTCGACTGCAGCTTTCCGGACCAAGGCGTGGGATCACCAGCTCTCAGCCGAAGAAATGGAGGAAGAAGCCCTTTGCTGACTCGAATCGACGAGATGCTGGACAAGGTCACAGGCATCCACTTGATCGCCACCTTTGTGAAGAGGCGGGTGTGGCCACTCCGTGCCCGAGCGCACCCCATGTGGGAGTATGAGGGCGGGTGACTCCACTCGGATGAGCCCAGAGGAGCTGTCAAGGAACGAGCTTGTGACGCACGTGCGGCACATCACCAACTTGACGGGCGACAAATGCGACGTCGACTGTCCCATTGAGCCATAGGGGCGGAAAACCCTTTGCCTGAGGTATGTCTGTAGTTTAAGAGTTTGCCACTCGTATGCTATGTGTTTGTTCGATTTTGCTTCTGACTTTGCAATTTGCGATGTATGCGATGCAGGACCACTCGACTGCCACCTCTTCCCCCTCTGCCAGAAAATGGTGAGACTGAAGAAACTCAGGTGCAGGTGGTGGACCCGAAAAGGGATCAGTCGCCCATCCCTTCTGCCACCACTTCGCATGCGGAGGAGGTCGAGGAGGACGCAGCGAAGAGGTCCAATCTGAGGAAAAGGCCACCGCTGACCAAGAAGTCGACCGCGCCACCGAAGCGGCGTCGACTGGCCAAGAAGGCGCCTTCTGCTGTGAGTTCACCCGCGAGGGGGCAGGGCTTGGAGGATGACGAGGAATCAGGCTCACCACCTGTTTTCCAAGCCGCTCCTTTGCGTGCGTGCTCAACAAGCTCAACTCTTCCTCTTCAGTCGAGTGGTACCCCAGCCTTTGGGGGACCAATTTTTGGCGACTCCGAAGATGAGGAAGATGAGGAGCACAGGTATGTGTTTTTTGAGTATGATATGAGAATTTTGTGCTGTCACATATTTGTGCTGACCGTCTTTTTGCTTTGTTGTGTTGCTCACAGCGCTGAAAACAATCAGCCTGGGACTCCTCCAGTCGAGAATGTTCCAACCCTGGAGCACTCGAATTCTGCACCGACTGGAAACGAGACTGTCCAGCCAATGGCCACTGATGCTGTCACTGAAACGGCCAAGGTGACAGCCCCAGAGGTCGGGACATCAGTCGCGACTCTGAACCGTGGATGAACCACGTAAGTACTTTTTGCTGACCCGTTTACTTGGACTGTGAGAGTTAGAATTTTGCTGAATTCGTGTGCTTGCAGCCCTTCTACCATACCTTGGCAGATTCTGCCAAGGCTTATGTCCAGGTGGAGCAGGAGAGGGATACCATGCGCGCCGAGCTAGAGCGGCTCAGTCGTGAGTTCTCCTTTTGCTTTTGTTTTGCTGAATTTCTTTTTGCAATGCTTGATTTTGTCGAGTATTGAATGCACGTGATTTTGCTGGGCCAGGCGAGAAGAAGGAGCTGGAAGACGCACTCGCCGCGCAGCGCGAAGAGTCGAAGAAAGAGCTGGCTGCCGCCACCAACTCAGCCGCTGCACGCGAGCGAGGATATGCTGACCAGCTCGCGGCACTCGCGCAGGCCATGGGAGGTGAGTAATCTTTTCTCCTTTTGATATGACGATATAACTGTCGAGTGTCATGAAATGACTTTTGCCTTTTTTGAATTGTGCAGAAGCTGTTGGCGCACCGGCCTCTGCGGACGTGGCGAGTGACGATCTTTCGCTGGAACAGGCTGTGGGCGGCTTAGCGCCTATGCAACCAGGCGAAAGAGCACTCGCCAAATCGACGAGCACACTTGGCGCTGTATACAAGGTGGTGTTCCCGACTGGCGTAGTGCCGTCGACGGCGGACGACTTCGCCGACGTGTTTGGCCCCGGGACGTCCACCATGGCGGGTTTCGCTCGCGCCAACACGGTACGCGGATCCGAGTCCACCATCAAGCTTCTTATGGGACATGGGATAGATTGCGACTACGAGGCAGCACTGTCTGCGTTCCCTCGGAAGCCAGATGGGAAGCCCATTTCTCTGAAGGGGGTGAGCGGAGCCGCCGCGCGACTGGCCGAGGTTTTTATGACCACCATGGAGCGCCGGGCACTCGAGACTGCCAATCGTCTGCTTAGGAAATCGAATCTTAGGTTTAGGGTAGCTGTACCCTTTTGTTTTATGCCTTGTAATGATACCTTCTGAACTGCGCGAGTCTGCGCTTTGTTTGTGCTACCTTGTTTATGCAAATAGTCTTTTGCTAATGTCTTTCACTCGAAGAGTTGTATGCTTATGACATGAGTTTTGCTTCTGACACAAACTTTGTGTTTGTGATTATGCTCTTTGAACAGTCACGAGAACCTGCTACTGCGACTAGTTCCTCGCAGGCTCCAATCACCACCCGATCCCAGGGTCAGGTGGTAAATGATGCCAAGGTGATGGAGTTATGAAGGCCAAATTTGTGAGAATGGAGCAAGATCTGAAGGACGCCCAGGCTGAGCTGAATCGATTGAGGGCGAGACCCGCGTTGGCCACCCAACGCGAGGAATATGTGCTCGGGGAGATGGATCTTGTGAACAGGCAACTCGAGTGTAAGTTCGAGTCTTGCTCTGTTTACAAGCTTTTTGCGTAGCTATTGTCCTTTTGATCTGACTGGTGCGCCCGTGTTTGTAGGCTTTGTCGACAACTTCCAGGCTGAAAAGATTCGCGTGGAAGGGCGTCTGGATAGCGTGGTTGACGACCCTACGACTGGGCGTCAACACTTTTGGCTTGATAGGTACCATGCCCGCATACTCGCCACCCTGAAGGATCGCGTCTGGCGAAGTGCTGAACTGCTGGAGTTATGCCGGGCAGCGTTTATTCGCCTGAACGAGACTCTTTTTCCTGCGGGGCCACAACCACAAGGGATTCGTGCTTTGTTGAACATCTTCCGTCAAACAAATCCCATTCGAGAGTTGCTGTCTCAGAGACTTGTGATTGGAGCCAACGCTGCAATGGCGTATATGCGTAGTCGAAAACCAAGGTTGGTGTTGCGGACACCTGCAGCCGGAGAGGTTCTCGAACAAAGAGACCTGGATGACACGATCCGAGCTGCGGAGACACTAATCGAGTGCACTCGCGAACAGCTTTGCGGTCCCGAGCTGCCCGTAAAGGACGAGCCTGAGGATTAGAATAGTTTGCGAGTGCAATTTTTGTATAGGGGGCAGCCCCCGAGTGTAATTTTTGACTCTTTGTATATTGTATAGTTTGTATACTTTGATTTTTTGTCGAGCCCCCGAGTCAGTCGAGCGGGGTTTGTGAAATATGTGTTGGTTGTGAACCAATGACTGTGCAGCCCCCGAGTATTCGAGTGCGGCTGCAGAGTTTTTGTGTTCTTTGTTTGGATCCTTGTTACGCAGCCCCCGAGCATTCGGGTGCGGCTAAGGCATTGTGTTTCTGCAAGAGCGAGAGCTCATTTGATCGATAACACAGCCCCCGAGGGTTTCGGGTGCGGTTAAGGTATGAATTATGCGGGTAGTAACCACAAAGAAGTCGAAGGAACATTGATTTTATTCCTCTTTTGAATGTTAGGCTGCAGGCCGCCTCATTAAAAACCTTCCAGGTACCCTGGTAAGGAAAAGAGCGCGTCTGAAACCTGCAGCCATCCGACATATAGCCTATTACATTGTATGACTGTGAGCACTTTATGCGTAGAAACGGCGCAGATGCGCAACGTTCCAAGGATTATGAGAGAGTTCGCCTGTCTTCGCGTGCTTCAGTCGATATGCGCCTCCACCAAGGACCTCCGTGATGATGAAGGGACCTTCCCATGGGGAAGCGAGCTTGTGCACCTTCTTTTGCTTCAATCGAAGAACCAGGTCGCCACAACAAAGGACCTGGTTCGCAGTCGACGGCTATGGTAGTTGCGGAGATCCTGCTGGTAAACAGCTGTGCGGGCCAAGGCCGTGTCTCGCGCTCATCGAGTAAGTCGACTGCATCTTCGAGTGCTTCTTCTGCGTCGTCTTCATTGTATGCTTCAACTCGTGGTGCATTGAACCACATCTGATGGCAGAATTGCTCTGCACCATAGACCATGAAGAATGGGTGAACTGCGTAGAAGTGTTGGGAGTTGTGCGTAGGCTCCATAGCACAGATGGTAGTTCTTCGACCCAAGCACCCGCAGCTCTTTTGAGTGGCACCAGGAGGCGCTTCTTGATCCCACTCGTCACAAGTCCATTGGCCTTTTCGACTTGGCCATTGGATTGTGGATGCGCACGGATGCGTAGTTGAGCGTAATGTCCTGCTCTTTGCAGAAGGTTTTGAACTCCTCAGCCGTGAAGTTTGTGCCGTTATCAGTGATGATACTGTTTGGGACACCGAAGCGGTAGATGATGCTCTTTATGAAGTTGACTGCCGTAGTAGCAGTCGAATTTGTGATGGGGACCGCCTCGATCCACTTTGTGAACTTGTCGACTGCCACCAGTAGGTGAGTATGCCCGCCATGCGATGATTTTTTGAGTGGCCCAACCATATCGAGCCCCCATTGGGCGAAAGGCCAGGCCAGCGGTATAGTCTTCAACGCCGATGCGGGTGCGTGCGGCCTTGTTGCGAATTTCTGGCAGCCGACGCACCTTTTGACTATGTCCTCCGCGTCTTTGAGTGCTGTAGGCCAGTAAAACCCTGCGCGAAAGGCTTTGGCTACGAGTGATCGACTGCTGGCGTGATGCCCACAGGTACCTGCATGAATATCTCGAAGTATGGCTTGGCCATCTTCGAATGCGATGCATCTTTGGAACATACCTGATATGCTGCGCTTGTATAACTCGCCGTTGATAACGGTGTATGCTTTTGATCTTCGAGTCACGCGTCGGGACTCGGTTATGTCATCTGGTAGCTCGCCGCGGAGTATGTAAGCCAGAAAAGGTTGAGTCCAAGTTGGCTCAATGAGGAGTACCTCGACTGGGGGGTCCTCTGTGCTGGCGCTTTGCTTTTGGCTGGCGTAGTCGACGGAGGAGGCTCTCGTTTCTCCTTGATAGATCTGTGTTCGATGCGCTCGAGGAAGACACCAGGTGGAATTTGTGCGCCAGTTGAGCCAAGATTGGCTAGCATGTCTGCTTCTTCGTTACTTTCCCTTCCTATGTGCCTCAACTCACAGCCTCGAAGCTGCCCTCCAGTGTGTTGTACAGGTCGCGATAAGCGATCATGTTGTCCGCGATTGCGTCGCAGGCCTTCATTGTTTGCTGCACCACGAGATTGGAGTCGCCGTAGATCATCAATCGAGTGCACCCAAGTGCTTTTGCCATCCGCATGCCATGGATCAGAGCCTCGTATTCAGCCTCGTTATTGGAGGGTAGTTTGAATCCCATCTGCAAAACATAACGTAGCTTGTCCCCTTTTGGTGATATGAGGATGACGCCTGCGCCTGCGCCTTCGTGTTTCTTGGACCCATCGAAGTACATGGTCCAGGAATTGGACACGTCTGGTGCTCCAGGTAATTGGGCCTCTATCCACTCGGTTGTGAAGTCGGGTAGGACTTGTGCTTTGATAGCCTTCGGGTGCTCGTACTTGATGTCTCTTGGAGCCAGCTCGATGAGCCATTTTGCGACTCGACCCGTTGCATTGGGGTTTGTGAGGATATCACCGATTGCTGAGTTACTTACCACGGTGATCGGGTGCTCGGTGAAGTAGTGTGTCAACTTCCTTGAGGACATGAATACAGCGTATGCCAGCTTTTGATAGTGCGGGTACCGCTGTTTTGATATGGAGAGAACCTCGCTCAGGTAGTAGACTGGACGTTGTATGCTTTGGATGTGCCCCTCCTCCATGCGTTCGACTACCAGTACGGTGCTCACCACCCTGTTTGTAGCCGAGACATACAGGTAGAGTGGTTCCCGTTCCTTAGGTGCGACGAGGATCGGAGGGCTTGTGAGGATCCGCTTGAGATCTGTGAAGGCTGCTTCAGCTTCTGGCGTCCACTCGAACTTGTCCGCCTTCTTCATCAGTCGATAGAATGGTAGAGCCTTTTCACCCAGTTTGCTGATGAATCGACTGAGCGCTGCTACTCGTCCTGCTAGTTTCTGCACATCGTGAAGCTTTGAAGGCCTTTGCATTGTGAGGATGGCCTGTATTTTCTCCGGGTCTGCTTCGATTCCACGGGCAGAGACTAGGTACCCTAGGAGCTGCCCGGCTGGAACGCCGAACGTGCACTTCTTAGGATTGAGCTTGATATGGAAGCGTTTGAGGTTTGCGAACGTCTCCCTCAAATCGTCGAGTAGTGTGTGTTCTTCCCTTGTGGTAATGACAATGTCATCCACGTAGACCTGGACGTTGCGTCCGATTTGCTTTTTGAGGCAGTCCTGCATCATGCGCTGGTATGTTGCACCCGCGTTTTTGAGCCCAAAGGGCATAGTTGTGTAGCAGTAGACCCCGAGTGGGGTTATGAACGCCGTTTTTTCTTCGTCTTCTTGCTTCATCCTTATCTGGTGATAACCTGAGTAAGCATCCAGAAAGGAGAGTCGTGCGCATCCGGCGGTGGAGTCGACGATCTGGTCGATTCGGGGTAGCGGGAAGTGATCCTTTGGACAGCACTTGTTCAGCGCTGTGAAGTCCACGCACATCCGAAGGATGTCTGTATGCTTCTTCTCTACGAGTACGGGGTTGGCCACCCATTGTGATTTCTTGATTTCCCTAATGAATCCTGCTGCGAGTAACCGGTCGACTTCAGATTCGACTGCGGTTCGCTTTGGGCCGGAGATTCGACGCATCGTTTGCTTGACTGGCTTTGCATCTGGAAACAATTGGAGAGAGTGCTCGGCGAATTCCCTGGGAATACCTGGCATGTCGGCTGGACACCACGCAAATATTTCCCAGTTCTCACGGAGGAATTCGACGAGCGCGCCTTCCTATGCGATAGGCAGGCTCGAAGATACGTTGACTGTCTTGGACGGATCGGTCGGGTGCACCTGATGCGACCTTGTGTCATTTGTAGCATTGAAGGATCTGTCGACTGCCAACTTCTTATGCTCCGGAAGGAGTGTGCGGTCGTTGGAAATCGCCAGTCGGCGAGTGATTCTTCCACCCCGAACATCTCGGAGATTTTGCTGAACTCGCGGTCGCAAGCATCGGACCTTTGAAAGTTTCCACGGACAGTGATGACTCCCTTTGGTCCTGGCATCTTCAGCGTGAGGTACGCGTAGTGTGGCACCGCCATGAATCGAGCAAACGTCGGGCGACCAAGAATAGCATGGTATTGTGATTTCCAGTCGACGACCTCGAACTCAATCGACTCTGTCCTGAAGTGGCTTTTGTCCCCGAACGTAACGTCGAGTTGTATGGTGCCTTCTGGGCTAATTGCTTTGCCAGGAACAATACCGTGGAAGGTATTTGAAGATTTTGGGAGGTTTTCGACTGACCTGTTCATTTTGCGGAGCGTGTCCGCGAAGATGATGTTTATGCCGCTGCCTCCATCCATGAAGACCTTGGTCATGGCGTAGCCTCCTATTTGCGCGTCGAGTACCAGAGCCGCGTGCCCTGGTCGAACTACAGCTGGGGGATGATCCTCTCGACTGAAGCTTATGATGGTTTCCGATCCCTTCAGAAATTCGGCACGGCAGGAGGTGCCATGACAGCCATGTTCACTGTCGAGTGATTAGCTTTTGCTGCCTGTTGGAGGGGCGACCCTTTTGTATCATGTACATCTGCCCGTGGGGCTGTGGATATTGATCATCTTCCGCCCGTAGTACGGGTTGTATGGCACCTGCGAGGTTTGCGCCTGGAGCAGGCTGTGGTGGTGGTTGCGGTGGCGGCTGTGGCGCCATGAGAGCGGGCACAGCGTTCGGCTGTGGTGCGGGTGCAGGCGTGGGCTGAGCAGGTGCTGGGCCGTACCTTTTGAGTCGTATCATGTAGTCAGTCGCCATTTGGTCGAATTCCCTGCAGTTCCTTAGGGTGTGATTGGAGCGTAGTTTTCCGTCGTCCCCCTTGAAGAGGTGGAATCTGCACCAGTCGTCCATCTTTTCCTCGAATGACCGCTCGGGTTTTGCGTCGCTGCGTTTGCGCCATTCTTGCCTTTTGTAGCTGTCGCTCCGCTGCTCGCGATCTCGACTGTCCCGTCGATCATCCGAGCGTCGATTGCTTCTATCTTGGTCTCCCGGGTTGTGTGTATCCAGCCGCCATGAACTCGGGTCTGTTATCGTCGTAAGGACGTTTGGAACGTTTGCGCCTGCGATCTTCTCTGTATGAATCTCTGCGGCCTCGACTGCCGCTTTCGTAGTTGTCGCGTGGTGGGGAAGCACGGGATCTGCGTACAGAATCCTCTCCATCTGCCCACTCAGTCGCAACTTTGATGAGGTCAGCCAGGGAGGTTGGCTTTTCACGACCAGTGCCTCTTTGAAGTCCTTCCTGGCGAGACCTTGTATGAAGGCATCCATGGCCCTGTCTTCTGACACTTTGCCAACCGAATTGCGTATTTCGGTCCACCGCCGTATGTATGATCTCAACGACTCGTCTGATCGTTGAGTGCATGCCCTTAATTCTTCGAATGTCTTCGGGCGCTCACATAGAGGCTCGAAGTTTTTGATGAAGTCTCTGCGGAAATCGTCCCACGAGTCGTATGATGATGGAGGGAGCGCCTTGAGCCAGTCGCGGGCAGTTCCTTCGAGCATGAGTCGTATGTACTGCATCGCCGTGGTGTTCGTGCCACGCTGGCATGCCACGGCGAGTCTGTAATCTTCTAGCCACCCGGAAGGTTCTTGGCGACCGTTGTACTTGGGTTGTTCGCCTGTCAACTTGAACCTTTGGGCATCCGCGTCCACGGATGCGTCGAGTGAAGCACAATGCTCCGCATGGCTCTGGTTCAGATCAGAGTATGAATCGCTGCTATAGGATCTTCGAGATCTGCTTCTGCTGGACCTGTGCCGGCGCGTGCTTCTCCTTCCTTCATCCGAGTGGTGGCTGCGACCACTGCGATGATGTGCTGCGTGTCGTGAGTCGACTATGTCGCGATCGCGATTCCTTGCTGGAGTTTTGTCTTCTGGCTGTATAGCCTGTGCCGCTAGAGCTAGCGATTTGAGTTGTTGGCGATGCAGGGCTGCGTTAGGGTCATTCGCCGGAGGTTGCATTGCCTTGAGGTAAGCACCTACGGAGAATAATGCACCCGCAGCAGTTTTGGGCACTGGGATTCCGTTAGCGTCCTCTGTCATGAACGACAGGTTACGGGTGATTGCTACCCTTTCATGTTCTGGAAGGCTTGCCAACCGCGACCTAGGTCGTGGGGTTGGTTGCATTGTGGACCCGAGGGATTGCTCCCTTCTTCGGGCACTCGAGAGGCTGGCTTGCCTTTTGCGCTCTTCGAGCGTCGCTCGGTAGTTTTGCAGTCGAATTGACTCCTGCCAGTTGAAGTACTGGAAGGTCAACATCTCCTCTGGGGTGGAATTTGGTGGCATCATTGTGCACTCCTTTATGACTTTATCTGCTTTTGCTGCCATCTCCTCCGTGATTGTCAAGGTTGTGACCCCATCCGGCATGGTTACCGTGCATGGGAATTGTGCAGGCCTGCGAGCGGCTGCGTCTGCGGATGATTCTGCGGAGAAGGCCACGTAGACCTGATGGGGCGTGACCCGTGGACAGGTGTATGTGCTGTCGATTCCAGTCATGGACTCGACGTCGCCGTCGAGGCTCATGTCAGAGCCAGTGTGTTCATCGAGTAGATCTTCGAGGCGAATCTCGTTGTCGATGTGCTCATCGCCTATGCTCATCTCGGTGTTGGCGAACCATTATGGATTTCTGAGTCGAGGTTGGTGTTGGTGAAGATCTCCGAGTCGACGTTGCTGTCGTTATGAATCGCGGGCTCGTAGAAGTCATCGAGGGAGATCCCGCAGTCGAAACTCTCGTCGAGTGGTAGGTTGAAGTCGACGTTGCTTGTGCGGTATGCTGATTCTGCCTCCTCGCCTTGGAGTTCCGTCATCATGAACCTGTCGATCTCGCCGGTCGACATGGTTGTTGCGGGCGAGCAGGCTTCAGGAATCGACGACGGGGCGAGCGCAGTCGACGGAGCCTCGAGTGCGCCCAGCGCCAGTTGTTGCGGATCTGTCGAGTCCTGCGTGCCAAGATTGTTTACGAAAAAATTGAATGCTCCAACAGTTAAACTCAAACCTGATTCAAGGCCGGAAAACGCCTCCTGAAGCTCCGGCGAGTGCGGATTGAAATTCATTGGAAGAGCAGATGCGCTTTTTGCAGGTGAAGCGGGCAGGCTGCCGCTTTTCGAGTGGATCGGCGAGTCGCCGTGTGTCGCCTGGATCGGCGAGTTGCTGTTTGCTGACATGGCCGGCGAGTTGCCGTTTGCAGATGAGATCGGCGAGTTGCCGTTTGCTGGTGTGATCGGCGATTTGCCGTTTGCTGTTGGGACCGGCGAAACTTCGAGTCCAGCGCTATTCTTTCCCACAGACGGCGCCACTTGACGAGGGGTAGACTCATCAAGACCCATGGTTAAGGTCCCTAGGTTATGAATATGGGGGAGAGAACGTGGTAGAGCTGGAAGTATCGTCGGCTGACAAGCAGGGCAAAGATTTTACCCAGGTTCAGGGCCCTCGTGTGGAGGTAACACCCCTACGTCCTGCCTGTCTGTTATTGCTTTGTGAATATGATGGTTACAAGGGTCCCGGCGAGATGTCGATCTCGCTAGGGTTTTGGTGGCTCTGAAAGTACGTTGTCTGGTTCGATGGCCCTCCCAGTCCTTAAATAATAGGCTGGGTCTCGGGTGTTCGTAACCGACTCGATTTACAAGTAAGGAAACTCTAAACCGACTATTGTTTCGCCAAACTTGGAGGATACTCCATCTTCGTGGGCCTCCCTTCATGGGCTTCATGTAGGCTCTGATAGTTGGGCCTAGTCGATACGTGCACCAGGTACCCTCATGGTAGGGTACCCGATAGGCATACCCATGTCATGTGGATAGGATACGAGTAGTATCAGAGTCGAACTCTTGTAGCCTGGGCCTCCCATATAATAAGGGGAGCACCACACGTGTAACCTATTACGACTTGATAGCAACATGCACGTAGGGGGAGCCGGCGGCTTGTGCCGGCGCCTAGGCGGCCAGGTGTTGCGGTATAAAAGGGGAGGAGCGTCCGTAGTCATGCCCCGCAGATATAGGCGAGTTCGCCGAACTGCGTTAACAAATCTCGGTGCCGTCATCATGCTGCGATTGCTTGGTTCTCGGTAGATCAATTGTGCGCCTATGACGGTAACAGAGTGACTTCGTGGAAAAGAATGACCTTGTAGGGGAAATATTGATCTACCATGGACCCTTCACGGCACTTCTAATGTCTCCTAAGCCTAGTTTAGTCCCTAAAAATCCTACCGTACTCGTCCTTAAATAATGTCTCTACTCTACCAGGAGTGGTGGAGAAACTTCCAAGAAAGAAAAGCAAATGCACAAAAGGATCGTAGTTTTGATATTGATCTGTTACTACTATGTTTTACTAGAAGGGAAATAAGACTGCCCGGTGCTACACATATATACTATTCTGTTTGTAGTGTGCACAGGTTTAAGAGTGAACTATCACAAGTCCAACCTTTACGCTATTGTGTAGCCAGACAGACTTGAGGAACTTAATTAAAGAGGTACTTCAACGCAAACTTGGAGTGTTTCCTTTCTCTTATCTTTTCTTGCCTTTGCAGAGGCTGTGTGTAATTGGTATCTTTGATACTAATATATTTCCCTTTCTCAAAAAAAGATCTTTGCTTGCCTTTAGGTCTCACTAAGCTATAATACAAATGGAACATTTGATGTCCTTAATCACTAGAATTAAAGAAGACTACAAACTTGTACAATTTTTTTACCCAAACTTGCAAGCTAGAAATGTGTTTCATGCTTTGCCCACCTAAATACTTTAAAGATTTACAAGGGCATTATCGATCAGCTGGATAAATAAATAAGGCATTGCTCGAAAAAAAAGGAGAAATTTTCCAACTTTGGCTACCTGACATCTAGTTTGCAGGCCGAAAGATAAAGTTGGCTTATGCAGCATTGATCTGCAGCCTGCAGGTTCAGAATGATTGCTTGATGCAATTGTTCGACAAGTTTTTCAATAAAGCTAACTCCCGGTTCAGCTCTTCCGCCAACAATAGCTAATTATTCTTTATTGTTGAGGGATTGTGTAAAACTTCTTCCTACCTTCAAGTGTTTTGCTTTCTCTTAGCTTAATGGCTCAACAATTCTGCTTTGGAAGGAAAATTGGCATCTGTAAACTCTTCCCTCAGCTTGCCTCTTATGCTAAATCATAGTACATTACTTTCCTATCTGCTATGCAACAGCCCTCCCTGGTAGATTTGTTTCATTTACCTTTTTGTAAAGCAGCCTATGCAGAGTTTCAACAATTATGTGATCTCCTTTAGTCTGCTTCTTCCGATGAGGACAGGCATGAATGGACTTATGCCAGGAGCGGCATATTTTCAGTTACTAAGGCTTATGCGTTCCTCATGAATGACACATTTCCAACACATACTCCGAATGCGTTTCATTGGCTGTCGAGTTCATGTTGTCAGCAAAAGCACATGTTATTCTGTTGGCTATTGTTGCAGGACAGGCTAAATAGCAGAGATCTAGTTCAGAGGAAACATTTTTTCATTGAGGATTACTCATGTGTGCTCTTTGAAAGAAATCAGCTTGAATCTAGAGATCATCTGTTTTTCATTGTCAGATTGCTCAAGATTGTTGTAGATAGGATACACATCCAAATAAAGCCGTTCAAAAGCACAATCTTGATGTGAACATCGCCACATGACCGATAACTATGCGTGTAAAAACATGTTGCCCAGCAACGATAAGATGTCAAGAAAATAGGGTTATGCATGCAAAGCAGCGAAACTAGAAGCGGATGATCAAAAGAAGAGTGAAAACAACAAGATGTCGAGAAAATAAGGCTATGCACACAACGAGAACCAGCCAAATGAGTGGTGTAATAGGTGAAAATATTTCAAAGAAATAAGAGCGACAGCACATCCACACATGGCTGCCCGTGGGGTAGCTCTCCGACGGCGTCAGGCTCTGCTGACGGAGACGGGCCTTCTAAACTCTTCGGTGTTCACATCTCGTTTCAAGAAGACTGCAGCTTCAGCCTCACGTTCCTCTCAGACGAGCCGTCACATTGCATAGACGACGCCAACCTTCATCTCTGAGGTAATATCACATGTTGCTGCATGACGGTGATCCCCCGTTGTACACGAGAAAGTCAGGTCTCAGCTGCTTCATGTAGACCGTGCACCCATCTAATGTGTAGACTGGTTTTCTAGGGTAGTGTAGGAAACAATCAACACGGTTGGACTAGGAGAGGGCACCATTGCAAAACCTTGCATATGGTGTTCCCCTATAAGATTTCTTAGCCTCCCTCGAGGCATCTTTATGGAAAAGAATGACCATCTACGGGAAATATGGATCGATCATGAACCCTTCACGGCACTCCTGATGCCTCCTAAGCCTAGTTCAGCCCCTAACAGTTGTACTGTACTCCTGTGCAGATAATGTCTCTACTCTACCAGGAGTACTGGTGGAGAAACTTATAAGAAAGAAAAGGAATTGCCCGAAAGTATCGAAGTTTTGATATTCATTTGTTGCTACCGTGTTTTACTACAAGGGAAATAAGACTGCCCGATGCTATATACTTCGGTTCACTGTACATTTGTACTTATGTAGTACGGTGGCCCTAGGAAATGCGAGGGCAACTCCTGAAAATGTGTAGAGAAGATACCTATGATTCCACTTATGCATATAGTATGCATTTAGGATTAATAAGGTCCTATAGTCACCACAAATTTGCCGGTTAGTAAAAAATATCAAGTGTGCAGGGAAAGTACTTTTATCATCTTTAACATGATATGATGGCAAATAACTACTCCATTGTTTTAAAACCGTATGAATGACGTATGTACCTTTTGTACTGGTAATATTAGATCAATTCATAAAAACTATTTTTCACAAGGCAAGCTACCTAGCATGTAGTTTTTACTTGATGTTACATCAGTATGTGGTTAAAAGTCCAATTATAGGTCATGGATATTAGAGTTAACAAAACATAAGTATGTGTATGAATATAAATAGGATATCACCGATGACGTTTATACATAATTTTGGAGACCTATTAATTAATAGTGATCTACTATAATAAAGAACAAAAGGATTAAATATAATCGTTCTCTCGCATAATTATGTTTTTTACTACTACTATTCATCTTGATCATTCTCTAAATTGAAATCTTCCATATTTTTTCCATTTACTTTAACTCTCTCGTTGATATCTTCCATTGTCAATCAAATCGTTTGACGTTCTCTCTCTGAGTTGTTTTGTCATGTGACATGACTACATAATATCTTAATTAACTAGTGATCAATTTATGCATGTCTTTCCTGCAAAATATTTGCCAGTCATAGCATAAAACCGCCAAGTTATGACTAACCGGCCATGAACAAACCCGCTATTAGTAGCGTAGTAGTACTAGCATTATACTTCAGGATAAATTGGTTTACACACTTAATAAATATATATGTACAATAACAAAAAATTCAAGGGATTATAAACCATAGGGGATTGAGAGAGTGCACATTAAATTATTCATTATTGTCTATACATATGCTCCTTCTCAATTTTCTCGGGCAGTTACGTCGCTGTATATGTTGGGTGGCTATGCATAAGCAGCAGCCAAATTAACGAGAACTGGATGATCAAAATAAGAGTGAAAAAAGCAAGTTAAGGATGTCAAGAAAATAAGGCTATGTACACGACAAGAAGCAACCATATGAGTGAGTGATGCATAGATAAAAAAGATGAGAAAAAAACAAATTAAAAAATGTCAAGAAATATCCCATATTCGTTAGAAAATATAAGTTGTTTTAGATTTTTTTGATTCAAATGCGTATCTACAGTTCGACACACATTTTAGTGTATATATCTGAAACATCTTATAATTAGGAATGGAGCACGTAAGAGCGAGAACTACAGTCACCCGTGGGGTAGCTCTCAGGCGGTATCACGCTCTGCTAAAGGAGACGGGCCGACTGCCTTTTTTTTTTTTTAACAAGGCCGACTGCCTCATGTGCCTCATACGGGCCTTCGCATTGCATAGACGACGACAGCCTTCATCTTGGAGGTACAAGAACATGTCGCTGGACCACAGAGCTCTCACTTTGTACACGAGAAAGTCAGGTCTCAGCCGATTGATGTCGACCTTGCACGTCTACAGTGTGTAGACTGGTTTTATTGGGCAGTACAGGAAACAATCAGCATGGTTTGACTAGGCAACAGTATCGTTGCACAACCCTTCATATGGAGTTCCCATGACTGTT
Organism: Poa pratensis; assembly: GCA_947311845.1. Lineage (NCBI taxonomy): Eukaryota > Viridiplantae > Streptophyta > Magnoliopsida > Poales > Poaceae > Poa > Poa pratensis. Next base: position 77,892,292 of record CAMZMU010000117.1, read on the forward strand.
ATCTTGGCCTCCCATAAGGCATCTTTATGAAATGAATAACCATCTAAAGGAAATATTGATCGATCATGAACCCTTGACGGCACTCCTGATGCATCCTAAGCCTAGTTCAGTCCCTCACTCCTCTCCGTAGTCATGCACAAATAATGTCTATACTCTACCAGTCTCAGGAGTGGTGGAGAAACTTGCAAGAAAGAAAAGGAAATGGTGAAATGCACGAAAGGATCAAAGTTTACTAGTACTGTGTTTTACTCAAGGGAAATAGACTGGCTGGTGCAACATATAAATACTACTATGTTCATTGTACATTTGTAATTAACTAGCACGGTGGCATTCATGCTGAAAGTATATAAGATGTTTAGCTAGTCTAGTATAGACTACATGGAGAGCAAAACGAGTGAATCTACACAGTAAATACGTCTATATACATCCGTGTATAGTCGATATTAAAATAGCTAAAACATCGTATATTATGATACGGAGAGGGAGTAGCATATATCTATATGATTCATATATTAAACTCTGATCAGCCAATCTACACTTGTTAATAGTATTAGCTAGTAAGCGAGCTTTGTGTGCACACTTAGTATATTTTGCGGCTGTGCAGGTGTTCACCATGCGTGTGTTTAGTTGCCAACGATGGAGAAGGTGCTACCCCGATGTCCATGCATGCGTGAGCTAGGCCGCGTTTGGTAGCCTGCAGTTTCTTAAAACAAACCCGTTTAATATAAAAATGGGTTGGTTGGTTGGTTGCATGAGCCCTGCGTTGTGGCCAACGCGAACATGGATGCAGTGCTGAGTCAGTCCCCTTGAGCGGCTGTATTGGCAGTTTCCATGTAGCCAGACTCCAGCGCAGCAAAAAGTGATAAAGGTGTGCGCGCAGGAGCAAGGCGCGAGATGGCAGGGGATGCGGAAATTCCGTCATCCCTGAGCGATGGCTGGATAGTTCTTCGGCTGCTACTCTGCTACTGCCCATGGTGGAGGAGGCCTGTGCAAGATCTGGAGAAAGCGACCCTAATCAGCTCGGTGGATACGGTGGAGGTCGAGATCAGGTCGGTGCTGGTTTGGACCGCCGTCGCGGTGGTGGATGGAGGGTGTTGCTTGCTGGATCAAGATCTTCGGGGAAGTCTGGAGCTGTCGTGATCTTTGGCCTATTGGGTGGCCACTCCAAATGATGGCGCATCTCTTGCACCTGCGAGAAATCAACCTCCTTTAGTGGAGGCCATTCTTCCTCGACATGGCGGTGAAGGTCTTCCTCCGGCCAAGTGGCCATGTCCCTGGTGCTGAGGAAGATAGTCGTGTTCCGAGGTGGTTCCGTGCAGTCGGTGACAGAGTAGATGGAGGACCCGATCGCTTTTTTGCAAACCTTTATACGATCTTCTGTGTAAAATGTGTGGGTCTGGTTGTTTCTTATTTTTCCTTTTAGATCTTTCTTTCCTGTAACGTGTACTGTCACCGTTGAACGAATAGAACACCCTGGGTCATTCGGGACCCTTCTCCCTTAAAAAAAAACACCAGGCCCCCCAAAACCCCAAAACATAGGGGGGGCATATAACTTGGTGCACAGCAGCCCAAGACCACTTTTCGTTCTGATTGGAAGTCTGTCCAGCTGAGAGCGCATGTCGAGGCCTCCAGGCCTACATCCCAACAATTATTTCCTAGGCCTAAGGCTACATAGCCCTAGCGAGCGGCAGCAGATCGTCCCTTTTCGATCGGCAGCTGATACGTATGTCACCAATGCTTAACGAACGCAATGTACTGCCATAAATGACTAAATGAGTTCACTTTTTCAACTAAAACTTATTTTGTGAGTTAGGACCAACTTCTCAGGCACAAATTTAAAAGAGCCTTGCCGTTCGGCGGCGTACAACTCTTACAGACAAACTCTTCCTATCCTTTAAGAGTAAAGGATACTTCAAAACACAATCCAGATAGGCACATTAACCACAGTTTTTAGATATTTTCACTCCGAGATACTCGGTAGGTTGTTCATAACAGAATGGTAATATTGATTTTTTTTTGCAGTCATTTGTTGTGTCCATTCATATATAACTGGTTGTCTCCCATCGCGCATGCCGTCATGTAATCAAGAGACCAAACCAAAATCACATAGTCGCTTGCTTCCTGTTAATATAATACTTCAAAGATTGCAAGGGGAGGGAATGGAGAGAGGGCGAACAGTGACTCCCAAGTGAGCCCAATTGGCATGGGAAACTCGACGATGAAAATGGGATGCATAGGAAATGTGTATTTGAGAGACATCGTCTTCACACGCTCATGGTTTCCTGCTTGACCTCTCAAACGATACGCTGCCACTGCCATAGTTCACAGTGAACCCACAAATGTGCTGGATCAAGCGAGCTACTGTTGAAAAGATGGTACAGTATTTTATTGTCCAACTTCAGTGGAAAGACCAGAGAAACTGAAAAACTGCCCTTTCCATCTCTTGAATAAACTGAAAGACCAGAGGCATTTGTGATCCTTCTCAGGCAAAAGTCGGGGTTTCACAATACGCTAGAACTTCCTCAGTGCTTTGCCAAGCTGATGACCTACTAAAGCCCTATCACGAAACAGCAGCGTTTATAGTGAAGAATGGGGAGCGCATTAGCAATTCTGCCACACATAAAGGGCAAGCCATCATTGTACTCTCAGGTGTGAACTAGATAAGAAGCAGGAAACCTTCATGTTGTTTGTCTTTTGAAGGAAAGCTTCATGTTATTTGTCTTTCATGTTTTAATTTTTTGCTTGATTTTGTCGCTTCCAACCGGTTCTTCTTTAATGCTCTGAACCCAAAAAAAATAAAGGGGATGGCCCAGCATCCTATACGTTTAACCTTCAAAAAGAAAATCACCTCACAAAACGTATGGACAAGACAAACACGTTTGATTGCCAAGAGCTTCCTCTAGAGCCACGACCATGAACCTAGAGAGAGGTTGATGCACAACAAACTGGTGTCACAATTTACAATATTCGATTCCACTGAGAGAACAACTTTGCTACATGGACAGAGTACTAGAGGCAGGATTTGGTGTTTCTATCAAGCTGTATTCGTTATTAGCGACATACAACCCTTCAGGATATTTACTCCGATGTTTCAGGGAATGGGGCCACCGTGACCTCGAATGGTTTCCTTCTGGTCGGGTCACCATTACCAAAGGAAAAGACAGTATCAGATCACACATCAACATACGAAAACAGGATGATTTCTATTCGTTAGCATACGAACATCACCAATGCTTAACAAACAAAGTACAGCTGCAAATTTCTAAATGAGTTCGTTTTGTTACCTCAAACTTCTTTTGCGAGTTAGACCATACAATAAACGGTCATTTTACCGAGCCCGAAGCACACTTGGCGAAGGCATAAATCCGCTATGTATAACAGTATAAGCATGCCGAGCGAGCAAAAGGTGAGCCTTCGGCAAAGCGCCGCTTGACAGACACCTAGACGAAAACGTTCATCGGACGGCGTGGTTCACGTATTCCGAGAGCCATGACGCTCAGCTTATCCTCCGGGTATGCTTGGCAAAGGTCGCCAGAGCCACTCCCCGGAAGAGCTCCCCCCAACCGCATAGTATGTCGAGCTTATACCCTCGGCATACAATGACACACGGATGTATCACGTGGGCATGCACATTTAGAATGTCCTACCCCAGTGATTCATGAACATTTAGAATGTCAACCAGACATTGTGAAACTGAGGTTTCAAGACTAAATGGAGAGCATTTCTACAGTTACCGTGGGACCCAGATTAGACCAAGCTGGCCTTTAAAGGCTATGTCGTACCCTTAACATGGGGTTGGTTGGGGGCTTCAAATCCTATTTGCCGCCTTTTGCGGCGCGGGAGGCTCGCGCCGCATACCCCCATGCCGCATTGGGCCGGCCCATTTTGAGTCTTTTTTTTTTCTCGTTTCCTTTATGTTTTCTTTTTTCTTTTTATGTTTACCTTTTTTTTTATTATTATTTTTCAGAATATTCAAACTTGATATTTGTTTGAACTTGAAAATTGTTCACATTCAAAAATTTGTTTAGATTCGAAATTTTTTCAGATTCAAAAATTTGTTCAGATTTAAAAATTTGTTAAGATTCGAAATTTGTTCAGATAAGAAATTTCTTCAGATTCAAAATTTTGTTCAGATTTAAAATTTATTCATATTCAAAAATTTGTTCAGATTTGAAATTTTGTTAGATTGGAAATTTGTTCAGATTCAAAATTTGTTCAAATTTACAAAAAAATCAGATTTAATTTTTTTGAGTTATTACAAAAATATATAACGAAACAGTAAACCCTACCTGCTAGTTGGGCCGACCCATACTGCGTCTGCTGCAGGCGGCGAGTGGATCTCCTGCCGCTAATGGCGGTGAACAGGCGCTCCCGCTTCCATGCATGCGCAAGTGTTATTTTTAAATGCTCCAGCCCACTAATTTGTCTGGCCCAGTAAAGGTAGCAAGCTGCAAGCAGCCTTTCTAGCCCATCGCTTGTCCAATCTCAGTATGATCAGTCGCTAGAAGAAATGTTTGCTCATCTTCCTGGCGAGAACGTTCCCCCTACTGACCTACGTTTGGTCTGTAAACCAGCGGCTGTCTCTCGTCGCCACTTCGATTTTCCCCTGTTTTGGTCATTAAGTGCTATTCCCATCCATTTAATTGATCTGAAGGAGGATGAGATTTTAATATCCCAATTCTCTTATTATTTATGGTTTGCTAGATATTTTTTTAGAACCATGCAGAAGTCACTACAGGAATGAGGCGATATGCCGACGGCCATAATCTACGCCGACGGCGGCAGACCCCGGCGCGACCAGCCGTCGACTTGGCCCTCGGCGTAGGGAAAGCCGTCGGCGTAGCCCGAATACGACGACAGCCACCCTCGGCGTATAAGTGGCCCTCGGCGTATAGTAGGGGTCGGTGTTTTGTTTCCGCTTAGAAAAATTAAAGCGCAGAAACAAGGATTCGAACCTTGAAGATGCTAACCAACTACGAAGGAAACGATATGCTAACCAACTAACCCAAGGGTGCTTGCTGTTTAGGTTGGAGACACGTGCGTATATGTTCATTATCCTCACGGTAGTACTAAAAATTGGCAACTATATTTGTTTAAGCACATTTTCTTCTTGTACAGAACAGAGAGATTAAATTGGCAACAACATTTTACTCTGTTATATCACTATGATGACAAATTCTAAGTTTAAAATATTTTTTCATACATACATTTATACTTGTTATATCATTAGGAAAAGAGATAAACTTGAGTTTTGACAAACCTTAAAAAAAACCTTCACAAAAAGGTTTATCATCTATAGACATGTATAAGTTTCGAGCCAAATGACCAAGTTATGGCCATCCCCGTGCCATAGTTTGTGATAAAGTGTTCATATTTGACACATAGGTGCGTACTGGTATGGCAAACATTGTTGCCAAAAACAATTTCCAAATTATTTTTATAAATATCATTTTCCATTTTTAAGTGTCAAAAATAACTTTTTTATGTAGCAAGTACCAAAAATATGTTGCAAAAAGGCACCATCTTATTTCCACAAAGAGTAGTACATATTTGATGGATAATCCCCAAATATTAGGAATTTTCTCGATTTCTACCTAACTTCGCCTATTTAAATGACTTTATGCCGATTTTCCAAAAGTAATTGAAATTTGAACTACAAGTGTGAGATAGTTTGCTCTAATTTTTTACAAAAAATCATTTTAAGGTACAAAAGTAGTGACAATACCACAGAACCGTCGATAGTTTTGAAAAATGTGATACCTTTCAATGAATAGGCACGGCGACCATTTTGACAATTTTTTTAAAAAAATAAAAGAAAGTGAAAAAATACTGAAACAATGAAATCCTTGGGCATGGAGTCCTTTTATGTGTTCTAGTTGCTAGGAAAAATGAAAAACTTGATTTTTGACAAGATTTTCAAAAAAAAAAACTTCACAAAATGGTTTATCATCTATAGACATGTATAAGTTTCGAGTCAAATGACCAAGTTATGGCCATCCTCGTGCCATAGTTTGTGATAAAGTGTTCATATTTGACACATAGGTGTGTCTTGGCATGGCAAACATTTTTGCCAAAAAGAGTTTCCAAATTATTTATATAAATATTATTTTCTATTTTTTAAGTGTCAAAAATGACTTTTTTTATGAAGCAACTACCAAACATATGTTGCAAAAAGACACCATCTAATTGTCACAAAGAGTAGTCCATATTTGATGGATAATCCTCAAGTATTAGGAATTTCCTCGATTTCTACCTAATTTCGCCTATTTAAATGACTTTATGCCGATTTTCCAAAAGCAATTGAAATTTGAACTACAACTGTGTGATAGTTTGCTCTAATTTTTTTACAAAAATCATTTTAAGGTACACAAGTAGTTGTTATATCACAGAACCGTCGATAGTTTTAAAAAATTCGACCCCTTTCGATGCATAGCCATGGTGGCCATTTTGACCTTTAAAAAAAAAAGTGAAAACAAAACCTCAAAAAATATGATTAAATTCGTATTTATCATTTGCATTTACAACTGTTACACAAATAAAGACCCAAGGCGAAAGTTTCACATTTTTTCGAGTTTTGTATATTTAGTTATGTATTTTTGAACAATGCCAAAGAAACACAAATGCCTCTACTCTATCCTGATTGGTTGGGAGGAAGAGGGTGTGGATCGATGACATGGCATCACATGATTGGTCAAAACACGTCACACCCAAGGTTCATTTCCACCGCAGCTCCCTTATCTCCTTCCTCTGTACCTGGACCTCGTGCACACCTCCATGCTGGCCATGCGACCGAGAGTGTGGCCGCGTCGTGGGTCGTCGCACCTGGCCTCAGCCGCCGCGCGCTGCTGACGCCGACTCGTTCCTCTCCGCCGCTCGTTCACCTCCGTCGCCGGCACGGCTTCCTGGAGCTAATGGAGGGCGACGACCGGAGGCGGGCGCGAGGCACGACGGTTAGAGGGGGCGTGGGCGGCCTTCGCGAGCGGCGGGAGGCTGAGGCGCGACGGCGGCGTGGGGATTAGTCGCGACGGCCGTCGCGAGGCGTCGCGGGATTTAGGCGCGGTGGCGCTGCGGTGGCCTCCCTCGCTTACGCCGCGTGCAGTGGCAAGAGCCGGTGCGCGGTTCCGTCGAGGATGGCGACCGTGGTGACGACGCCCTCGAGCTCGCCGCGCTGTCGGTGTCCTCACCGCAACCCTATCTCCGCCGCCGCGGATGTCCGCGGCCTCGAGCAGGAAGGTGTCCGCGGCCTCGAGCAGAAAGGTGGCCTCGCGCAGGCCGCCGGCAACCCCGTCTCTGTCGCCAACGTCGGTCATCTTGGCCCCCCCAGCCCGTCCCAGCCCATCCCAGCCCGCCCCCAGCCCGTCCCCACTGAGGGACGGCCGGTATTTTTTTTGTGACGCGTGGGCAGTATACGCCGAGGACAAAGCCGTCGGCGTAGGCTATGCCGTCGTCAGTTGCCAGTCGTGGGCCCCACCTGTACTTCGCTGAGGGTTTGTACGCCGACGGCCAGGCCTGGCCCTCGGCGCTACCGCTACGCCGACGGCCAAATAGGCTGAGCCGAGGCCGTATAACGCTGCCATATGCCGAGGGTCTTCGGGCCTATGCCGACGGCTTCAACCGTCGGCGTGTCGGCTCATTCCTGTAGTGAGTGCTGCATGTATATTAATAGAAAGGAGAAGAGGGTTTGCTAGATGACTTGAATGTTTTCTAGTCTAGTAAGCTGAATATTTTTGGGCGGGTGATTACGCTGGAATAGATAATCAAGATTAAACCACAAATGTTCCCCATCACAATATATGTAAGTCCATAAGTAGTGCCAGTATTTGTTAATTTCCTACATATTTATGCATATTTCAGTACGAATAATTTCCTACCAATCTGGTCATGGAAGTATGGAACCAGTCAAATAAAAAATCACAATGGCCATTTTTTCAATTTGAAAACAAAATCATCACACCACATCAAATGATGCTGATCATGATAAAGGTCCTTCCATGCAACATATACCCTCTAGAGCAAGGTATTGTAACTATTCTATAGAGGGCAAGGCAATTAATTTTGTAAACATGTTTTCTGTAGGTCGAAAGCATTATCTATTATGCGGGGCTAGAAAATACAAGCTTTTACTTACATGAGCTTACTAAAAGATAGTTTACATCTATGTTAGTTAATATCAACTAATATTTCAGCCATATAATATATACATTAGTGCTAAGGCTTTCAGAAAGGAGGAAGACATGTGAAATAGTACTTTTTTCTCAGGGCACTAGTGTTCCTTGTTCTTTTGACCCCGGTGACCTTTTTTTCTGGCTTCACCCTGGTTAATTAGTACTCGGTACGTTATTCGTACTTGAATGGTAAGATCGAGTTGTTGCACTCATTTGTTGTGCCCGCCCTTATATAACTGGTTGTCTCCATCGTGCCATGGAATCCAAGAAACCAGAGCTAACTCATCCAGCCCCTTGTTTCTTATACGTACTAGTCCAAATATTGTAGGTGGAGTGAATAGAAGACGGACAAATGAAGCAAACCATGATGGTGATGCTCAAGTAGGTTCAATTATTATGGGAAATTTCATGGCAGAAATGAGATGCATCGGAAATTTTAATTGCAGAGATAGGGTTTTACAGCCCTTGTTCTTCTGTTTTGGGACTCCCGGGTTATACACAGCCACTGCCTGTGATGGCAAGCTGTATCGGCATCTAGGCATGCATTACAGGTAGTTGGTTTCCGGATGGCTTGCCTGGTCTTGGCAATCCAAGATACATTATTTGCATATGTTGATATGCGCACAAGAGAGCAGATGCAGAAATGATCTTGTGCCTTTTTATCATCTATGACTCTATGAGTGATGATATGAAGCGTTTGTGTTCCCTGTCAACAAAAAAATGGGCTTCACACTTCCCCCTTCTTTTCCAAGCTGACAATCTCCTACTGACGCACACATTACACCTGATAGGCTGTTACTGCCAAAGCGTAACAAATCACTCCACCAGTTTTAGTACAGAATGAGGAGTGCATCAACAAAAAGTCTATGTTCGTCGGGAGTGAACAAGAATCAATAACATATTCTTGTTTTTCTCTTCCTGTTGTTTGTCTTCAGTGTTTCTCTTCTTTCTTTTTTTTTGCGAAAAGGACCCCAGATCCATTACATTTGATCACCAGTACAACCCTCAAGAAACACAGAAATTACATTCTGGTCCCTGAGGACCCAGCTTCCCACCGACACCGCCGCGAGACGGAGACGCGCCGATCCGCCGCTGCCGCCGAGCTCCATCCGAGCCGGCCCCGCCTTGACGATCCGCAGCACCACCGCGTCCGGGAAGTCGCCGTCTTCATTCTTCCGAATCGCACGGCGGAGCAGAGAAAAGCTGGAAAAGCACTGGATCCTTGCCGTCGTCTTGAACTCCAACGCGAGCGCCACCGACGCCGCAGACGACCTTGAAGACCTGGAGCCCCGACCTCCTGTACACCCCTCACGAGCCTCCCGCCGACGCCGGAGAGCACATCGGCAGAGCAGAGACGCACCTGCAGCCCAGGAGCTTCGCCGGAGACGAAGCCGAGGAGGGGAAGCCGCAGGGCACCAAAAGCGCGACGGCGCCGTCCTTCCCGCCATGGCCGCGCCGCCCGCACACCTTCTATCTACACGCCGGAGCGCGGATCCGGGGATCCCCCATCCTCCTGCCGCCGGAGCGGCAGGCGGAGGGTGAGGAATCCCCCGGATGCGCCGGCGGCCGCTGGTCACCTCGAAGTCGCCCTCCAAGCTCCTCTGTGCACTGTAGAAAGAGATGAGGTTTCCAGAAATTGTGAGTGGCCTCAGTGTTTCTCTTCTTTGCTTGCTGCTGTCGCTTCTAACAGTTTCCCCTTCAACTAATAAAATAGGTACAACCTCTGCCTTTCACCTTAGAAAAAAAACCTCACAACACATATGAACAGACATGCTCGCTTGCCTAGAGCTTACTCCAGGGCTACGACCATGAACCTACAGAGGGGTTGACGCACGCCAAACAGGTGCCATGGTTTACAAATACTTTAAATTTTGCTACATCGGATAGAACACTAGAGGTATGCTTTAGTGTTTCTACCAAGCAGTGCTGCTATTAGCCAGAACGTATGAGATCACACATCAACAAAGAGAAATGAGATGATTTCTATTTTCTCGCATACGGATATCACCAATGCTTCACAAACATAGTACAGCTACAAATGCCTAAACGAGTTTGTTTAGTCAACTCAAACTTCTTTGAAAGTTAGACCATACCTTCCAGGAACAAATGTAAAAGAGCCTCCACAGATCCTTTGTTGCCGTTCAGCGGCATGCAACTCTCGTGAACAAACTCTTCCTGGCCTGGTAAGAGCATCTCCAAGCGGAGCCCTCAAAATCAGCCCCCAAAGTGTCCGCGGACGCGTCCGGACGCGTCCACTGACCGGACAGCCCCCAAAATTGGTGCTCTACAATCATGAACCTCATATTTCTCTCCCCAAATCCATGCATTACATGCAGCTACATTCTTTGCATACGTAAAACCTATCTAGTGTATACTATACATGGCAAATATAATTATAACTAAAATAGTTATAGCTCCCAATGCATAATGGAGATGCATCTCCTTGTCGATGGCATGTTGTTTGTATTTCTTCATCTTCTTCATCTCCTTCTCCATCTTTTTTTCGTAAACATCGACGATGTCCGCGAGTTGCAACTCCATAGTCATCTTCATTTCTTTCATTTTGTTCTTCTCTTCTTCCATCATGCGCATCTCTTCTTCCATCTTATTCTTCTCCTCTTTCATCCTCTTTATTTTCTCCTCCAACTTCCGGTTAGTAGCATGAACTTCTTCAAACTTTTCTTCAATCTTAGTCTTTTCCTTAATTGTGAAGTTCAAATCCTCCAATATGCGCATCTTGCCTCGGAGGGACTCGTTCAACTCGGATGTCACTCCATGGACATTGCAACTACATGATTTTGAATCCTACAATTGAAATATTTCTGACTCAAATCAACCACATTGCACAATATTGGGGAAAACTCTAAATGTGAGCTCAAAGTTAGGACATACCGAGCCGGAGGAGCTGTCCTCCTCGTATAGAGGGTAGGAGCCGGCCGACTCTTGGTCCCATTGAATCATGTCCGAGACCGGAATGGACCACGACGTAGAGGGCGGAGCTTGGGTTCGGACGAACTTACAGATCGGGGAGCCGAGCGAGCTGAGAAGGCATGGAAGATGCGAATGCTGTGGGATGGACGGACGCGGCGGCGGAAATCCGTCTCTGCAAATGCGGTCAAATCCCTCGCAAATGCGGCCAAATCCGTCGCGACAATGGCCGCGACAGATCTGCAAAACTGGCCGGGGAAGGTTCGTGACCAAAAGCGGCGGCGCCGGAGCTTGGAGGGCGTCGGACGACGGTGGGGGTGCTGGGAGCGAGGAGGAAGGGGGCGGCGCCGGAGCTAGGAGAAGGGTGTGCAAAATATCTACTGGCCGGGTTCGTCCGATTTATGGTGGAAAATGTAGGTCCGCGATGTCAGCGACAGGGGGGCGGACGCGTCCGGGCGCGTCCGGGCCGCCCCAAACCCGCCCCAGATATGGGCTGGGTTTGGGGTGTGCCGGACCGCCGGTCGTTTGGGATGGCTATGGGGGCCTCCGTTGGGTGGAGGTTTTTGGGCCAAACCCTGTCCGGGCGGTCCGCCCGGACGTTTGGGGTGGGTTTGGGGCCTCCGGTTGGAGATGCTCTAAGAGTAGAGGATACTGCAAAACACAAGCCAAATAGCCACATAGTTTCCGCGCCTCCACTTGAACCAGAATACGAGAGCTCACTGTTTCGTTGGGGCAAAGTAGTTTGATTGTGTTATGTGCAGGTTCCACGTCAGCGCGCCACTGACAACCTTCAGAAGTAATTTCTTGCTCTTACTGGTTCGATTAAAGCTTGGTTTCATACTGGGGAAACTGCTGCTACACTGCTTCATACCTTCCTCTTGGGGTCTCCCAACGAACGTGTGATCCACGTCATCAAGCATTTTTCTGGCGCCGTTGCCGGGGAGCAAGAGGATTTCTGCAAGGGGAGTTTCACGCTTCCAATCTCTTTACTTTGTTATTGTCTTGCTTAGTTTATTTTTATTTGTCTTGTTTGCTTTATTTATCAAAAACACAAAAAAATTAGTTACTTTTATTTTCAAGTTGTTATCTTTCTGTTTTGTTTTAATTTTGCTAAAATGAGTACCCCTGAGAACACTAAGTTGTGTGATTTCACTAGCACGAACAACAATGATTTCATTAGTACACCTATTGCTCCACCTGCTTCTAACGCAGAATTCTATGAAATTAAACCTGCACTTTTAAATCTTGTTATGAAAGAGCAATTCTCTGGTGTTAGTACTGATGATGCTGCTGCTCACCTTAATAATTTTGTTGAACTTTGTGAGATGCAAAAGTATAAGGATGTAGATGGTGATATTATTAAACTGAAACTTTTTCCTTTCTCTTTGAGAGGACGTGCTAAAGAATGGTTGCTATCTTTGACTAGAAATAGTATTGATTCATGGACTAAATGCAAAGATGCTTTCATAGGAAAATATTATCCTCCTGCTAAGATCATATCTTTGAGAAGTAGCATTATGAATTTCAAACAATTTGATAATGAGCATGTTGCTCAAGCTTGGGAGAGAATGAAATCATTGGTAAAGAATTGTCCCACCCATGGACTGACTGCTTGGATGATCATCCAAACCTTTTATGCAGGATAAATTTTTCTTCAAGAAACCTATTGGATTCGGCCTCTGGAGGTACCTTTATGTCCATCACTTTGGGTGCTGCAACAAAGCTTCTTGATGATATGATGATAAATTATTCTGAATGGCACACCGAAAGAGCTCCACAAGGTAAGAAGGTAAATTCTGTTGAAGAAATCTCTTCCTTGAGTGATAAGATTGATACTATTATGTCTATGCTTACAAATGGAAAAATGCATGTTGATCCAAATAATGTTCCTTTAGCTTCTTTGGTTGCTCAAGAAGAGCATGTTGATGTGAACTTCATTAAAAATAATAACTTCAACAACAATGCTTATAGGAATAATTTTGGTAATAACAATTATAAGCCCTATCCTTCTAATAGTGGCAATGGTTATGCTAATTCTTATGGTAGATCTGGAATGCCTAGTGAGGAAAGGATGTTAGAAGTTGAAAAGGCTACTAAGAACTTTATGCAAACGCAATATGAGCAAAACCAATTGTTTACTAAAACTATGAATGAACAATCTGCTATGTTGAAGAATATAGGACATCAACTTGAGAACTTAAATAGGGAAATTTCTGGTTTGCAATTAAGATTTCTAATGCTGAAACTTGCATTTCATCCATGTCTGAAGCACAAGCTTCTTTGATTAATAGAATGGCAGCTAAACCTGAAACTATTGATAACAATACCTTTGCTACTGCCAATGCTTCAAGTTAAAATTGATAATAATGTGAGGATGTTAGCTGATTTACATGCTAGGTGGGCAAGAGAGGATGAAATTGCTAAAAAGAATAGTATTGCTAGAGTTTATACTATTACTACTACTGAAAATGCTGTAAACTCAAGTGTTAACAAACCTCCTACTATCAATGGTAAAGTAATTGGTGTTGGCAATGTCTCTACTTCTGTTGCAAAACGTTTAAAATTGCCTGAAAACACTGAAACTGTTCCTGATAAAAGTGCTGAAATTTTTCGAGATGTGGGAGACAATGGTCCCATTACTTTTGATAATAATGATTTTGATTTTGATGGTTGCAATATTTCTGAAGTAATTAAGTTCTTGCAAAAGCTAGCTAGAAGTCCTAATGCTAGTGCTATAAACATGGCTTTTACTAAACATATTACTAATGCTCTCATGCAAGTTAGGGAAGAGAAATTAAAACATGAAGCTTCTATCCCTAGGAAGTTAGAAGATGGTTGGGAGCCCATCATTAAAATGAAGGTGAATGATTTTGATTGCAATGCTTTATGTGATCTTGGTGCTAGTATTTCTGTTATGCCTAAGAAACTCTATGATATGCTTGATTTAGCACCTTTGGAACACTGTTATTTGGATGTTCACCTTGCTGATAATACTATAAAGAAACCTTTGGGGAGAGTTGATGATGTTTTTATAATGGTTAACAATAACCTTGTCCCCGTTGATTTTGTTGTTTTGGATATTGAATGCAATGCTTCTTGTCCTATTGTTTTGGGAAGACCTTTTCTTAGAACTGTTGGTGCTATTATTGATATGAGAGAGGGGAATATTAAATATCAATTCCCACTCAAGAAAGGTATGGAACACTTCCCTAGAAAGAAGATGAAGTTACCTTTTGATTCTATTGTTAGAGCAAATTATTCTGTTGATGCTTCATCACTTGGAAACACTTGATTCTTACTTTCTGCGCCTAGCTGAAAGGCGTTAAAGAAAAGCGCTTATGGGAGACAACCCATTATTTTATTTCTGCAATTTTTTTTTCTTTTTGAGTCAAGGAGTTGTTTACTTCTGTAACAATTCCTTTGTATCTTTATTTTATCGCATTGTTGTGCCAAGTATTGCCTCTAATAGGAAGATGATGCTAGATTTGGATTTCTGCGCAGGAACAGATTTCTGCTGTTCACCGTTTTAATTCTGTAAAATCACAGAAAAATTATTTAAATCTGCAAATTTTTTGCGTGATCCTCAGATATGTACGCATCTTTCGTTAGTTTTGTTTTTCGATCTGAGCAACGTAAGTGCCTCGAAAAAATTCGTCTTTACGGACTGTTCTGTTTAGACAGATTCTGTCTTTTATTTTTCGCATTCTCTCTTTTACTAGTGTTGAGTGGAATTCTTTTTTAGGGTGAAGAGCTTCACATAACATCAGTGGCAGTAGTTAATGTTAAAAGTAACGGTCATGTTTGTGTCCTTATAGAACATGTGAGTTTTTGATTGTGCACTAACCCTCTAATGAGAATTACTTGAGTTTGGTGTGGCGGAAGTTTTCAAGGGTCAAGAGAGAAGGATGATATAATGTGATCAAGAAGAGTGAAGAGCTTAAGCTTGGGGATGCTCCCATGGATCACCCCAGCATATTTCAAGAAGACTCAAGCGTCTAAGCTTGGGGATGCCCAAGGCATCCCCTTCTTCATCAGCAACTTATCAGGTCATCTCTAGTGAAACTATATTTTAATTCTTTCACATCATATGTGCTTTACTTGGAGCGTCTGTGTGCTTTTATTTTCAGTATTTTATTTTTCTTATGGTCAACTTGATTGGACCCCAGCATTCTTGATTGGGAGAGAGACACGCTCCGCTTTTTCATATGAATACTCCTATTCTTCACTTATACTTGTTGAGTATTCTTATCTAGCTATTGCTATGCTTTTAGCTCCTGTTTTGCATGCATCTCTTATTCAGAGCTGTTAGTTCTTTTAAAGAAAGTACTCTCTTGCTTCACTTATAATTGTTTGGAGAGTTTATGTTGAAATAAATTGATTGGTGTTTGGTTGGAACAGAAAATGTTGCATGTGGTAGATGGTATAATGGAAAAAGCTTACATATTCTTGTAGATCATGTATTGGATAATTTGATACTTGTCAATTGTTTTGAGTTATCAAGTAGTTCATGTTTAAGCTTTTGTATCATGTAGTTAAAACCTATTAATGAAGAACTACCGTAAAGCTCGTTGAAATTTGGTTTGCATGATTGGTATCTCTAAGGTCTAGATATTTTCTAGTAAAAGGGTTTGGTTAACAAGGAAGACAGTGTAGAGTCTTATAATGCTTGCAATATGTTTTCATATAAGTCTTGCTGTGTCGGTTGATATCCTGTGTTTGCTTCAAATAACCTTGCTAGCCTAAACTCTGTACTGAGAGGGAATGCTTCTCGTGCATCCAAAACCTTGAGCCAAAATCCATGCCATCTGTGTCCACCATAACTACCTATATGTGGTATTTCCTTGCCATTCCAAGTAAATTTTTCATGTGCTACCTTTAAACTATTCAAAATTATTACTCCTATTTTGTGTCAATGTTTACCAAGCTCATGAGGACGGGGTGGATGTCTTTATGTCAACTGTCAAACAGACTTTACCACCGGACTAGCGGCATATACATCCGCTTATCCATTAATTTTGCAAAAAGAGCTGGCAAATGGGGTGCCCAGTCCCAATTAATTACAACTTTAACCGCTTAATTCTCTTCACATTTTTGCCCTGATTTATCAGTCAAGCAATGACAAACAGTGAAATATCTGCATGTGTAAACAAAAGAGAAGAGGGATGATCTGCCTTGCTGGTAGAAATAACGTCCTTCATGGGAGCCGCTCTTAAAAGTCTGGTTGGCAGGGGTCATATTGTACTTTCCATTTTCTGATTCGTTGACAATTAACAAACACCTCCAAAACTTATTTTTACTCTCTATATGATTTCAAAAACTTAAAAAGCTCTAGCACATGATTTAATCCCTGCTTCCCTCTGCGAAGGGCCTTTCTTTTACTTTTATGTTGAGTCAGTTTTCCTACTTCTTTCTATCTTAGAAGCAAACACTAGTGTCAACTTTGGTGCAACAATTTTTATATGCTTGTATATTGCACTTATTATATTGCTTTGTGTTGACAAATATCCATGAGATATATATGTTGAAAGTTGAAAGCAATTGCTGAAGCTTAAATCTTCCTTTGTGTTGGTTAAATACCTTTTACTTAGAATCTATTGCTTTATGAGTTAACTCTTATGCAAAACTCTTTGATGCTTGTCTCGAAAGTACTATTCATGAAAAGTTTTTGCTTATATGATTCAGTTGTTTGCTCATTATCTACTTGCTAGCAAACTATAGACCATTGACCTGGATCACTTCATTCATAACATGTGCTTTACAATACTATTTGATCAAGATTATGATTGTAGCATGTCACCTCAGAAATTATTTTGTTTTTATCGTTTTACCTACTCGAGGACGAGTAGAACTAAGCTTGGGGATGCTTGATACGTCTCAAACGTATCTATAATTTCTGATGTTCCATGTTGATATTATACCAATTGTTACATGTTTTATATACACTTCATAGCATTTTTATGCATTTTCTGGGACTAACCTATTAACAAGATGCCACAGTGCCAGTTCCTGTTTTCTGCTGTTTTTGTATTCCAGAAAAGCTAGTCTGGAAATATTCTCGGAATTGGACGAAACTTGGACAGAACCTCCTATTTTTCCAACACGACACGGAGTCCAAAGAGAGACGGAGGGGGCCACGAGCAGCCACATGGGGGGCGGCCCCCCCTGCCGCGCCGTGGGGTGGTGTGGGCCCACGGGCTCTCCAGCCGCCGCCCTTTCGCCTATTTATTCTCTCACGCGAAAACCCTAAATACCCGAGCCATTATCCACGAAAAGTTCCAGAGACGCCGCCGCCGTCAACCCTAGCTCGGGAGGGTTCAGAAGCTCTTCCCGGCACCCTGCCGGAGAGGGGAATCATCACCGGAGGGCTCTACATCACCATGCCTGCCTCCGGAGTGATGCGTGAGTAGTTCATCCTTGGACTACGGGTCCATGGCAGTAGCTAGATGGTTGTCTCTCCACTTTATGCTATCATGTTTAGATCTTGTGAGCTGCCTATCATGATCAAGATCATCTTATTGTAATGCTACATGTTGTGTTTGCTGGGATCCGATGAATATTGAATACTATGTCAAGTTGATTATCAATCTATCTTATATGTTATTTATGATCTTGCATGCTTTCCGTTACTAGTAGATGCTTTGGCCAAGTAGATGCTTGTAACTCCAAGAGTGAGTATTTATGCTAGATAGTGGGTTCATGCCTCCGGTAATCTGGGAGAGTGACAATAACTTCTAAGATTGTGGATGTGCTGTTGCCACTAGGGATAAAATAACCGATGCTTAGCTTAAGGGTGCGCCGTTAGGTCTAATGCATTTGTTTACATTACGCACATTACTTAATGCATTATCCGTTGCTTGCAACTTAATACCAACGGGGAACTCGGTATGACAACCTGGCGGTGGATTATTAGTCATAGACGCTGTTGGATAACGGTCTATGTATTTTGTCGTAATGCCCACATGAATATCATAGTAATCATCATGTCATATATATGCATTGTCATGCGCTCAATATTTTGTCAATTGCCCAGCTGTAATTTGTTCACCCAGCATGTTAGTTATCTTTTATGGAGAGACACCACTAGTGAACTGTGGACCCCGGTCCATTCTTTTACACTGATAATACAACCAACTGCAAACATTGTTCCTTTTCATTCTCTGCAATTTACTACTGTTTTCCACACCATACGTTTAATCCTTTGTTTTCAGCAAGCCGGTGAGATTGACAACCTCACTGTTTCGTTGGGGCAAAGTAGTTTGATTGTGTTGTGTGCAGGTTCCACGTCAGCGCGCCACTGACAACCTTCAGAAGTGATTTCTTGCTCCTACTGGTTCGATTAAACCTTGGTTTCATACTGAGGGAAACTGCTACTACACTGCTTCATACCTTCCTCTTGGGGTCTCCCAACGAACGTGTGATCCACATCATCAGACGCTAGCCATGTAATTTGACCTCGGGTGAACCGGAATTACAACGACCTCCGCTAACCATCCGACCTCTTGGTCGTTTTTAACAATTTGATTCCAATGCATATTGTTGTGTTGTAATAATGTTGAATGGATTGCTTAGATATGAATAGGATGTGTTTTCTATTGGAAAAGCACATATGCAGATATGCCGAAGTAGAACATAGATGAGGATCGACACTCAGTGGTAAAGTTCTTCATTGTTATAAAAAATGGTAAATTAAGAAGAATCAAAGACTATATATATATATTATCTGCATAAAGGCATGTATGATATTGTGCAATAAGTGTACACACATAGAATTTCATTGGCATACCATGTGTATATGCGAGTGTATAGAACGTAGGCAGCAAGACAAAGTTGTGTCTGGTCCTTTGGATATTAGGCTACACGGAGTCGAGAATTGAAAAAATGAAATAACATATAAATGAAATGTGTGTAGCATGGCATTCATGAATATTTTAGCACATGAGCTGCTCAAAATGTATAATTGGTGAATTTGTAGTAAAAAATAGTACATGGTCTATTTGTTACTTTGGTTCACAAATTTGTCTTCTTATGTACGAAAACATAAAAATATTGTATGTCATGAAAATTTATAGCGGCAAATTCTATTTATTTTTTTGTCTTTGTATGATGCTACAGTAGAAGTATCAATACACGTACAATACATTGATGTGATAAAAGTTGGTACGCGAGGATTCAACTTTGGTATGGACAACGTGTATCTACTGACTTTATTGTGAAATTAACTTCAAAAGTATTTTGTAGAATGTTTGATTGTATGATTTGTTTTCATTGAGAATGTTATTTGCATCATTATAGGTATTATGAATGGTTCTCTATTGATCACATAAAAACCGTAATTAAAAATTTTCTTTGCCTGTCATATTTTTGAAAAACAGAAACACTTTTTTCACAGATATAAATTTAACTCATTAAGATTTTAGTGAACATCTCATTGATTAAAGTTCTTATTTTATACTATTTAGTTTGCGTTGTCAAATAATTGACCTTGCGTATTGGGGCAGGATTTGTTGATGTCGTGGAAATAGTAGAGATTAGAGCACATGTGGTAAACCTTTGACTAATTTAAATTTGAAAATAGTTATGTGACAAGACATGACAAATATATTTGGGTAGGACTGTATATTGCCTAGATTGAAGAGTAGGGAACAATATGAAAGGAGTAAAAGTAGATCAAAAGAACACTACATACGTTACAAAACTGTGGCATGACATTTTTGAAAATATACCACATATATTAGGTCACAATATTTCAAACTATTTTTCACTCATATTATTTTATTTATCATCAAGGTTTCGAGTGTCCATAGAACCATGTAATTAAGAATTTCATACTTTTAGTATGTCTAAAACTACAAATAAAATTCAAAAAGGTATTCAATATGCTAAAGATGATGCCCTCGCATTTGCGAGGGCCACCTTGCTAGTTATATACTAAAAGCAAAATGAGGGGGGTTTTAGAGGCACCACATTAATCCACATAGGTTAGAAATATATATCCGTTGATTTTCATAGTGACGGTTGAGATTAAAAGATAGATAAATTACGTACAATGTAAACCGGGTACAAACAAGTTGTTTTCAACACGTACAACCAAATCGGGAGTCAGATTTAAAAAAATCGAGAGTCACGTCACGGCCATAGAGTCCAGCCGGATACATGTAGCCGTAACCTGATCGGTAGTGACAAAAAAAAACTGATCCATTCCAAACGTGTACGGCCAGCTATTACTAGCTAGCACATGTACGTGTTAGAACAATATTACTATAGTAGAGCATGGTGGCGACCTGTAAGGCTTTAAATGTAAAACGATTTTCCTAGAATATTTAATTTGGATATTGGTGTGTATGCATTTGCCGACAGAAAACATATTATAAAATGCCAAAGAAATCTGAAAAAAATTGACGCATATCGTTGAACACTCTATGTACGCACGCCAAGTTTCTGGGAAACTGACATTTTTTCAGGCATGTATAAAAAAGACAAAAAAATGTTTCGTGAACAAAAATTTAGCTCCGAATTTTTGTCTTTTTACACACGATACAAAATATCGGTTTTCCGTGAGACGACTTTGTGAGCATATAGAACTTCGACGTGTACACGAGAACTTTTTGTCTGAGTTTTCTGAAATCTCACATTAAGTTTAATATGCATTTTATAAACCAAAATCATATGCTCCCGAGTGTCAAAATGTCACCCCTGATTTGCGCCAAATACGAAAATCATATATGGTAATATGTATATAATTAACTTCATACATTGAAAGTTAAAATAATCTTTATTACAACTTTAGAAAAATTACAAGAGACATTTACTTCAAAGACTATAAAAGAAGTCGTGGCGGGGGTAGTGCTGCCAAGGACACACCCTAACAAGAAAAGAAAAATCCGACCACCTCCGTACTGAAACACGAAGAATTAGATGGATATATTATGGTTGAATTATCAGGGTTAAGAATTAGACTGATAGATTATATTGTGCTAATCAACATTGGCATGATAATGGTTAATCGTGCAATTGGATTTGATCACGGTCGTTCATAAGATCCTAGCGCAGTTGGTCTCAACCAGAAAATAGAAAATCAAGCGCAATATGTGCACAGAGGTTAGGATTCGCAATTAGAGAAAATGGTGTTGCTATGTAGAAGTATAAATGTCAACCTATCCGATTGATTTTATAACAACTCATTCACAAGGTTTCAACTTGGTATAGACAATGTATGTCTATTCCCTTTGTGCTGAAAGTATTTTGAAGAAGATTTGTTCCTAGGATTTTTCTTCTTTTGAGAATGTTCACTGCACTGGATAAATCTAAAAAAATATTCTGTATGGATGACACATAAACTGAAATTTAAACTTTTCTTTAGGTGTAATTTATAATCATTGTTCTTTAAGAGTTTAATGGACGTATTTGTGTATTACGATCAATGTTTCTTAAGTTTTATTTGACATTTGCCCTTTTAGATAGGTGAGTCAAATAATTGACCTAAGGTATTGGGCATAATTATGACGCTAATAAGGAGTGTTAATGATATGTTGAGAAGAATTTTGTGGTGCCTTGAAATAGTAGAGATTAATTATGTAATCGGCGACAATATTCCTTTTAATTATGAGCAATCTAAATCGGCGTAGTCACGTGACTGCATATAACATATACATGTGAGTGAGCTTATAGATCACATGGATTGAAGAGTTGGGAACAGTAGGAAGGAAGTAAAAAAATCTAGATACCACTTATCTCCGTTACAAAATGGTGACATGGTATTTTTGGAAATGTCACAATTAATATTAAGCAACAAGTTAAATATGTTGTAAAAATATTTCAAATAGGCATTAATTTTCTGAAATAAAATCCGTGACATGTGCAATATGCTAATATGATGCCCTTGCAAATTTTTATATTGTTCACATAAATATTGTTACCCAAAACAACACAATACTTCATTTCATTTTACATCACTAGCCTGTGCACCTGCAAGGGTTGATGACTAGGGCGACATGGTATTTTGGAGAATTAAAAATAATAATTCGTCCATAGATTAAAATGAACCATATAAAAACAATGATATTATCTTAAATAAAACATAAGCTAGACCTTTCTCCTTTGAGTGTATTCTACATGATGTAATCAAATTCAGTTTTCATGATGTAGTCAAATACACTATTCTAGGTTCGATGGTTTGTAATTGTTGATGATTTATGCGAGCAAATAATATCATTTAGAAATTAGTGGGGTTAACGTCTCTAGAACCATTTTCGGACACATTGAGTGGGCTTAAGATGACGCCCTCGCATTTGCGAGGGCCACCTGGCTAGTTATATATTAAAAGTAAAATACGGGTGTCAAATAGAGTCACGAGGTTAATCCACATCATCTTAATTAATTTTAGAAGTTAGATCTAAAATGTATGGCTGAGATTTTTTGTAAAATTAGAGGCACGTAACATGTTGACACGACTTACGTTCAGAAGATCACGTCTCACAATATGCGTACCTGAAAAAAAAACAATGTGCGTACGTATCTAGGCTGGAACGTGATAGAAAAAAAAATGTGGCAAAGGAGACGTGATGCGTATCTAAGCTGGAATCCTGAGAGTAAAAAAACCTACAATGAACGTGGTGGCAAAGGAGACGTAGACTAAATAAGCAAAACTTAGTGCGTTAAACAAGTACTTTCCCAAACTAAATTGGTGTGTCCGTTTACAGAACCGGTACGTGATTGCTAAAAGCGAAAGAAATAAATACTGAAACGTGGTGGCAAAAGAAAAGAGCCGCTAGAATATGTACAAACAATAAATATCAAAATTCATAATAGCAAATTTGTTTAATATAAAAACACTTAGGATATAATAATAAAGATTTATATTTAAATGTTGATATTTTTTTCTATATACTACCTCCTTTTCTTAAATTAAGACATATATTTTTAGCCGAAAGTCAACATGGTGTAATTTTGATCAATTTTATAGATAAAAATATAAATATTTATGAAATTTAATTAACGTACAAGGAAAATATATTCTATGACGAGTCTATTCATATTGATTTAATATTCGAAATGCTAATATTTTTATATATAACATTGGTCAAATTTAAACTATATTCACTTTGGACTAAACATCAGAACACAAGTTAACTGTGAACTGAGAGAATACATTGTTTCTATGATTGTGTACAGATACTTGACGTATTTAGTTGACAGCCATCAGACCAACACACTTAAAAAAGCATGTAGAAGTTCAAAGTCGTAGGATTGTAAAATTAATGAAGTCACGACATTATAATCGCACTACATACATTGTTTCTATGATTGAGTACACTTAAATGAAAATTAACAAATTATTCGACTGCCATCAAAATAACACTCTCACAAAACACACTTGCGGGAGTTCGGAGTTCCGAATCATGGAATTTTAATGTTAATGAAGTCACACCATTAGTCGCATTATCAACGGGAAAGTTGCTCACACAAAAAATTACACGCTTAATGATACACACAAGGCTGAGTAAACACATATTTTCGCGAGGACAAAAACGTCTATTCCGATTTAGTAAGACACAAAGCTTGAAACCTTCAAAATTTTCTACATACAAAATTAGTCGACACACTATCATGGGGTGCATCCCTCACACAGTAGAATATTTTTGTTTAATGATACACATTTTCCAAGTCGTCATAGATTTTCGATTTGTATATTTCATATTTAGTATCTACATGGACACACGGTGTGTCGATATAATTTTTAATCTGCGACGTGAAAGGCGTATAATTAATTCTTACAAATTATTTAACGAATATGCTTGCTTTGTATGGTAGATATATTGGGATTATTGTATGTATCTTTCTCTCATGTAAGAAAATCAACAGAAGAGCACAAGTCATTTCAATCGTATTAAGAGTCTTCATATATGTTATCCAAACCGCGTAGACATTTTGCATAATACGTAAAATACATGTGACCGGGTGAGTAGAACCACTGAATGAAGATCAGGATAAGTTAAGTGTCTAGAAAACTTAGAGTACTACATCTATAACTTTGATTATTACGTATAAACATGTTAACGAACATGCCTACAGGAAAATAATTTATCTTTAGAAGTATATTCATTTGAAAAATAATGGCCAAAGTTATACCACGTTCATGTTTTTTAAAACGTTGTACATTGTGACATGGAGTGAGTAAATGAGATGAAGAAACATAAAAAAAAAAGTAATTTACACTATATAATGTGACCTAACTGTTAAGGAGGATAGACCGGTCATTTTATCATAATAATTAACCTCCCATACCAATCGAACATTGTGTAAAAAGTATAGTTCAGTTTACAGATCCAATGTCACTTATATGGGTGTTTCATTATATGGCATGATAATCCTTTGCCCATAAATTTCAGATTTCCGAAGATGTTACTTGCATAAGCGATATTTTACTGACCAAAATATTTGTGATGGTTATAAAACAATTTTATCTATTGTCACATAATGGAGAAGTTGAGGAGAGATCGGGAAACCTAATCGCTGCCGGTCGGGACAGACAAGAAAGGGGGCTCTTATCTTGCATGATAGGGTCAAGGCAGGATGGTAATACCACTTAAGGGCGTATAGACCGTCCACCCAGTGCCGCCGACGGGCGGGTCAGGCCTGAATGAAGAGCGGTCCAGACAATGTATCAATAAAACCATATTTTAACTTTATGTACAATTTCAAACAACGATAGATGATGCCCTCGCATTTGCGAGGGCCACCTTGCTTGTTCAACTTAAAAAACAAAACAGCAAACTCACTACGCATATGAACAAACACGGTTGAGTGCCTAGAGCTTCCTCCAGGGCCACAGACCATGAACCTAGAGAGGGGTTGATGCACAACAAACACGTGTCACAATTTACAATACTTCGAGAAGTTGATTCCACCGAGAGTACAACTTTTGCTGCACGGAACAGAATACTTAAGGCACATTTTAGTGCTCTTACCAAGATGTGCTGTTATTAGCCATATAAAATCCTTCAGAATATGTGTTTTGACTCTTTTGAGAGAGAATGGAGGCACCGTGACCTCGAATGGTTTTCCTTCTGGTTGGGTCACCCTTACCAAAGGAAAAAAAACATTATCATATCACACATCAACATACGAAAACAAGATGATTTATCTTTGTTAGCATACAAACATCACCAATAGTCACAATGGAGCATGGGCTCCACGTAGCCCGTTTTGCATGTTTTTAAGACGTTTCAAAAAATTCGAAAACAAATACCAGGATGTAGCCAACTCTATGTACTGCGAGCACGCAAATTTTCAGTGTCCAATACCTCATATTTTTTGCTCTGCAAAAAAGACAAATCCAACAAATTTCGGGAGATTCGAAATGTGGCACTGTTCATGCCCCAGATCTGCAAATCATTTTTTATGAGACTACAATACATGAAATTTCATATTGACAATTTCACAATAGATAGAAAATTGTATTGACCACATCATGATATTTTTTGTAATTTTTTAAGCTTCAAATTTGAACTTTTAAAAAAAATAAAAAAAGAGCTACTTGGTGCCTAGGAGCTATACCACCGCACTCACAAACAACACCAATGCTTAACGAACATAGCACAGCTACAATTTCTAGATATGTTCGTTTTGTCAACTGGAACTTCATTTGTGAGTTAGACCATACTATAAGAAACGGTCTTTTTGCTGAGCGCCGAGCACGCTTGGCAAATCCACTCGCCATATGCATATGTCGAGCGTTACACTCGTACACACCGCTCGCATACTCTTGGTCGACAACTCGGCATAGGACACGGAGCAACTAGAGCTATGCCAAGAGCAAAAGGTAGGCCTTCGGTAAAGCGCCGCTCGGCAACACCAAGATGGAAACGTTCATCTTACAGCATGGACGCCCATGTATGTCGAGAGCCATGATGCTCAGCATATCCCCCGGTACGCTCGGCAACCCCGTACACATTATATCTGTTGGGGCCTCTCCTGCCGCCACGTATATATGCTCGGATTTTGCCATGCGGCTGTATCTGGTACACAACTTGTAGAATGTCAACCGCAGATAGTTATTTGAGATTCCAAATCTAAATGGAGAGCATTTAATTATACAGTTACAGTGGAACCCAGGTTAGGTCAAGCTCGCCTTTAAAGGCTATGTTGTACCTGTAACATGATGCAAACAAACATAACAAGTTGTTGGTTGGTTGGTAGTAGTGGTACTCGACTACGCTATGTTATTAATATTGAATGTAAACATCAAGGTGTTGCACTCATATGTTGTGCCCTTCCATATATAAATGGTTGTCTCCCATCGTGTCATAGAATCCAAGAGGCGAGAGCAAACTCACCCAGTCGCTTGCGTCTTGTCTCGTATAATGTTCCGAATATTGTATCCAGTTAGTTACTATGGGAAATTAACTTGATAGGCGGAAATGAGATACATCGGAAATTTTAACAGGAAAGATAACGTGTTACAACCCTCCTTTCTTTGCCTTGCAACTCACATATGATACACAGTCACTGCCCATGATGCCAAGCTGCATCGGCATCAGCGCATGCCTTGTAGGTGATGGGTAACTTGTTGGCAACCCCAGATACATCATTTGCATATATTGATATGCACACGTGACAGCACATCGAGGAACAGATTATGTGCATCCTCATCATTTGTGTGTAGTGATATGACCCATTTGTGTTCCATGTCAATAAAAGATTGGGCTTCACGCTTCCCTGTGCTTTTCCAAGATGACGACCTCCTATTGACACACACAGCACCGGTTTCACCTGGTAGGCTGATACCGCAAAACAATTACAAATCGCTACACCAGTTTTAGTGAAGGATGAGGAGTACATCAACAGACAGTCTATGTTCCTCTGGAGTGAACATAAATAACTAACATTTTCTTGTTTTCCTCTTCATGTTGATTGTCTTTGGTGTTTCTCTTCTTGGTTTGATGTTGTCGCTTCTAACCGATTCTCCTTCAACACTACGTGGGTACAACATTCTCTACCTTTCACCTTAGAAAACAAAACAACAACCTCACGACACATATGAACAAACATGCTTGCTTGCCTAGAGCTTCCTCTAGTGGCACAAATATGAACCTAGAGAGGGGTTGAAGCACGTCAAAAAAGTGCCACGATTTACAATACTTCAACATTGGGCAGAACACTAGAGGAATGTTTTGGTGTTTCTACCAATATGTGTTCTTCTTAGCCACATACAGTCATTTAGAAGATGTACTACGGTGTTTTCCAGAGGGAATGGAGCCCCGTGACCTCAAATGGTTTCTTTTTGTTACAATACAAATATCACCAATGTTGAACAAACACAATACAGCTACAAATGCTTATATGAGATCATTTTGTCAACTCAAATTTCTTTTGTCAGCTAGACCATACCTCTCCCAGGCACAAATATAAAAGAGGCATTCACACAGTCCAGTGCTGCCATTCAGCGGTGTGCAACTCTCATACACAAACTCATCCTTTCCTGCTAAAGTAAAAGATACTACAAAACACAAGCCAAATGGACACATTAACTACACTTTTTCTACATTTTTACTTCCGAGATACTCGGTAGGTTGTAAAGATTGATGTTTTTGCAGTCATTCTTTGTGTCCATCCATATATAATTGGTTATCCCCTATCCCGCCATGTAATCAAGTAGCCGCTTTATTCCAGTTTTTATAATAATTCAAAGATTGCAAGGGGAGGAATGGAGAGAGGGAGAACAGTGACTTTCACATGATCCTAGTTGACATGGGAAACTCGATGATGAAAATGGGATTCATTGGAATTGTGTATTGGAGAGATAGCGTCTTCACACGCACATGGTTTCCTGCTGGAATTCTCAAACAATATGCCCCCACTGCCAATGCTCACAATGAACCTACGACTGTCGGAATGGGTCCAATCTTAAAGATAAGAAGATGCGAGGCCATATCACGTTCCAGTCGTATGACGACCGGAGCGTTGCACCAGAAGGTAGGAACCATACATGCACTTTTGTTTGGATGTTGATCGAATATTGTTACAATACAAAATACTTGAAGGCCACACATAATTGACTCACCTACATTTTATGCTTTGTAAGCAAGGAATCTCCCATTGGAGTAGCTACTAAAAAACTTAAATGGAGCGGCGAACCCTATTGTTTCCGGTACAAATAACGGGGATACGAGGTTTCCTGCTGGAGCTCTCAAACCATATGCCCCCACTGCCAATGCGCACAATGAACCCACGACTGCTGGATCAATTAGGTTATTCTTGAAGAAATGGTAGATTATTATAATCACACCTATATAGTTTTCATTATGGTATGGCCATTTTATGTATCTGGTGCACCAGGTCATGCATATTTACAATGTCATACCCGAGTGGTTCATGAACATTTAGAATGTCAATCGAGATTGTTAAATTGAGGTTCCAAACCTAAATGGAGATCATTTATATAGTTACTATGGGACCCAGGTTAGGCCAAGCTGGACTTTAAATGCTACGTTGTACCAGTAACATGATGCAAACAGGATTGACATAACTAGTTGTTCATTGGTTGGGTACTCGACTACTCAGTATGTTATCAATATTTGAATATAGATATAAAGTTGTTCCACTAGTTTGTTATGCTTGTCCATATATATAACTAGCACTCTCCCATCATGTCATGGAATCCATGAGACGAGAACAAACTCACCCAACCGCTTGCTTCTTGTCTGGTAATATTCTGAATACTGTAGGTGGAGGGAATAGAGGAGGGACGAAGGAAGCAACGTGTGATGCTCAAATGAGTCCAATTAGTATGGGAAAGTTGACGGCGGAAATGAGATGCATCGGAAATTTTAACTGTACAGATAGCGTCTTACGACTCTCGTCCCTTCCCCTTGGAACTCCCATATTATGCATAGCCACTGCCCCTGATGCCAAGCCGTATTCGCATCACGGCACGACTTGCAGGTGGCGTGTTTCTGGGGTGCTTGCCTGGTCTTGGCAACCCAAGATACATCATTTGCATATATTGATATGCACACCTGACAGCACATTCAGAATGAAATCACGTACCTCCTCATCATTTGTGAGTGGTGATATGACGCAATTGTGTTACCTGTCAACAAAAAAATGGGCTTCGCACTTCCCCCGTGCTTTTCCAAGCTGACGACCTCCTACAGACGCCCACCGCTCTGCTTACACCTGATAGGCTGATACTGCCAAAGGGTTGCAAATCACTACACCAGTTTTAATGAAGGATGAGGAGTGCATCAACAAACAGTCTGTTTTCCATGAGAGTGAACATGAATCACTAATTTTGTTCTTGTTTTTCTCTTCATTTTATTTGGTGTTTCTCTTCTTTTCTTGTTGTTGTCTCTTCTAACCGTTTCTCCTTCAACACATAAAAGAGGTACAGGAGTACAACATTCTCTACCTTTCACCTTAGAAAACAAAACAACAACCTCACAACACATATGAACAAATATGCTCGCTTGCCTAGAGCTTTCTCCAGGGCCACGAACATGAACCTAGAGAGGGGTTGACGAACGACAAACAAGTGCCACGATTTATAATACTTCGACAATTTGCTACATCGGGCAGAACACTAGAGGAATGTTCTAGTGTTTCTACCAAGATGTGCTGTTATTAGACACATCCAGTCCTTCAGAAGATGTACTCTGGTGTTTCCAGAGGGAATGGAGCCACCGTGACCTTGAATGGTTTTTCTTCTGGTCGGGTCACCCTTACCAAAGGTAAATAGTCAAAAACATTATCAGATCACACATCAACATACAAAAACGAATTGACTTCTTTTTGTTACCATACAAATATCACCAATGCTGAACGAACACAATACAGCTACAAATGCTTATATGAGTTCATTTTGTCAACTCAAACTTCTTTTGTCAGTTAGACCATAACTCCCTGGAACAAATGTAAAACAGACCTCCACAGATCCAGTGCTGCCATTCAGCGGCGTGCAACTCTCAATCTCTCATACAAAAACTCATCCTTTCCTGCTAAAAGTAAAGGATACTACAAAACACAAGCCAAATAGACACATTAACTACACTTTTTCTACATTTTCACCTCCGAGATACTTGGTAGGTTGTTCATAATTGAATGGTAAGATTGATTTGTTGCACTCATTTGTTGTGTCCATCCATATATAATTGGTTGCCTCCCATTGCGTAATGTAATCAAGAGACCAAACCAAACTCACATTGTCGCTTGCTTCCTGCTTTTATAATTACTTCTATAAAGCTTCCTAGCATACCCGCCATTTGCCCCCTGCGCCTCTCCTTTGCCACGAGCAGCCAATCGTGATCGTCAGATCTGGTAAAAAGTCTTGCTGTTTCACCATGAACCGTTAGATGCGGTAAAAACGGTTTTGTACTAATTGACTGAGGGGCACAGGCGCTGACCGCTGGGGCTAGTTTTCGCTGGGCCACGGTCATCAGCGGAACGAGTGTGGGTGCCTGTGCCCCGCTCCATGGGTAAACTCCGTGGGGAAAAAGGCTACTGTGAAACCCTAGCCAATCCCCGCTCTCGTCTCTCTCCCCAATCCCCTCCCGTGTTTTTGAGCGCTGCTATACATACGACATTCTACGTCCGATTCCTGTACGATACTACATGGCATGAAGCTCGCCTCGCGCGGAGCAAGGGCGTGCTGGGCTTTTGGGATGGACTGGAATTTGGGATTGCACCATCTCTCCTGTTGGTAAGCCCCACCTTTCAAATAACACATTTGCTTTAATTTTTTTACCTTATCCTTTTTATCATGATCGGACGGAGTGTTCTAAGCATTGGCTTGTTGGCTGGAGATGAAACTCGGATGGGAGGTCAAGGTTAGTTCACTTCATTTACTCTTACAAGTGTTTTGGAGTATCTCTCACAGATCTTGTAAAGCTTTATACTGCAAACACATTTTTGTGCTACGTGTCTAGCCACGTCAGGACGAACACCGTAAAACTGATACTGAAAATACAAAATAACAACTTAGACCCCACTCCAGTATTCGCATGTAGTCCGCATCCGCGTGCGGAGCTGCTGCCGCTACCTCGCTACGGCGTCGTGTCGCCCCGCGGCCTCCGCCATCGACTATGACCTGGCGCTCCGCATCTCCGCGCCCACCCGCCTTTCGTCCGTCTTCGAGTAGGACAAAAGCATCTCCCATCAGGGTGACGGATCGACCAAATTTACGGGATCTAAATGGATATTTTTTCGCTCAAACCTGATAATGGCTGTTATTTTACTGTTTCGCCTTTTTCGTACAGGATTTGCTAGAGATGTTGTTATAGCAAATGCTACAAACAAAGCTTATAGGATACAAGTTGGCTGGACATGCTTGTGCATATGCAAAGGTGTTTGAGTTCCACAAGAATTCAGTAGCCAGCAAAGCCATCAGTTTTGGAAAGACCAAAGTATTTAGCAAGAATTAGAATTGATTAGATTTGTCAGGCAAAGATGGGAGTCGTGGACAGATTTTTTTTAGAAGAAGTGGACAGATGCTTTACTAATTCGGTACTACTGCCTGTTTGGGCATTAAAAGTTGATCTGTTTTATTGGGCTGGACTTAGCACCTACGGGCCCAAACCGGCCGTAATCAGCACGAGGTGGATGGGAGAAGTGTCGGGGAGCTCCTTAGCGCCGCCTGTTAGCGTCGCTCAAGACCCGCGCCGCCTGAAGGATTCGCTAGATGGGCCGGGCCCATGAATTTTGCGCTTTGCTACTGCTTCGCGTTCGCGTTCTGAAAAATGGTTCGACTCGTGGTTGTGTTTCGCGTTCTGAAAAATGGTCCTGTTAGTTAAAGTAATGCACTTTTCATTATCACGAAGCAGAAAAATCACGTTCTACTTTTTAAATTTTAAATTTGGAATCAGTTTAAAAATAGAACCATTTTAAAATTGAAACCATTTTTAAAATCAAATCATTTTTAAATTTGAAACTATTTTAAATATAGAACTATTTTTAAATTTGGAACCATTTTCAAAATGGAACCATTTTCAAATTTTGAAGCGTTTTAAAATTTGGAACCATTTTAAATTTAGAACCATTTTTTCGGTTCGGAACCATTTTTTCGGTTCGGAACCATTTTCAAAAAGGAATCATTTTTTTTTGGTTCGGAACCATTTTCAAAAAGGAACCATTTTTTCGGTTCGGAACCATTTTCAAAAATCAGAACCATTTTAAAAAAGGAACCATTTTTTTGGTTCGGAACCGTTTTCAAAAAATCGGAACCATTTTTTCGGTTTGGAACCATTTTTTGGTTTGGAACCATTTTCGAAAAATCGGAACCATTTTTTTGGTTTGGAACCATTTTCGAAAAATCAGAACCATTTTTTCGGTTCGGAACCATTTTCAAAAAGAACCATTTTCGAAAAATAGGAACCATTTTTTCAGTTCGGAACCATTTTCAAAAAGGAACCATTTTCGAAAAATCGGAACCATTTTTTCGGTTCGGAACCATTTTCAAAAAGGAACCATTTTTTTTTGTTCGGAACCATTTTCAAAAAGGTACCATTTTCGAAAATCAGAACCATTTTCGAAAATGAATTTTTTTTAAAGTTGGAACCATTTTTAAAAAATAAACAATTTTCCAAATTTGGAACCATTTTAATTTGGAATCATTTTTAAATTTGGAACCATTTTAAAAAATGGAACCATTTTTAAAAAGGAATCTTTTTTTTTGGTTCGGAACCATTTTTGAAAAGAAACCATTTTCAAAAAATCAGAACCATTTTCGAAAAATCAAAACCATTTTTTCGGTTCGAAACCATATTCTAAAATAAGGAACCATTTTTTCAGTTCGGAACCATTTTAAAAAAGAAACCATTTTTTAAAAAATCAGAACCAATTTTTAAAAATAATTATTTTCCATAAATAAACATTTTCAAAACAAGCGAAAACTAAAACATAAAAAGGAAAAAGTGAAACAGAAAAACGGAAAAATAAAAACCGAAAAAGAAAACATAAAACAAAACGGGAAAAGAAACAGAAAAAGGAAAAGAAAATGGAAAATAAAAAGGAAACGGAAAAAGAAAACAGAAAAAGAAAATATAAAAAAGAAAAGAATAAAACGGAAAACAAAAAAGAAAGAGAAAAAGAAACCTGAAAACCCAAAACTAAAAAAAAATAAAACGAAGAATAACTGTCTACGAAAGCGAAGCGCACTGGTCAGGTTCCTTGTACATGCACGAGGAGTCTCTGAGTTCGAATCCCGCCGGAACGTTATTATCCTCTTTTTAGCTGTTGAGGAGCGGTAATGGGCCAGCCCAGTAAAAGCGTCGCGGGGAATTCGTGTAGGCGCCGCTCGCGCTAAGGGGCGCCAACGGGCGGCGTATAGGATTCGCCGGAAGTGTCGTACAGGGATCGTACGTGAAGCAATTCCGCCTGTTTTTCTCCTCCTCCTTCCCTTTTTTTGCTACACGAGGAGATGGCGGCGGCACTAAATCCACGACCAGTACAGGAGAGTCGGCCGGGCGGCGGCGGCCGGGCCAAGCAGCAGGGCGACAGCGAGCGGCCGGGCCGCGACGGCGGCGGCCAGGCAGGGCTGCGGCGGGCGGCCGGGCCGCAGCGGCCGCCCACGGAGGCGGCAGCCAGGCGGTCGCGCACGGAGGCGGTGGCGGGACGTCGGGCCGCGGTGGCTGCGCACGGCGGCGGCGGCCGGCAAGGTAGGTGGTGGCCGGGCCAGGCAAGGGGGCGGCCAGGCCAGGGGAGGAGGCAGAGGTACGGTAGCTGCTGCAGCTCGTGGCTAGACGCAGGTCGGTTTTGGTCTACCTCCTCGAGCCCGTCGTCCTTCTCCACCTCGCCGGCCTCATCCACTTTGCGTCCTCCTCCAAGCCTCTCTGCCCCTAGGACGGAAGCACTAGGTGAGGTGCCCATCTTTCTTCACGTTCCTTCTCAAGCCTTTGTTTATTCTGCATATGAACTGTTTGATGAAATGATTATGTGCTGGTCTTTTCTTGCCGCTATGTTTTTCTGTTGCTTGCGGAGCAGCTGTCAACTAAGCGGGCACTTTGTGCGATGGTTGTTTGCTCATGGAAATCAAGGCGGACGAGGGCATCGACGCTGTGTGCGAGCTCCTTTTCTCGATGCTGCTCTGGTGGGTCTTGTGAAGTCGCTTGTTTTCTCTAAAAGAAAACGAGATCTCATGTTCAGCTTCTGTAAATTTGTTTGCGAAATATGACTGTCAAACTCATGGATTTCGTTGTGAATGTGAAACTTGTACGCGTGTTCCGCGATCTCCATTGCTTGAGTTCTATATCCACCACACCGTTCTACAAGTGGAATTTTTCTATTGTTCAGGTGGAAGTGGCATACACACTTGAAGCTGCTGCACTATATCCAGAGGTGATCTCTACTCATTTTCAGAGTGACAACGATGGTGGCATAGAGCAACCAAGCGACGGCGGCGGATGGATGCCAGCATCTGCCCAAGGTACACCAAGGTAGAGGGCAGCGGCACACAGACAGTTTACTACAGAATTTGTGCTTTTGAGGTTTGAGAAATCAAGAAACTAGCTTCAGGATAGTCGTAGGCATGTTGAAAGCATAGTATCAGAAGATATTGGCCACAAGCTATTTTCGGCCAAATCCTAATTAGCATAGTTAAATTGTGATTCTGATTTCTTTGGTTGAACTGCAAATCACACATTTTGCGTTAGCTATATAATTGTTAGTGAAACTTGATGGTCTGTCTTAACATCTTGATTGTGTTGGTGCACAATAAGATAAAGGAGAACTAAGGTCAAAAGCTTTTATCCACTTTGGTTTATGCAACAGGCTTATTTTATTATGCCCCATTTGTAAATAAGTGGAGCTGCTGTAGACTGTTCAAGCAAGGTGTTTCATTTTATTTATTTACTTGAACAGGTCATGTGGTTGTTTTGTTTTGCATATACCCGTTAAGAAAATAATAGAAAAAATAGTTCACTGAAGTAGTTTTTCCACTGGATTTGTTCCTTATGATAAGAGGTATCTGAACTTGAATTTACCCAAAGGGGAGTTAACTTTATTTTCAATGCAATCTGAGGATACGAATTTGCTCGTAGTTTCGCTCAGCATGCGCCGGTTATCCTAGCTATGAGTTGCCATGAAGGATTGTGTCATTAGTAATTGTATGTTTACTCCAGAGGTGAGTAATATTTGGTAAAAATTAACTTCCAGTAGGGTTTTAGCTATTTGGTGCCATTTATGGTTTTTTGGTTTGTCATTCGCAGCTTTGATTTCGCATTCATCATGGCATAGTATTTCCCAATCTATTTAAGAGCATAATACCATGATTATCATAATGAGCAACTTTCCTTTCAGTTTCACATGTCATTATATATTTGGGAACTACATACTAAGTTTTCCCTTTACGCAGATGCTATTCAGATGCTTGGAAAGCTTAATATTTTTAATGCCCACTTCTTTGCTTTCTTCGGGTTATAGATTCCAGGGCAAAGGTATTTTTTTCATTTAACTACTTTTACCATATTCTTTCATTTTATATGAATAACGTATGCGGATATTCTCAATTTGCAAATTGCAATCTGCCCATTTGGCTATTGCAGTGACCTAGCTGTCGCTATTGGTCTGTTTAGAGCATGGGGTGCTTTTGGTCTGTTTATCGTCAAAAGCTACATGTTTTAGCTCATTTTATGTTGCTGCATATGATTTAATAGAAGTAATATCTTGTTGGGTGTGGGACTTACCTTCGATATTTATAGCTATTCGTTCTCGTTTGTCTTTATACAGGTCTGAAAATTGCTGCGGTTCATACTGAGTTGTCCGTGTTGTTGTTGCGCTCCTGCTCCTCGGAAAAAATTCATGACTGCAAGGTACATGTTCGCTTTTGTATTATGACCATGCAAATATTTGTGTACCAATGCCAATTTTTTACCTCCTAAAAAATTTTATGTGTTCTTGGGATCAGTTACTTTAAAATCAGTTTTCTGGGAGTATTTTCTTAAGGCATTTAAGATCAGTTACCTCTGTTCTTTGGAAGTTGAATGTTTAATTTTAATTTACCATTTTCGGTTAGTAGTGCTATTTTGTTCTTGCTACATTATGTTTGTTAACTATCATGGTATCTTGGAGCTCATGTAATTGCAGTTTATGTTTTTGGTGACCCTGAGCATGTTTACCAAATGGTACAAAACATTATGTATGTTTTTCTTTCCAAATGCCTATGGTTTTCCAGAGTTTCAAGTATTTAAATACATACTTAAACTTGGTTAGGATAGCTTTTGGACAAGCTTATAGTGCAGTTCTGGTGCTCGATTTACGGGTCTCTATTAGTCGATTTTAGATTAAAATTGAATGATTGCAGAACCCAATCTAAATATGGTCATATTTGTCCTGGATTAGTTTATTTGTTTATATATTTGTCACGGGATTAGTTGAGGTGAGAAAGTTGTTCAGGTCCTGATTGTTTCTATACTGTTTGTGACAATCCATCTAGAATCAAAACTGGGTTAATTTCCGATTTTTCTTGTTGATGTTGCAGGCATGAGGGTGGTGAGCTAATTGACCATGCTAGCAGCAGGCCTGGGTCATGAGCTTGAAGTGCTTTCCCCTTGCAACTAGCATCTGGTCTGGTTGGAGAAACACAAGGAAATGAGCAACCAGACATTGCCACTGCTATTGCCGTAATTTCTGCCTCGCGCTCTCTATATTTTTTTTCATTTCCATCATGTTTTGGTAAAAGAGGACTGCCAGATGTGCCTTTACTGTTTGTGTTCATGTCTCAATGGAGAAACAACATTTGTGTAGGAAAGTTAAATCCCACCTGATGGAGAAAGTTTAAGAAAAAACACCTCATCCCCGACTCCATGGTGAGCAGCAGCGGTGGCATTTGGCCGTGTGTCGGCCAGCTGCAAGGCGCGGGGAGTGCAAGCATATGTGGTGGTAGCAGGATGAAGGTACGGTGGTCATCATCCTTTTCCCTTTCTATCATTTTGTTCGTTGGAGTTATCTTGATGACATATGTTAATTAGAGAATTGTTTTCATCTCTTAGGACGTGTGTAGCATGTTTGCTGTTGAGTTTCATTCATGGTTGCCAAAATAAGCATCCATTTAGGGCATTAAAAGTTGATCTGTTTTATTGGTGCACATAGCTCGAGCACATGCATATGAATTCAGTTCTAGACTGGTAGCTAAAATCCAGTCATTTTAAGAGGATTCTAGGACAGACATTTACATACGCCTGTGCCCCAACGTCGTGCACGGTGCTACTGCGACTGGTAGCTAAATTTGATCCAACATCGTCTCTGTAGTTAATATTTAGGCCTTACGACACAGAGGATGGGGTTGGGTTGCACATATCATAGGATGCTCAACGTTTTTGCCTTGCGGTCTTGACTGCATATAAACACATAACCTTTGCATGTTTATCCTTATAAACCTTTGCATGTCTCCGGTACATTCTTGGTAAAAAAATTTGTTTTACGAGTGCAGT
The DNA here is from genome assembly GCA_947311845.1 of Poa pratensis. NCBI lineage: Eukaryota > Viridiplantae > Streptophyta > Magnoliopsida > Poales > Poaceae > Poa > Poa pratensis. Next base: position 77,929,805 of record CAMZMU010000117.1, read on the forward strand.
GGGAGCCAATAGCATGCTAGCAGATATGAGCAAGTATTTCTAGGCTAATTATCGGACTTCAGGCTGCAAAAGCATGTGAAAATGGTGATTTCAAGTTATCCCCGCAAATGCTATTACTTGGATCTGTAGATTGTATTCTCTCTGATACATTCCTCTTGATGCTTTATGTGTTTCAACAATTGATTCTTGGTTCCTATTAACTTCCAGGTTATGCTGCTGGGCTGAACAGTTATTACTATTTGAGCGGGAAGAGACACCAAGGCAAAATGAAAAGTTAACAACATTGTGTAGATCCTGCCTACATGATCCGAGCTATTCCAAGCAATGTTTCAGAGAAATCTAAGCTCGTGATGCTCCTGCGAAGTCTCAGCTTGCTGCACTTCCTCCTTACTCACACTCAGGTATGTATATGTACTTCGGCCTCTCTATTTCCTGTATGTGTGTGTTGATTTCGTAAAGCAGTAGACTGGCTAGCTCCACCTCTTCTATTTTTTTGTATGCGTGTGTTGATTTTGCTGGCATTCAGTTAACCAGCTAATTACTATACTACTTTTGATTTGTATTGGCAGCATCTACATCTCATATTCACTACTAAATCTCAATCATGGTTACGCTCTTTTTGTCGTTCAGAATAAAGCCTCTTCTGCTTTGTGTAATGCATGATGCATCTCATAAGCATAATTGTAAGATTCAGTTTTGGGGTGCTAGATGAGAGTCCTATTGAGCTACTGTTTAGTGTTCAAGTACATATTGCTGAAAACTGGAGTCACTTAATATTCCCACTATTTAGGCCATGACAGATGTATCTGTGGTTCTAATTTTTAACTATTCTCGAATTTCAGTTTGTCTATTCATCATGTTCTTATTTCCTCACTATGAATCTGTTGCAGCACCAAAAACTTCCAATCATCGTAATGGCAGAAAACTGATTGTAAGTTGCTGAAAATATCTTTCTAATTTATGTGTACTTCAGAGGCAACATGCCTTTACTATTTGAAAGTTGGTGAAAATAGCTTCTCCTTGCTTGATTGCTTCCCATTTCCGCTCGTGATGCTAATGTGTGAGATGGATGTATCTACAATTTGATTTCAAGTGGAATCTGGAATTAAGGTCATCAAAGCCTTTTCTTTCCTACAGCTTGGTCTTTTAATGGCAAACGCTTTTGCTTTTGCTGAATGTGTTCAGTAGGTCAGTGACATTTTTAAAGCGATAAATGTTGTTTTTCAGTACTTGTCGTGGAGTTGAAGCATATCACCCTTTAATTAAAATTGAAAGCGATTGGCATGTCTGCGGTACCTATTAATGAAATTACCTAACCACATATAGTCTTATAAGAAGGGATGTAGTTCCTCCTGGGATTGAACTGTATGCTGATTGAGGTTGGACAGCGGTGATACTTATGGCAAGGGCTCTGCTCATTGATATATTGTTGTGTTGGATTTGATGTTTTGAACAGAAATCAAGGGATTCATGACTGAATAAATATTTTTAAACCGAGAGTGTGAACTGTAATTGAGCTTTATTCCTTTTGAAACTATAATTGAGTGATGAAGGTTGTGATCGCTGTGACGGAGCACAGGAACCACTACGTCGATAGTGCATCCAGTTTCAGCCCCAGTAAAATTATTTGAAACCCCATCTACCATATTATTCTACCAAAGGTATTTATGAGGCATATTTTACTCACATATAGTTAGAAAATTCTAGGAACACTTGTATCTGTTAATCACAAGAAGCACATATAGTTTGTTAGCTACCGGTATGAATCATCCGGGTACTTTATTTATCTTTTGTGGGATGAGAATAGAATTAACAACCAGTTTCAATGAAAATGACATTTTTATTGGTGCTTGATGCAGGTGGTTCAACGAATATTAATTGTCTTTTCTTCTATGTGCGAAGAAGGAAAAAGATAAATGAAATGCTATGGTTTTGTAGAAGCTGTTATCCAGCCACTATATCAGTGATATTTAGAGTGGTTGCTTGCTGTTGTGAGAGCAATGACTGCAGGAAGAAATGGTTAGAAATAACCACCTTTTAACATGTTTCTTCTTTAGGAAGGCCAAGTGATTTATCTTTGTAATGTCTATTTATAGAACTAAACCGTGTAAGTTGTTCGAATGCAGTTCAGAGATATAATGTATCTTTCATGTAAGAGACACCATGCACCAGTTTTAGCATATAGAGTGGATATAGAAAAGACTACTGTTGTGATCGCTGAGGAAATGACTTTCTTCTTGAACTATGGACTGTATACCTCCTGATCTGGTCGTTTGACTGGCATGTATATATAATATTTAAACATGTGAAAAGTGTTTGCAACTTCATACTTTCATGGACATATATTTCTTAGTTAAATTTTTTGTTAGCCGTAAAACAATGAAGTTTGTTAGTTGAAATGGAAACTCTATCCTTAGTGCATTGAACTTACTTTCATTCCTGAGTTGATATTGAAACTATGTCCTTAGAGCATTGAACTTACTTTCATTCCTGGGAGATATACTAGAAATATTGTCCTTAGTGTATAGACCTTACCTTTATTTGGTTCATTCATGTGTTCGTCGTTTAGGATTTTTTACCATAGTGACCGAGAAACATATTCGTGCATTTTGAATTTGTGTGACATGAAACACCTTTCTCTTCTGTGTTCAAATTTGTGAGGTTTGTGGCTAAAGATTTGTTTTTTTATCAATCGCAATTGCTCCCTACAATTGCACAAAATGCTGCTATGGTTCCTGAAATGACATGAGAACACACTTTAGGGATGTACCAAGTATTCCGATGAAGAATATATATATATAAGGTGACGAGGGATTAGAAAATACTGTGAGTTTGTGTAGTGCTGGAGTTTCGGAATGTCCTAATCAGATGTTGGCATTTAATTCTCAGTCCAGACTGTCATAGCTCAGGTTATGAACATTTTTGCTTGATGTGTAATGCTTCTCAGTATCGGTTGCCATTCGCAAATGTCCTATCTTAATTTTACTCAATATTATTGCTCGAGTTGTGTCAATATGTAATTACAACAATCTCCTTTTTTAATTTTGCAATGAGGTGATTTTAAGAATAACTTATGATGTGGAGTCCTCTTTATTCTCATTAGTCTATGCAGCAATATGGTCTTGCATGCGGCAGTTGTGCAGTAGCGCAACGGGCCATCTAGTACTTCAAAGATTGCAAGGGGAGGGAAAGGAAAGAGGGAGAACGATGACTCTCAAGTGAGCCCAATTGGCATGGGAAACTCGACGATGAAAATGGGATGCATAGGAAATGTGTATTGGAGAGATAGCGTCTTCACACGCTCATGGTATCTTGCTGGAGCTCTCAAACGATATGCCACCACTGCCAATGACCCCACGACTGTGCTGGATCGATTAGGTTAATCTTGAAGAAATAGTAGATTATTGTAATCACAGCTGTGCAGGTTTCATTAGGGCAGGTCCTTTTTCTGTATCTGCTGCGCGTATTTACAATGTCGTACCCCAGTGGCCCATGAACATTTAGAATGTCAATCGAGATAGTTAAATGGAGGTTCCAAACCTAAATGGGGAGCATTCATTCAGTTACTATTGGACCCAGTGGCGGCGCCAATAGGGGGTCGAGGGTGGTCGGTCGACCCCCCTCACTTTTGGCGAAAAAAAAATAGATTGACGAAAGCTCCAGACAGATTCAATTCATGGCGAGCACCGGCAACGCTCCCCGTTCCAGGAAGCGCGTCGAGGCCACCGTCCTCAAGCACGCGCGACGGAAGCGCCTTCACCCGCTGGTACCTTCCCCTCCTCCCCCTCTCCGTTCTCCTGGTCTGCTCCTTCTCCAAGATCCGCATGACTGATATGTGAATAACCTGTTTTGGTTGCAGCGAGGCGTGCAACAAGAACGTCCCCGTCGTCCTCATCGACCTGCACAGCTGCAGCCTCGACTCCAAGATCCGCATCAGCCTCGGTGCGTCTCCTTCCATGCCTTACCACTCCAGCAATCACTTACCGTGTGTCTGTTGCTTCTAATCTAACCCATCCCCTTTTGATTTTTCAGAGTCGCAGGTCGTGGAGAAGGCCGTTGATCAGGTCGCCGCCAAGACGGAGAAGAAGAGGAAGGCGCCCTCCGGTGCCGGGGGCAAGGGGAAGAAGGGCAAGGCAGATGGGGACGGTGCCAAGAAAGGGAAGCGCCCGCAGACTGCCTTCTTCCTCTTCATGTAAAACATCCATCTTTCTCCTTGTCCTGCCATGTCAACTAGTAGCAAATTGGATCTCTTCTTGTCCCTGTTATCTGACTATTTTTTATGTAGTTTACATTGTTCTTTCCGTACAATTGTGAATTACATGTGTTATCAAAAAAAAACTTCGCCGGTGGCACACATTTTACTGTTCGCTCCCTCTCGTCTCAATTCCTGGCTCCGCCACTGATTTGGACCCGGGTTAGGCCAAACTGGACTTTAAAGGCTATGTTGACCCGTAACATGATGCAAGCAGGATTGACATACTAGCTTGTTGGTTGGTTGGTATTCGACTACTCCATATGTTATTAATATTTGAATGTAAATATCAAGTTGTTGCACTAATTTGTTGTGCTCGTCCATATATAACTACTTCTCTTCCATTGTGTCATGGAATCCAAGAGACGAGAGCAAACTCACCCAGCCGCTTGCTTCTTGTCTCGTATAGTATTCTGAATATTGTGGGTGGAGGGAATAGAGGGACAAAGGAAGCAAACCGTGATACTCCAGTGAGTCCAATTAGTATGGGAAACTTGACGGCGGAAATGAGATGCATGGGAAATTTTAATCGGGGAGAAGTGTGTTACAAACCTCAGGTCTTTCTCCTTGAACTCCCATGTTATGCATAGCCACTGCCTGTGATGCCAAGCTGTATCGGCATTAGGGCACGCCTTGCAGATAGGTGGTTTCTGGTTGGGTTGCCTGGTCTTGGCAACCAAGATACATCATTTGCATATGCTGATATGCACACACGACAGCACGTGCAGGAATATACCATGTACATCTTTATCAGCTGTGGGTGATGATAGGAAGCATTTGCGTTCCCTCTCAGTAGAAATATTGGGTTTCACACTTCACCCGTGCTTTCCCAAGCTGACGACCTACTGAAGCATTGTCCACTAACAGCACCGTTTGCGCCTGATAGGCTGAAACTGCCAAAGGGTTAGAAATCACTACACCGTTGGCTGTTGACATCAACAAACAGCCTGTTATCCTCGGGAGTGAACATGAATCACTAACATTTTCTTGTTTTTCTCTTCATGTTGTTTGTCTTACACTGTTTCTCTTCTTTGCTTGCTGCTATCGCTTCTAACCGTTTCTCCTTCAACACATAAAAGAGGTACAGGGGCAAACATCCTCTACGTTTCACCTTCGAAAAAAAACAACAACCTCACGACACATATGAACAAACATGCTCGCTTGCCTAGAGCTTCCTCCAGTGCCACAAACATGAACCTGGAGAGGGGTTGACGCACGGCAAACAGGTGCCACGGTTTATAATACTTCGACAATTTGCTACATCGGACAGAACACTAGAGGTATGTTTGTGTGCTTCTACCAAGATGTGCTGTTATTAGCCACATACAGCCCTTCAGAAGATGTACTCCGGTGTTTCCAGAGGGAATGGAGCAACAGTGACCTCGAATCGTTTTCCTTCTGGTCGGGTCATCCTTGCCAAAGGAAAAACAGTATCAGATAATACATCAGCACAGAAAAACGAAATGATTTTTGTTGTTAGCATACAAATATGACCAATGCTGAACGAACACAATACAGCTACAAATGCTTATATGAGTTCATTCTATCAACTGAAATTCTGTTGTCAATTAGACCATACCTTCCAGGCACAAATGTAAGAGATCCCTCCACAGATCCAGTGCTGCCGTTCAGAGGCGTGCAACTCTCGTACACAAACTCTTCCTGGCCTGGTAAGAGTAAAGGATACTGCAAAGCAAAGCCAAATAGACACATTAGCTACATTTTTCCTCCTCGATAAAATAGCTTTACATTCAGTAGTGAGGAATTTAGTTTTCTTTTGTGCTTCCAGCATACCTTCCCAATAACACCTTCACCGTGCACATCGGAAACAACCCTGTCTCCACATCGAATGATCCAGTGGCGTGAGTGAAGCTGGCAGGATGGATAGTAGACTCCACCTAGCATACATGCCTCGGGAACTGATAGACGAATGGAATAGCTGTAGAGATATGTACCCAAATGCCCCTCACCATGAGGATATTCTGGCACAAGGACAGCAGATGCACGTACCTATGACCATCAGATATGTTAGCCCAAAGCTCCAATGAGAATATTCCCAAGTATGCTTTAAAGGGTGTCTACACAAGTCACTAAATAAACGCTCACAGAAGCAGTGGAGTGAGATGTAATGTTGCAAGGCAAAGCTTAATTAGAAGATGCAATCTGTAGCAAGTAAATATTAATCACCTTTACACCATTTGTCGTTGCTGACGTGCACAAAGGTGGTGCTTCTGGATATAAGCAGATATACCTCGACGTCTTAAGTGCACGGGTCTTGATCATGCCATTCTGTAAGCGCCTAATGTGCTCTTCCAACCACAAAAGCAATCCATCTTGCGGCATATCACTATCAGCTGCCTTTATCAATGATTTCGGTACGCACGGCATCATTTCTCCAGCTGGTAAGTTGGCGGTGCCAACATAAAGTTCACCATTTGAACAACTGAGGAGGAACGATTTAGCATGATACCATGAACTTGCCACTAACACAAGCTTGAGCTCATTAGAAAGACCTTGCTCATTCAAGTCAGCATAAAATTCTTTTGTCTCTTCGACCATTTGCTCAAGTGATGACAGGTGCACATTTACACTGTGATCATAAAACACATAGCCTCCTATTATACCAAGAGGAGCCATGCATACATTCTCATAGTGGTCTTTACTAAAAGGCAGCTGACCATTGCAGAAGCGGTACAATAACTTTGTGGGCATAGGAAGCTTCAAACCAAGATCATCTTCTGCTGATCTTATCTCAGCTTCAGAAGCACCTTTTCTCAAAGTTCTGAGTGCCTCGGGAAAGTTTTCAGACAGCCAGGTTTTCAATAATGTCCAAAATAACTTCACTCTCTTTACCAGAGGTAATGGGTACATACCAAAAGACTCCAACCAAACTTTATATGTATCCTGAAAAATGGTTACAGTTTTTTTTATCATGGACATAACCAATTAACACGAAAGTGCAAAACATACGAAGTCATTCATCAAAATTAGATGCAGTAACAACCTTAATAATAATGCCACAAAAAGCATTTAGACATAATGAACAAATATGGAGGTTCATAAGTGAACAATGCAAAGAACAATTATCAACATAATCTTTATTTAGAAAAACAACAATAATTAAATGAATAGGAGCCTTGTACTATACATACTTCAATCTCCCATAACTCTTATATTTGCAGTTGATGGGAAATATTAGGGCATATCTCAAATAGTCGTCCCTTTATTGCGTATTTAAGCCCAGATATACAACAAAAGGAATCATGTGACACACTCCAAACCCTAGTGTAAAAAAATAACAGCAAACCATTTAACATAATTAAACAAAACAGTCAGGAGAAAAAAACTACGAGGTGTGAATTGCGAAGTTCATGTTTTGCCAAAAAGATCACGCATGAAGAGTTGACAACGGATAACTACTAGTCCGACATGCCGCATTAAGTGCACAGAGTGCTTTTTAGTATTTAGCTCAAATAAGCTGCTGCAAAGCATTTCTCGTGCACAGGATAGAATCAGGAACATTGAGTTCTGGTGCTGAACTTGATGCATGTGAAGCATCTATTTCATGTAGTACTAAACAGAGTTTAGATGTGAATAGATTAATGCATTGAACTGCAAAATAACCTTCAGTCTCCCTCCCTTTCAACAGCTACAGACAACAAAGAACCAAGGTCATAAAAAGCGCACCTAAGCGCACGCTAAAGCTCGGTTAGGCGCTGAGCGGAGGCACAACGCCTGCGCTTAATTGCGCTTAGCGCTTTAATCTTTTAGAAACGGAAAAGCGGAGGCAAAACACTCAATCAGTGCTAATTCTTAATAGAACCTTGCCAAGAACTGCTTCATTCCCTTAGATATAACTCCTCTGAAATTAAAGTTTTACACCTTAATACATGATATTTGTTATTCTTTCTTGACTTTCTGCATCCCTCACAGAAAATATGAATCGGGATATGAATAGCGTAAAAGAAGACAATAATTGAAGAGACCACTCCGTCTCAAAGGAGCTCCTGATTGGTTTTCAGAGAAAGAATCTCTAGTTTCTTTTGAAAACCAGATTATCGGTACTATTAATGACTAGGTTCGTGGTGATGGCACTAGCTATGCTATAGCCACAGCGTCATAAATTGTTATTTTTTCAGATTTTGCAGCAAGGAAAGCCACAATGATGTTACATTTCCAAGAAAACAGGATATGTGTTTAGAATTGTTTAATTCTTAGGGAACATCGTAGTACCACTACGTATAATTAAATATTCTTCAAGTTTTTGTATTTGATTTTCTTATAGACAGGGCCTAATCTCGAATATCACAGCGGGCCTCCGACTTCTCAAGGTAAGGCTCTGACGATCAGCAGGAAGTGGGAAGATGTCATTTTAAGTAATGTAATAATGACCAAAGATGTCTCATAGAGTTAATTTTAGGTTTTTGACAATCTTTGTCACTATTAGGAATATTATTACCAGTAGCAACTCCATTTCTAACACTCGGACCATAAAAATTCAATGACATTGTCTTTTATTGATCAACAAGCAACTAAAATAGGTACTCATATAGTCACACATCGTCATACAAATAAAATAAAAGCAGCATTCTTATTCTGCGGCGCATAAGAACTTTATATGCTTACATGCATGGAATATTTCTGCGTGAGAAATGCAGCCAACGAGCAGAACTGCAAAGTCTCTGATAGTAAGACCTTAAACATCAATAACCTATCTCCCTTCCATAATGGACAAGTTAACCACAATAGTGATGACTGTAAGCTGAGAATGATAAAAGCATGCAGCCAACGAGCAGACCTGCAAAGTCTCTGATAGTAAGACCTTAAGCATCAATAACCTATCTCCCTTGCATACTGCACAAGTTAACCACAATAGGTCTGAGTGGGACACACTCCCATTCCTAAATTGTAATTAAGTTCTTCTATATTTCCGATGAAAACACAACAGTTCTTTCTAACTACCAAAGACTTCCCCCACTCAAACTTTCTGCTAGGTGCGGCCTTGCTACGTTGATGTGAACTGTGGGTGTGCACCGGCACCACACAGACCCAGGTTCTGTCCTCCTAGGTAATCTCATTTTTACTTTTAGGTCTGACCTTGGCAAGCTGACAACCACACCCAAGAATTTGCAGTGGTAAAAACACAAGCTAGCAATTCACCCAAAGTCCACAATCCGCACACACACAAATCACATCACCAACCAATGGATCGTACATCGGCTGCTTCTTAATTCTTGTATTCGCGCAAGGGTTGGTTAGGGGAGAGGAAAGAGGGGATCAAGCGAGCACCAGACCTTGAAGGACGGGAGCGGGCGGTCCTCGGGATCGAGTGGCGCGTCGAGGCCGAGGTCTTGGGCGCAGAAGCGGCGCCATATAGCATCCTCGGCAACGGCGGCGCGCAGGTGCGTACTTGCGCAGGCGAGCGCAGCAGCTGGGCGCGCGCCGGCCTTGGCGATTATAGTATCCAGGGCGAGTCCCTCCATACTCTCCAGACCAGCCGCCACCGCGGGCTCCGTCGGAGGCGAAGCCATCAGCGTGGCGCGGCGGGATGTTGGCGGTGTCAGAGTGGGGAGAGAGAGAGAACGGGAGAGGCGAAAGGGAGGATTTTTTTGGCAGGGAGCCGCTGAGAGAAAGAGGTCAAAAAAGAAACACGTTTATCTCGATAACAGGTTTTGAATATGTGAAAACTCGGTGAAAATAAATTTATAATTTTTTTAGAGTTCATAAAATTTGCTTAAGCATCTGTAACAATATGAGTGAATTCCACTTTTCGCTATGTAGTTTTGCATTTGAGACCCTAATATTACCCTATCTAGTGAAAATCGTTTACATTTCCCATTTTATAAACTTTGGATCATCTTTTTCTAATATGCATGTCCGTTGGTAACGTGCGAGGTGATGATTGAGACACGCAAATAGCACGACAACACGTGGGAATGAACATATGGTGAAAAGAAGACTGGACATGATCGTGTCCTCCAATCTTTACATATTTTGTTGTACAAGTAGAGCTAACATGTGAGTCTATTCTAACAAAATGTGCCAAATGTAAAAAATGGAAAACAAATCATGTTCAAAATGCATATATGGTGTATTTCTAATTTGTTTAATTAAATGGAGTAATAAGTGTCACAAATGCATAACTATAGGGTAAAAAACAAATTCACTCAAAATAAATACTTCATAAACCAAACAGCATCTTGAGTTTGATAAACATGATTTATTTGTTCACTAACATTTTCACCGAAAACTTTGTCTCCCTCCCTTCAAGGAAGGGGGATAGATGTTGCAAGACCAACTCCAGCATATACACACACAAGTGTGTACGCAAATTTCTAGAGGCCGTCGCCATTTTAGATACACAAAAACATTGTATGAAAACTATTTTTGTTTATTTTCACATGAAGAAGCATATAAATAAATTCGAACTATAACACAACATCAATATAAATCGAACTTATAATGTTTCAACCTAGCACAATACAACAATAGTGCAAATTACAACAAAGTGCAAATCAATAATAAGATAATGTCTGAATCAATCAAATGGTCCAAATAAAACATGAATAATCATGAATAGAGAAGAACAAATAGGATGTGACTATCGCTAAAATAGTTGCCACTATGCTCAATGAGATCTTGGCGAAGCCGGTCATGCAAAGTCCGGTCTTTGACTTTTTAACCCTTTGATGAAAGCTTGGATCTGTGCTTTCTCTCCAGATTTTACATGAGTGCCGACATTGTCATACTCTGTGAACAAGTTTTATGGTTGCTATGTACAAGTAAAATAGGAATAAACATGAGGTTGGCATCGGTAGCCATGTTAGTTTCGTTTGACTGATATTGCTATCAATATTATTATCTTCTTAAGTCGTACTGCATTATGTTAAGTGATTCTTACTTACTGGTCGCCACATTTGTATCATCAAGTTGAGAAAAATCCCTAGTGTTTCCTAATTTTGAAAAAAGTTGAGAAAAAGCCTTTCACTATGGCCCATTGTTCGCTCAAATAAAATAGGAAATCATGCTCTTCGTCCTCCTCCAACAGCAGCTCCAACATGTACTACATCGGCCTATAAATCACAAGGGGAAGGTTAATAAAAGCGGAAATTTGGTGTTGACAAGAAGATAAACATGTGCAAAAAGGTTGTGCGATTTATTCATTAGTTACCGTTTATGTATGCATAGTTGAATTTTATGTCTTGTGTCAAATTCTTTAATTGTGGCTTCTGTTGGTTTACGTTAAATTTTTAAATTGGTGATGAATTGTTTGTGTGATACATGATTACGTGCATGTGTTTTAACATGGAGGTTTGGATATGAGGGGTGTGGTTGCCCCATCCGATAACTGGGATGTAGCCAACTCCTGTGTGCGGAAAAGTCAAGATGTGTCCCCGGACATATAGGGGTAAATTTTGCTTAGTCCAACTGGAGAAGCTCTAACATCCTAACGGTTAATTGTTGATTTTTTTATGCACAAGTACCCCTAAGGCCCTAACTACATAAATGTAATTCTTGAAAAAAAAAAAGGATAATGAGAAGTGATAATCCGAGCCATGGTAAGGCATAAGTCATCGGATTCAATCCGGTAAAGTGATTTTTAAATATTTCCCAAATTCATTACTACCTCCGATCCATATTAGTGGGCACAACTTTGTCTAGATACACATGTATCTAGTCTAAATACTTAACTAGATACATATAAATTTAGACAAAGCTATGCCCACTAATATGGATCGGAGGGAGTAACTCTTTCTTTGTTTTTCATGTTTTTCTAGTTTTTATAGAATTCTAGTATGACTTAGTGAAACAAGCGATTTGTTTTTTTGAACGACACTTCATACATACAGTACGTCCAACTGACCAAGTCGCACCTTATCCTTCCCCAACCAACCTCTGAGAGAAATTCCCAGCGAGGAAGAAGAAAGAAGGAGAAGATGCTGCTGGGCTCCTCCTTCGCGTCCCCGCTCCGGCTCCACCTCACGCCCAATGCGGGCGGCGCCACGGCGCCTCGGCCGGCGCTCCTCAATCGGATCTCGGCGGCGAAGCAGTTGACGGGGCGCGTGGTGACGACGAAGGCGGACAAGACGGTGGGGGTGGAGGTTGTGCGACTGGCGCCGCACCCCAAGTACCACCGGCGGGAGCGCATCAAGAAGAAGTACCAGGCGCACGACCCGGAGAACCGGTTCAGGGTGGGCGACGTGGTGGAGCTCCTCCCCTCCCGCCCCATCTCCAAGACCAAGCACTTCCTCGCCGTCCCCGTCCCGCCGCGGGACACCCGCCGCAAGGCCCAGCTCCTGCCCCCGCTCGAGTCCGGTGTCGACGCTGAGGCGGCACAGTGATGGTGAAAGATGGCGTTTTTCTTCTGTTTTTCCTTCCCCCAGTCTGTTCTGTTGTTGATTGCATGTTGCCTTTCCGTTTGATTCTTCCTCTGTACACTGAATGTATATTACTCCACTTGGCTTCAGAATTCGTTTCTTTTTGGAGCATTTCCCTAGCACGAACACTGGTGATGAAGAATCAAACAAACAATTTTGCATGAACAAAGAGTTTGGTGCATCTTCTGTTACCCCGGTGTGTCCAGAGTTTTCTCTGTGAAAATGCGTCAAAGTTGAAGTAGAAACTGAACATATCAGCAGTTCTAACCAAAGGGATGATACATTCAACGTGCACAAGTACTTGCATCACAGAGCACATCCTAGTAAAATTCCGGAAACACTTCTTCGGTTTCAGTCCAATAGCCAATATGGTATGACCATGCGTGTCTAGTACCAGCAGCAACAGATCCAATGCCACGAAGAGGAAGGGCCTGGACTGAATTGCTGGTTGCAGTGCGGTTGCTCTAGCTCGCATCTGATCAGCATTAGCCACTCATTGATACAGACCAAGTGCAAGTTCCTGGGTACAGTCCTAAAATCAGCTCATCATTCAAGTGTGCATCGGAGAGGAAGTATCATCAGCGCTTGTATAGCAGCATAGAACAATTTCAGAGGTTAATTCTGATTGCTTGTGGCAGACAGACAGCCAGCCACAACAGCAGTGTCACAATTTTAGACTTGTTTGCACTATTGATCATCTCTCCTTTATTTCGGGGAACAATATTTCTTATCACCACTAATATAAAAAGGCACAGACAGGGGTGATCCAACTAATCCTAACCACAGACGAATTAATCAAACGGCCATACGGTAATCCGCAGTTACAGGGACGGAGTACGGAGCGCGGAGCGACAATCCAACGATCAGCGGAAAAAATAAGAGACTCCATCACCGACGCCACGTAACCGCTCGGCCGCCCTTGCCATCGATCCCCGCCCGCCGCCTTCCATACCTGACCGCCCGACGACCACGGCCGACGCGCCTGCCATCCTCGCCCGCCGCCGCCGGCCCGGCGACCACGCCCGACCCGCCGCCGGCCCAAGCGCTCGGCGCGCTCAGCACGCCAGAAGACCACGCACGGCGCGCTGCCGGCCCTGACGCCCCACGCGAGCGACGCCCCGCCCGCCCGCCGGACCTCTTGCCAGACGCACGGCCGGCCCAGTTTCCATCCCGAAGACTGCCGACGCGCCCCTGTCGTCCAGCGCAGCTACAACGCGCGCGACGCCGCCTGCCCACGACCCTGAACGACGACAGGGTCCGACGACACCGCTGGACTCGCCGCCGCCCAGCCTCCGGAAACACACGGGCGCCCCCGCACTGGTATGATTTGCATTCTGTAAAACATTCCTCAAACTGCATCATCACGATTGAAATTAGTGTGTCATACCCACCTCCATCGGTGGAAATTACTGTATCATCACCACTGAAAGTTCTGAATAGTTTCCTCCCTGACACCAATTGCACGCAAACTAGATTTCTTTATTTGCATTTCATCCTTAATTTGACTGAATATTTCCCTTCATCTATTATTATACGAAGCTGATTTCACTGAGGCATTTGCTTTTGTAGTCTTCTTGCCAGTAAACTAAATTATTTTTTACTCCCATTGTAATCATTTGCAAATGAGGTTTTAACAGGGCCGGGCCGGCAAAATCCGGGGCCCTGTGCGAAACTCTAAAATGGGGCCCTATCTCATAAGAAAAATTGAACTAAAAAATTATTCTAATGTATATGACATAATATTTTGCATACCAGTTAAATATATCGAGAATCATACCTATTTACCTCCAAGTTACTTAGTTATTGAACTACTACGGTAACAGATATCAATTGGAACTGTCGCCCATCGCCAGCGCTCTGGATGCCATCAATTTTGTTTTGGTCTTCGGTTCGTTCGTCAATCGTCGCCAGCAGCCTGGTCTGGGGATGTTGGCGGACGTGCCGACGGATAGGGCTTCAGTGCTCCTAGTTTTTAAAACAATCAAAAGGTTTATTTTTTCATCTCAGTAAATCGAAAAACAATCATACAAGTGCATATACATGTCTACTATGAACGCACAAATTTTCAGAGAAATATCTTTTCATACATGATCTACCCAAAAAAGACAAATCTATCAAGTAAAATGAGTTGTTTTCACCCTTTTCAAATCCATGATTTTATGATTTTTGTGTAGCCTACAGTACAACATATTATTGAGCGAAACTATGCAAATGTATAGACAACATGTATATGTATCCATGAAATTTTTGGGGGTTTTTTTTAAAACTTTGAAATGCCACTTACAATTTTTTTTTATAAGGCAGGAGCATTCACGAGACAAAAGTCCTCTCTCTGAAAAAAGAATTGATTAACTACATGCAGCAGCGTACATATATACAGCGTCAGGATCCAAAGTCCCAGCGAATGCGTAGCGAGCGAAACATCCCGAGCGAGCAACCTTGGATGGATATTCGTCTTTTTTTCCCGAGCGAGCAGGCGGCCTGGATCGCGAGCATAGCACCATGCGCGATGCAGCCCAGGAGCAGCCCTCAGCCCAATTACCTTCAGTTTTCAACGCAAAAACCTGCTAAGCGTATATAGGCTATGTAAAAATTTGGGGCCCCTAAAATTGTTGGGCCCTGTGCGGCCGGCACACTTGGCACCACTATGGGCCCGGCCCTGGGTTTTAAACCCCGATCATTATCGCTCCAATATAATGCTGTGCTATTACAATTTGCAGGTACGCACTATTATTCACTAATTGGAAAACACAAAAATGTCATCTTCGAACCATAATCCATTTGAGGACATAACCAACGGGAAAACACAAGGTAACTACCAACAATTTGCAGTGACGCACTAATGATCCTAAATAGGCCATATATGCATAACATAAGTATGACATCGATGCAGATCCTAAAGAGGCTAAGAGGCAGAGGGATAGGGAATATTATGCAAAAAATAAAGATAAGATTTTGAGTCGCCAACGCCAATCACGTGAGCTTAAAAAACAATCATTAGCTACCGTGAGTGACGAAAACACTATTAGACTAACTGTACGCTTGTCATTTGTTATAGGTGTGCATCATGAAGTTCTAAATGACTTGTCTTTCCGTGATGTTGTCAAGAATGCTGTGCTAATTAGGAATGATGCACGCAAACCAACTGGCAGAGGCAACTCTTTTCAACTACCCGTGCCCAAGAAAATCAAGACTGAAGCTTCATCCGTGAATCACAGTTTCAAATATTTATTGGATGGTGTTTGCTATCATACACTTCGAGCGCCTACCGATTGTGAGCATACAGACGACACTATCAACAAGATGGATGAGCCTGCTGATTGCGAGCATACAGACCACACTATCAACAAGATGGATGAACTGGACTAGGCCCTACGCTTTCTAATAAATAAGAAGTCGAGTGGTTTCAAACTTTAATATTTTTGGTCATTAGA
This sequence comes from Poa pratensis, assembly GCA_947311845.1. Classification (NCBI taxonomy): domain Eukaryota; kingdom Viridiplantae; phylum Streptophyta; class Magnoliopsida; order Poales; family Poaceae; genus Poa; species Poa pratensis. The sequence goes on from CAMZMU010000117.1 coordinate 77,945,869, forward strand.
TCTAAGTTTTTCTTTGTGAAAGTTGAACTTCCAGACATTTTTTATATCAGTTTGATGATGGATTGCTATGCAAACCTCTATTTTGGCCGTGATATTAAACAAGTTGAGTTTATTATGCGCACAATCTTATTTTTCAACTTCGATGAAATAAATTAGACTTTTTTTATGATCAAATTATACAAATGTCCTATTACTATTACTACACGTGCGTTGCACGTGCACGATTACTAGTCTAACGAAAAGCAAGAGGCGTTTCATCAGTTTTTTTTTTTACGAATAGGCGTTCCATCAGTTTGCAAGTAAAAAAATGTCAGCATTTATCAGTTGAGAATTTCTAACAGTTTTCAGTTGGCAGTTTACAGCACGCGAGGTCTCACTTAACTCTCTTTTTTATTCTTAATGAAATGTTGAGCAATCCCTACGCACCCACTTCAGAAATTAATTAACTCTTGTCGAACTTCCCAGGCTTCGCAGCTCCATATTCAGACAGAAGCATGACGCAGTCGGATGCATGAACAAATTGGCTCGGACTCATTTATCGCAAAATATTCACAGCCATAAATTGTACTGATACGAGCCAAGTTTTGTGCCATTAGCACGGTTTATGTGACGAAAAAAATCACAATTACAACGAATTAAACACACCGACCTGAAGGAGGAGGGCTGCATGTTCCGACAACGGCGACGACCGGGCTCCGCACGACGTGCTTCTCTGACATCCAGCTCAGGCTTCCCTCTGTGACGAGTTCTCCTTCGCTCACGCCATTGCCGCTCACCGACACGCTGAACGTCTTCTTCTCTCCGGCCTTGGAGAACGACAGGGTCTCCGGGGTGACGTGGACCGTCAGTGTTGCTGGTGCTTCCACCTTCACGGTGTAGGTCGATTCCGCCGGGCCGACGTTCGTCACCGTCCGGTTCACAGTGAACGGCGTTAACCTCAGCGGCACACTAATGGTCGGATAGTTGAGTTGCGCTTCGGTGATCTTTGGCAGATCCGCACAGGGCAAGCTCGAGTCCAGCGCGCCCGCTGCCATGGCGCCGTCGGTGCTCTCAAGCCAGCAGATGTAGCCGGCGAACTCAGCGGCGGTGATGTCGTACACAAGGGCCAAGGCCCGGGTCGGCAGCTCTCGCAGGGTTCACATGGCCGGCACCCGTCGCGCACGCGGTGGCCTTCCCGTGCTGCTCGTCCAAGATCGGCCCACCTGTGCCATTGACGGCATCGGAGGTCGTCACGATGGCAGACTTGATGGCGGCCGGAGACCAATCAGGATGCAAGCTCTTGACAAGTGCCACGACGCCGCTGACGTGCGGCGTCGCCATGGACGTGCCAGAAATGATGTTGAAAGGCCCCGATGCAGATTCAGTTTTGGGGGGCCAAGCCGCGAGGATGTTGAGCCCTGGTGCCAGTATATCCGGCTTGAGCACGCCCGGGGCGATGCCGCTTGGACCCCGGGAGGAGAACCACGCCACGACCGGGGCTGGACGTACTCCGAGCAATGTGTTGTTGTATGTGACGGACACCACCTTGTTCTTCGCCGACGTCGCGTAATCTCTGAGGACGTTCCCGTCGGCGGCGGTTACCTGCACCACGCTGGAGTTGTAATCCCTGAGAAGGGTGGTGTAGCCACTGAGTACGTCGTTGGATAGCAGAACGCCGGCGGCGCCAGCATCCATCATGGTTTGAATGTTGGAAGCTTGATCCTTCGTGTTCGTGGCCTCGCAGACCACAATCTTTCCGGCGACGGAACCGTCGCCCTCGTACTCGCAGAACTGTCGGGCCTCGGAGAAGAGCAGAGGGTACCGCTTTGACCTCGGCTTCGCCGCCACCTGGGTAAGCGCTTCTCCGTCGATGCGCCTGCCGTCGCCAAGATACACGCTGGCGTCAAAGCTCCGGTCCACTGAGCCGGCGGCGACCGTGAGCAACCATGGCGCGTCGTTGGTGACGGTGATGTTTCCGGGGCCGTTGTTGCCGGCCGCGCACACCACTGTGATGCCTTTGGAGACCGCACTGAACGCGCTGAGAGCGACGGGGTCATGCTCAAAGCTGATGCTCGTGTCACCTCCGAGAGACAGTGAGAGCACGTCCACCCCCATCCTTGATGGCCTCGTCCAAGCCGGCTAATATGGCGGATGTCTCGCAGCAATCAGATGTGCACACCTTGTACATAGCGATGTGGGCGCCAGGTGCGATTCCGGCCACGGTACGACGCGCCGGTCACGAAGTTTCCGGCAGCCGTCGACGAGGTATGCGTTCCATGACCCTGTTCGTCACCAGGGTCACCTCCAACAAACGACTTGGCACCGATGAGCTTGTTGTTGCACCGGGCTGCCTTGCATGAACCCTTCCATCTCGCCGGAGGTGGCGGGACACGGTGATCATCGAAGGAAGGATGCATGCGCCGCATGGATGCCGGAGTCGAGCAGGCCGATGATCACACCCTTGCCGTAATCAGTGTTGCTCCAGATCCCCGTGCCGTTCTTCAGCCGAGGAACTCCGGCGTGTGTGTGGTCGCGAGCTGCAGCGTCCGGTCCGGGAAGGCGCGCACGAACCCCGGCTTCTTGGCCACCGCGTCAACCTCGGCCTCGGTGAGCCTCGCCGTGAAGCCACTGAACACCTCGGTGTAGGAGTGAAGGAGGCGTGTCTCGCTGGAGTTGCCGTTGTGCGAGCTCGTCAAGAAAGACTCGTGCCACCGACGGTGTATGTCTTGGCTGACATTGGAGCGACGTGGCTCGACGAGCAAAATGTATGTGCGATGAGAAGAACTGTGTGTGGCATCTCGCCATATCCTAGCACCAGGATTGATATAGCATAGCGTGGGCGTGGGGGGAGAGGGTGGCGAGTAAGAAAAGAGGTAGCAGGAGATTGGTAAAGATCGCCATTGCTGCAATCACACACACACACACCTACGACGAAGATGACCGCAATGCAGTCGATCACCCAGTGACCTTTATACACCAGAAATGATCAATGTGATATAACTTAATTTGGTAGTACAAGTTAATGACCTGGATATCCAGCGCATGGAGCATATAAATGGGTGCCAAATCTGGAGGATGTCTAAAGATTGCAGGTGGGATCATAACATGTAGTGATTTGGCCAGAAACGGGGAAGTATATCTTCCCATATTTTTCCATCATCTTGTCCAGAATCTAGACAAACACTTCATGCGAACATATATATTGGAATACTAGTTGGAATTGGATGGCAATTAAGGACTCAATTATGTCCTGACATTGCTAGTGTGTTGGATCGCTAGGATTTGATGAAAGGAATATATTTTAGGTTCCTTTGATTCAAAGGATTGCATAGGATTTTTGGAGTATTCAGTTCTATAGGAAATTTTCCTACCATGCTTGTTTGATTTGTAGGATTGGATCCTATAGGAATTTTTCCTAAGAAATCATTGCACTGCTTCCCATAGGAATTTTAGCGTCCACTCCAACCTATTTTTACAATTCATTTGATGGAATCAAACAAAGTTCGGTACATTCCAAATTCTATAGGATTGGGGTGTGCATGAGTTTGCAATACTAAAGTTTTCCTATTTCTTTTTCCTATCCAACGAATCAAATAGGCCCGTAGTTGGAACATATTTATTGACTAGTACAGATCAGCAATAGCTCTCACAGAAAAAAAAACGCAAGTCCAGTGGTGATGCAAGCGAGCTGCTGGATGGTGTGCCCCGACCCTAAGTCTACATGGCCATATGGTGCAATTACTAAAATTAGCTATACTGCATATTAGCAATTTGCACTTCAATAATACTGTGTATGTTCCTTCACAAAAAGGCCTAGTGTATGCTCATTGTCTTTCCTCTAACAATAGAACCTTAGTATATATTTAAAAAAATAGAACCTTAGCTAAGGTGTCATGGAAATACTTTCCTCATCGGTGTATTTTTTTATAGCCACAGTTAAGTGTAGCCATCTAGCTCGAAGGATAAACCTAAAGGTGTCATGACTTCCATACCGTGTTGTAGTGACTGTGCACGTCGATCGTTAGCTATCCTTCCCGAGGACCATGCCCCTCAAAATTTGGAGCAAGGCTTTTCTTATAGCCATATTTCTAATAGGTTCCTCCCCAACAAAGTAATAGACATGCCTCTATGGAGGACTTGTTTGGAAAGAATCTGGACTATCATTTTATATGTATTGGTTGTGTATGTTGGTCTGATCTACATCCCTGCAACTTTCAAAAACTAGAATTCCGCTCTAGACAATGTGCATTCCTTAGCTATGGTGCTTTCATAAAGAGGTGTAAATACTTTTATATTTTCCTAGGCTTGTCCATTTACATCATGGTATCAATCATATTTGATGAAGTTGTTTTCCTTTTGTTCCGTTTCATTCGGAAGAGAACTTAGATTTAATATTCTCCTCATCCGTAGAAAGGCCAGGCTTTAGAGAAAGACGTGTGTCCTTTTTACCGAGGTTTTCATATTGTGACATAGCATCGATTTTTGATTGTATCGGAACTTATTCAACTACCACTGAAAACTTTCAGAATATCTGGTGATTCAATAGAGATAATGGTCTAACAATTGAATTCCCTATTTGTAGAATTCCTCCTCAGTTCAGATACTTTATAAAAACCGCTACACCCAAGCATATATGTGGAACGCTTCTAATGTTTTCAGGCCTGGCAAACTCACGAGACAGTATGTCAAGGCACATCACCGTTAAACAGTTCAAAGTGAAACTAATCAGGGTCTAGAATTGGCTTGATACTTATCAGAGTTGGTCCGGACACTAGTAAATTGCAGCCTATATAAAAGTATTCCAAGATATACACATGCAAATATATAACAGGGTATAGCGAGGAAGGGGGATGAAGAGAACTTATAATCCATGTCCACGTATAAGTTGTGAGAGATCAATATATCCATACACTAGTTAGTGAATTCCCCGCGGCTTTATGCGGAACGGTCCATTGCCACCCCTAGATAGGGCCTTCTATGTTTTATCCGTATTTTTACTTTGTTTAATGCAATAAAGGGAGTTAAAAATACACTTTGAGGTAGGTAGGGTGTTGCCTTCCCCTATATCATACTACGTACCATTCACCTTTGACAGAACACAAGTCTACTTTTCCATTCATTGACACACCGAAAACTCTCACCCTCCCCGCAGTAAAATAGGTGGCAACTACTCAAATATAATACATGTCGCTAGAAGAGAAAATAGAATGGAGGTCACATGCGTAAGAATAGGAGGCATCAAAAAAGAAGTGAGTGTGGCTAAGTGGCTTTGACGAGCCAGCATACCAAACATTTCATGCAAAACTGATGAATCCTGTACCCTAGTCATGGTTGCACTATCGGCTAAAGACCAAAGTAGCATTTCAGCAACCCATATTTTCCCGAAGTTGGCGATGATATGTTAGTACTTCAACATAACATGTACGAAGAAGAGGGCGATGTCTCGTTAAAGGATGTCATGGAGCAGGCCATCGCATCAAGCGGAGGAGGGGGCGGATGAAACTCCTTAAGTTTTCATTGAATCCAACGACACAACCTTCTCACAAGCATCAATAACAAAAATAAATAACAGATTTACAACGCCATATATGGCACATTGTGATGCTCGAGGAGAATATGTTAGAGCAACTCCCTGAACATACGTATATACCCCACCCCACACACACATACACACCCACAATTGCTAATGTCTTTTTAGCAAGTGGGAGCAAAACAAGCACTCTTATAAGTGGTCCTAAGGCCAAAAAATTAAAGTCTGTGGCCAAATTGTCATATTCAGCAATCCGCTTGCGAATTGCTAAATTTTTTAGCCAAGCAGCATTTGTGGTCAATCTCAGCAAACTAAACACGATGGCCAGTTCTCTAATAAAATAAAAATGACGCCCTCGCATCAAAGTTTGTTACTTTTGCTCGACGATAGCCTCACTGTAAAAGTAACGGACTTTGGCGCGTCGGAGCTGGCAACAAGTGAAGAGGTCGATACCGCCACGCTGGTGCAGGGCACCTGCGGGTACATGGATCCAGAGTACCTTATGACATGCCAGTTGACCGACAAAAGCGACGTGTACAATTTTGGGGTTCTGTTGTTGGAGCTGGTGACCAGGAAGAAGGAGGTTGCTGAGAGGCGAGAGGCTCCGAGGAGATATCAGAGGCATCCATGGGGTCGGGCTGATGGTGTTGGTGATTCGGGAGAGGAGGAAAAGAGCTTGCTTGTTAGTATGCAACAATGTGATGTCGATTACAAGTTCAGATCACATGATGTGCTTGATCTCGTGGAGGGTAGTACACGTACACATTTAGCCTATAACTAGCATAGTGTCCCTCGCAAATGCGATGGTGTCATTTTTATTTTACTTAGAGAGCTGATCATCGTGTTTAAATTGTTGAGATTGTTGGAGATATGACCTAGAGACGATAATATTTAGTATTATTTTATCTCCAAATTTATTATTAGTAGATTATATCTTTATGCTACAACTGCATTGGGCACTTGAATAGCGAATACAAAGTATTCAAGAGGAAAACCTCCGATCGATGCACGTGTAGAGATATGAACAAGGAAAAGCTTTCCTAGTCTCGTCTCTAAGACTAGCATATCTTGTTATCTGATGATCATATTTTCCTGATCATGGACTTTGTATAAGTCATAAAACCACATGAGTTTATTATCAGAATGATAATAGTACTGAACCGACCCACCCTATGATCTTGCTATGAGACAAATCGTCAAGATGAAGAATAGCAATTGATTATAAAGAGTTTTCATTAGTTAGTTCCTATACCTTGAGAACATCTAGTGACCGCTTGTCCGACACTCATGCTTTGATTGTTATCTAACGTTCGGCCGTAACTGGGGACCATAACGGTGGCCATTGGGTTAGAACTAGAATAAGTAATGGAACGGAGATTGTTCAAGAAGGGTACTTACTCCTCCAGGCGATAGAGAGATACATCCTCTAGGCCATCTCAAGTATAATCATGTCACCCCAATCGTCTGGCCAGACACAATGTGATTTATCATAGGACATTGATAATACGAATGAGAAAAGAGAATTATATTGGTACGAGTTTTATATGTGTTATGATCAAAGGGTTTGATCACACTACAGCACATTGTCTCACACTCGAGATATCATTGGTATCGTGTACATAAGGGAATTACCGTAATGAGAAACATAAAGAGGTTTTGTCGTTCAGTCATGAATACATAGGAGCCAGTACAGACGTCTAGCTCCCAATGCTGGTTATTGTCTGGTAAGCTCCCGGACATGTCTATGTGTTAACAAACCTTTCGGGTCACACACTTAAGCTGTGAGTCAATCTTTTATTGAGAGAATAAAGATGTAATTTAGTGGTTATGAGAAAGTGTTGGAGTAGTTTCGATGTCACAGGAACTTGTTCCAGTGAAGGTATAGAGAAAGAGAAGGCAGACATTCCATGTCTCGGAATAATAGGAAGTGTTTCTATTATTGTCGGATTTATTCCGAGGGTTTATATAGGAAGAAATATTTATCCGGAGTATTCTGTTTGGCGGACACTGGGTGTCTCAGATCATGTAAAAGTGTTTTATATGATAAGTGATTAATTCCGGGGATATTCTGTAAAGGAAATATTTAGTTGGGGAATTAATTAAACAAAATAAATAAATAATTAATTAATTTATTACTTAAATATTTTGGAAAATATTAAATAAAAGTTTTTATTTGGAGTCCACCAAAGGGGCTGCCAAGTGGACCCATGGGGCCACTTGGCAGCCGCACCCCCAAGTGGGGCGGGTGGGCCAAATCGGATGGGGGACCACCCCTTGGCCGAAACCTAGGTGGAGACGGTTTGGGGGGAGGAGTCCTACTCCAACTCCCAATCCAAGTTGGGGGAGGGGAAGGACTCCCTCCTCCTTGGTGCGGCGGTGCAAGGGGAGGGCTTGCCCCTCCCCCAAGCACCCCTCCCCTTTGGCCACCTATATAAACACCCCCAACTCCATGGGTTGAGATTTAACAATTGCCTACGGGTGTTCTCTCTCTAATTAGATCTCATGTGTTGAGAATTAGATCTCTCTAATCTCATATTGCTCTAAGCAAGTTTGATTAGATCAACCACCTAAAATACGCCGCAAGGCAGTCTCTCTTCGTCGGTTGCAAGTAGCTCTGGACGGTGAAACGCTGACGGATTGGCGCGGTGTACGTGTGGACACTGTTAGAGCGTGGCTGAGCGAGTAGTCCCTCGACGACACGGATCGGTTAAAATCTCACCTGCCGGCGTGGACGTGAGATTCTTCATTAGGCTTCACCAACATCTACTTCGAATACAACAAGATCTTCCGCAACGGTTGTAGTAAATTTTCTAGATCTAGCATTAGGGGGTGGAGCATATCTTCATAGTATAGATATTGGGCTGTTGCGTAGCATGGTAAGCGAAATTTTGAAGTTTCCGTTGCGCAACCCAGCAGAGATTGACCGAGAAATACGTTTTTCGTCCTGTTGACCATGAATCACTACCTCGACGCCAAAATCGAACCCGGCGACGCCCCTGCCGCCTCGCCTCACCATCCCTGGGTTCTCCCCTCAGTGCCATGTCCCACTCTTGGGTGCAGCGCCACTGTTCTGACGTCGGAACCTGACGAGGTGTGGACTCGGCAAATCCCTGGGTTGCGTACCCCGGGTTGATTGAGGGGAGGAGAGATGAGCGCTGGTGATCACGACGGCTGACAAGCAAGGCGTTTACCCAGGTTCAGGCTCCCGGAGGATAACACCCTACTTCCTGCTTGTCTAGTATTGAATGGCGAGTTGTGGCTACAATGGCGAGATGGCAATCTCGCTAGGGTTTGTGGTGGCGGCTATGAGCGTACCCTAGACGAAGGACCCTCCTAGCCTTTATATGGTAGGCTAGGTCTCAGGTGAACGGTGCCGATGGCGCTTACAAGATGATAGGAGTCGCATGACCTATCCGTCGACTACCTTGGGCCGCACATCGTCCTCCTTGGCCTTCCTTGGGCCCTCGTCATAAGGCTGACAGGCTTGGCGTGACCCAGGTGTCCCCACCGTGGGGCAGTCGAAGAGTGACCCCACGACAGGAGCCCCCGAGTGCTTAGTCGAATCGTAGAATCGGGTAAAGGACTCCTTCCTCCTGGGCACGCCGTCGGATTCCTGAAAGGAACAAGTAAAATTAGTCGACTCCGGCCGTTCAGGGCTTACGGAGGATTCTTCAGTCGAACCGTCGACTGCAGGGTAAAATACTGCGAGTACAGCCTTAGTCGGTGATTTTTCGACTGCTATTGTTCTGAGTCACTCGGGAGCGCGAACAGCGCTCCCGATGGGAGTAGCCCCCGAGATTAAGCTGAATTGCTTGCAATTGAGGTTAAACTCAATTTTTCTTCAGTCGAAAAGCCCGCTCCCGATGGGAGTAAAGAAAGGACTCGACCTGTTGGAGTCGTGACTGGCTTTGCCCGACTTACTGTTTATTCGGCCGGTTTGGTTTACTGCACGAGTTTGTTCAGCTCTTGCAGCTTACTGAATCTTCTTGCACTCGAGTGAACTGTTCGAGTTCTCAATCAGCCCGTTGGCTTACTTCCTACGCCTTCGCGGTTGACGTCAGCGCTGACGTTTTTGGCGCACTCTATGTCCGATGGGACGTGACAGTGCGGTCCCACTGTCAGTATTGACTGGAGACAGCGGTTGCCGCTTTATACTGACCGTTGGGCGCGAAAATTTCGCGGTGTGATGATGGCGCCTTGATTCCCGTGCGTAGTGGGCGGCGTGGCCGGCGACGGTTGCTATCTCCGCGCGACACGTGGACGGCCAGATGATGTTGTGGAGTGCGGTTTCGCTGAGGACGGCTTGGATTAACTGGCCACGCGGTATATATTTTTTACCACGGCGGCGAACAGTTCATTCCATCCCCATTCTGCCATCGTCTCCGCTGCTTGCTCTCCGCCATTGTTGTTCTTTTCCGCCAGTTTCTTTTCTCCACCCTCCATGAGCAAGGCCGCGATGAAGAGGGGGAAGCCTGCTGCTGGCGCCGTCGCCGCCGCCGAGGCGAGCGTGATGAAGAAGCCCGACGGCGACTGGGTGAAATCGTCGGTGAAGAAGGCCGACCTCGAGGCGAGTGACGCTTTGGCCTTGAAGACTTCGACCTCCTCCATGCCAGAGAAAGCTGCTGATGCGACTCCGGCTGATGCTGGGCTGCTTGAGCATGTAAGTGTCCTTTGACTCATTCTGCAAAATCTGTATCGGGTGCGCGAACAGCGCTCCCGATGGAGTAGCCCCCGAAGATGTGCGTGACTAGAATAGTCGGGCGCAGATTGATGTCTTGTGTTTCCCGCAACCGTTTTATCGCCAGCAGATGGAGGGAGCCGTAGCCTTCATTCGCATGGAGTAGGAGAGGGACCAACTCCGCACTGCTCTGGAGCAGGCGAATAGTGAGTGTGAACCCTTGTGTTACAGGGGCGCTTCGACTGCCTTTTATGACTAACACTACTCTTGATCCTTACAGGCGAGAGGGAGAGCATGAAGAAACGAGTCGCGGAGCTGGAGCAGTCGCTGAGTGAGGCCCGAGAGCGTGAACAAGCTCGGGATGATCTGGAGAAGACCCAAGTCGACCGCTTGCTCGCACTCACAGATGTTATTGGAAGTAAGTATTTCGGCTCAGTGCCTACTTTGCCTTTTGTCGACTTCTGATGTCTTACGGGTGTGGCTTTCTTTTGATCAGAGACTTGCGGAGGCGCTCCTCCAGAAGGGACTTCCAGCGAGAATGTCGGCTTGGCGGAGGCTGTTGGCTTCGTCGACCGCGTCTGCGCGTATGCTTCGGCGGCGCTGCAGAAGTCGACAGGCGCCTTGGCGACTATGCACCGGAGCATCTTCCCCAGCAAGCCATCGCCGGTTGCTGTCGACGCGCTTGCGGCTCCGTTCGAAGGCAATGCGACCACCTTGGTGGACTACACGCGTGCGCAGACGGTACGCGGCTCCGAGCTCACTTTCCAGCTACTTCTTGGTCACCACGTCGTAGGTGATTTTGAGAAGGTTGTCAGCGACTTCCCTCGGAAGCCTGATGGCAAGACCGCGTCCCTTAGCGGTGTGAAGACGCAGGCGAGTCAGCTGGCTGCAAAGTTGATCGCCACCTTCGAGAAGAGGATTGCCAAGGCTGCAGAGTTGGCTGCTAGGAAGAGCCGTTCCCAGTCGGAGTCTGTGATGTAGACTCCGTTCTTTTAAGATTCTTCTGCTTTTGGTTCGGTCTGTAATGAACTATATATTTTGCGGGTCTTCTGGCCGCGAACATGCTGGTGTTGAAATGCGAATTTGTGCCTTCGAGTTTTCTTTCATATCTAGGCTTGAATGAATGTTCTTTTCCTTGCTTGACGCTGTCGAATTAGGCAGTCTGAGATGGGCCAAGCTCCTGGGGTCGCTGGAACGACTGGTGCGGGCGACGAGGAGGACACCTCTTCGGCTGCACCCACTCGTCGTCGCCGTCGAGCTCCTCCAGCTCCTGCGCGAAGTGTTAATGATCAACGGGTGATCACCTTCATGAGGAACAAGATTGTTGAGCTCGAGTCGAAGTTGAAGAGCGCCGAGTTGGAGTTGGAGCGCTTGAGGTCACGGCCCGTTGCGCCGTTCTCCCAGCGAGAGGAGTTTCTGCTGGGCGAGATGGACTTGATCAGTCGGCAGCTGCAAGGTTGGTCTTCTAGCACTGTGTTTCGACTTGTTTATCCTTTTACTGTTCTTAGTGCTGGGTCTTGATGCAGATGTGAAGTCTGACTCGAAGGCCGAGCAAAGTCGAGTAGACGAGCGGGTGGAGAAAGAAGCCGCCGGTGACTCACCCGAAGCGCGTCAGTTTTGGTCGAATAAATCCAGAGGTAGTGTACTGGCGCGAATGCTGGATCGCACCTGGCGGGCTGCTGTGCTCTTGGAAGGTTGTAGAAAAACCCTCTGGCAGATCAACAGGGTGTATTTTCCGCACAACGAGCAGCCTAATGGACTGGCTGCGCTGCTGGAGAGGTTCCGTGAAAGCAGTGCATTGAAGGAAGTCGTGCACACTCAACTTGTTGCCGGGGCGAACGTGGCGCTGGCGTACGTTCGAATGCACCGGCCTAATCTTCCACTGTATGAGGTGCTTGACGGCTTGCCTGGAGAGGGTGACTACGCCGATACTCTTGCGGCTGCGCGTCAGATGATTCAGCAGGTCCAAAGCTTTAGTGAGCACCTTGTAGGGCCACTCGATGCACCAAAGGGCGAGCCTGTAGAATAAGAATAGTAGACTGCTGTTGTATATCGTTAGCTTGTAAAAGCAATTTTTCCAAGTGGAAATATGAGTGTATGTATGCCGAGGTGGGGGTAGCCCCCGAGTGAGTAAATTGTATCTTGCAGACTTCTGTAACCTGTATGGTGCAGCCCCGAACGGGTCGAGTGCGGCCTAGATGTTTCGAGTTAGACCTGCATTGGCGCAGCCCCCGAGTGCGTCGGGTGCGGCCTAGGTTTGACTTAGACCTGTGCGGCGCAGCCCCCGAGTGCTTCGGGTGCGGCCTAGGATTTCGAGTTGGACCTGTATGGCGCAGCCCCCGAGTGCTTCGGGTGCGGCCTAGGTTTGACTTAGACCTGTGCGGCGCAGCCCCCGAGTGCGTCGGGTGACGGCCAGGATTTTCGAGTTAGACCTGTATGGCGCAGCCCCCGAGTGCTTCGGGTGCGGCCTAGGTTTGACTTAGACCTGTGCGGCGCAGCCCCCGAGTGCTCGGGTGCGGCCAAGGATTTTCGAGTTAGACCTGTATGGCGCAGCCCCCGAGTGCTTCGGGTGCGGCCTAGGTTTGACTTAGACCTGTGCGGCGCAGCCCCCGAGTGCTTCGGGTGGCGGCCAAGGATTTTCGAGTTACCTGTATGGCGCAGCCCCCGAGTGCTCGGGTGCGGCCTAGGTTTGACTTAGACCTGTGCGGCGCAGCCCCCGAGTGCTTCGGGTGGCGGCCTAGGATTTCGAGTTGACCTGTATGGCGCAGCCCCCGAGTGCGTCGGGTGGGCCTAGGTTTATGTTGCTTTTTGACTAAAAAAGTAAAGGGGAGAGCTTGTTCCACAAATCACTTCATTGATTTTTGCGAGCAGGCCGCCTCATTAAAACCCTTCCAGTCCCCTCAGGTACCCTGGTAAGGGAAAGAGTGCGTCTGGAACCTGCCGCCTCTTGACATGTACTTTGTTACAAGGGGGAGTCGATTAGGCGTAGAAGCGGCGCAGTTGCGCAACGTTCCACGGGTTGTGCAGACTGTCCCCGTCTTCGAGTCCTTCAGGCGGTAAGCTCCGCCGCCGATTGCCTCTGTCACGATGTATGGACCCTCCCACGGGGAGGCGAGTTTGTGCACCTTCTTCTGTTTGAGGCGGAGGACAAGGTCGCCAGGGACGAACGCTCTGGGCCGCAGTCGCCGCCCGTGGTAGTTGCGTAAGTCTTGCTGATACACGGCTGTGCGGGTAAGGGCGATGTCGCGTGCTTCGTCCAGGGTATCCATGTCGTCCTCGAGTGCTTCTTCTGCGTCGGACTCGTCGTAGCCACCACTCGGGGCGCGTCGAACTTGATGTCGCACGGCATGATTGCTTCTGCGCCGTAGACCATGAAGAATGGCGTGTACTGAGTGGATCTGTTTGGCGTAGTGCGCAGACTCCACAGCACAGATGGCAGCTCTTCAACCCAGGCGCCTGCAGCGCGCCTCAATGGTACTCGCAGGCGCTTCTTGATGCCCTTGCAGACTAAGCCATTGGCCTTTTCGACTGTCCGTTGGACTGCGGGTGCGAGACAGATGCGTAGTTGAGCTTGATGCCTTGCTCGGAGCAGAAGTCCTTGAACTCTTCGGCTGTGAAGTTCGTGCCGTTGTCGGTGATGATGCTGTGCGGCACTCCAAACCTGAAGATGATCGACCTGATGAAGTTAACTGCCGAGGAGGCAGTCGAACTTGTATAGGCACGCTTCGATCCACTTCGTGAACTTGTCGACTGCCACCAAGAGATGCGTGTGTCCTCCCGGCGAGGACTTCTTGAGTGGACCCACCATGTCGAGCCCCCATTGAGCGAAGGGCCAGGCGAGTGGATGGTCTTTAGTGCTGATGCTGGTGCGTGCGGCTTGTTGGCGAACTCCTGGCAGCCGAGACATTTCCTCACGAGTTCTTCTGCGTCTTGCATTGCGGTGGGCCAGTAGAACCCGGCTCGTAAGGCTTTGGCCACTAAGGCTCGACTGCTGGCGTGGTGCCCGCAGATGCCAGCGTGGATCTCGAGTAAGATGGCTTGACCGTCGACTGGGTCGATGCACCTTTGGAGGACTCCCGAGATGCTTCGCTTGTAGAGCTCCCCGTTGATGACGGTGAAGCCCTTGGAGCGGCGGATGACGCGCTTGGCTTCGACTGGGTTTGTTGGCACCCTCTGCTGCAGTATGTAAGCCAGGTATGGGCTCGTCCATGTGGGCTCGATCAGCATCACCTCCATAGGCTCCTTCTCCGTGCTGGGCGGGTCGGCGGTGCTCGTTGTCGATGTAGAGGATCCGGCGCGGGCCGGAGCTTGACGAGCGTTGCGTGATGCACTCGAGGAAGACTCCGGGTGGCACCGGCGCTTTGTTTGAGCCCAGGTTGGCGAGGGTGTCGGCTTCCTCGTTGCTCTCGCGGCCGACGTGCCGCAGCTCGCAGCCGTCGAAGGTGCCTTCCAGCTGGTTGTACAGGTCCCTGTAGGCGATCATGTTGTCGGCGATGGCGTCACATTGCTTCATGGTTTGTTGCACGACGAGGTAGGAGTCTCCGTAGATCATGAGGTGAGTGGCGCCGCAGTTCTTGGCCATCCGCATGCCGTGGATCAGGGCCTCGTACTCTGCCTCGTTGTTGGAGGGCGTTGGGAAGTTCATCTGCAGCACGTACCTCAGCTTGTCGCCTTTGGGTGAGATGAGGACGACTCCCGCCCCTGCTGATCTGAACTTTTGGAGCCGTCGAAGTACATTGTCCATGCGTTGGACAGGTCGGGTACGTCTGGTAGCTGGGCCTCTATCCACTCGGTGGTGAACTCTGGAAGCACCTGGGCCTTGATTGACTTCGGGTGCGCGTACTTCAGCCCCCAGGGCCCTAGCTCAACAACCCACTTGGCGACTCGTCCTGTCGCG
Organism: Poa pratensis; assembly: GCA_947311845.1. NCBI lineage: Eukaryota > Viridiplantae > Streptophyta > Magnoliopsida > Poales > Poaceae > Poa > Poa pratensis. The sequence goes on from CAMZMU010000117.1 coordinate 77,960,953, forward strand.
GCTTGGTTGGTGAGGATGTCGGAGAGCCCGGAGGAGCTTACTACCGTGATGGAGTGCTCGGAGAAGTAGTGGACGACCTTCCTTGATGTCATGAAGACTCCGTATGCTAGCTTCTGGTAGTGCGGGTACCGCTGCTTGGACAAGGTTAGCACCTCACTGAGGTAGTAGACGGGCGCTGAACAGGGTAACTGTGTCCTTCTTCTTCTCGTTCGACTACGAGTACCGTGCTGACCACCCTGTTCGTGGCTGACACGTAGAGGTATAGCGGCTCGTTCTCCAGTGGCGCCACCAGTACTGGGGAAGTCGTGAGTGTTTTCTTGAGTTGGTCGAACGCGACTTGCGCTTCTTCTGTCCACTCGAACTTGTCTGTCTTTTTCATCAGTTGGTAGAAAGGCAGGGCCTTTTCTCCCAACTTACTTATGAACCGGCTGAGAGCTGCGACTCGGCCGGCTAGGCTTGCACTTGGTCGGTGCTGGCATTGCGAGTATGTTTTGCACCTTCTCGGGTTGGCTTCGATTCCTCTTGCAGAGACGAGGTACCCGAGCAGTTCTCCGGCTGGCACGCCGAAGACACACTTGTCCGGGTTCAGCTTGATCTGATACTCGTTGAGGGCGGCGAAGACCTTGCGGAGGTCGGCGATGAGAGTGTCCTCCGTTCGAGTGGTGACGACTATGTCGTCGACGTAGACTTGGACGATCTCTCCGATTAGCCCCTTTAGGCAGGCTTGCATTGTGCGCTGGTACGTGGCTCCAGCGTTCTTCAACCCGAAGGGCATCGTCTGGTAGCAGAAGACGCCATGGGTGTGATGAATGCAGTCTTCTCTTCATCGTCGACGTTCATCCTGATCTGCTGGTACCCTGAGTAGGCGTCCAGGAAGGATAGGCGTGCGCAGCCTGCAGTCGAGTCGATGATCTGGTCTATCCGCGGAGCGGGAAATGGTCCTTGGGGCAGCATTTGTTGAGGGCGGTGAAGTCGACGCACATGCGGAGTTTCTTCGTCTTCTTCTTCTCCACCAGGACGGGTTCGCTACCCAGTCCGAGTCCTTGATCTCTCGGATGAATTTAGCGTGGAGCAGTCGATCGATCTCCTTGCTTATTTCGTCTCGTTTGGGTCCTGAAAGCGTCGCATGGTCTGCTTGACGGGTTGGCGTCCTTGTGGACGCGTAAAGAGTGCTCGGCGAGGTTCCTGGGTATGCCTGGCATGTCAGAAGGTTGCCAGGCGAAGATCTCCCAGTTCTCACGTAGAAACTCGACGAGCGCGCTTTCCTATGCGATAGGCAGCTCGACGACACTTTGACTGTCTTGTTTGCGTCCGTCGGGTGGACCTGATGAGTTGTTGTGTCGTCAGTCGTGTTGAAGGCGGCGTCCTTGGCTGGCTTCTTGCGTGGCGGGAAGATGGTTTTGTCGTTGTCGACTGCCATCGCCTCGAAGTGCTCTTCCATTCCGAAGAACTCGGAGATCTTGCTGAACTCGCGGTCGCAGCTGTTGGAGCGGTCGAAGTCGCCGTGCACCGTGATGACGCCCTTGGGTCCAGGCATCTTGAGCATGAGGTAGGCGTAGTGAGGTACCGCCATGAATCTGGCAAAGGTTGGGCGCCCGAGTATCGCGTGGTACTGCGACTTCCAGTCGACTACCTCGAAGTCGATCGACTCCCTCTTGAAGTTTTCGGGTGTGCCGAAGATGACGTCGAGTGTGATCGTTCCCATGGGCGTGACTGCTTGCCCTGGTACTATGCCATGGAAGGTGGTCTCTGATGCCGCCAAGTTTGTCGTTGGCCTGTTTATCCTTCTGAGGGTGTCGGCAAAGATGATGTTGATGCCGCTGCCTCCGTCCATGAACACCTTTTTCAGGGTGTAATCTCCGATCAGAGCTTCGACTACCAGAGCGGCGTGCCCGGGTCGTGGTACTGCAGGCGGGTGATCTGCTCTGGAGAACGTGATTGGTGTCTCTGACCCTCTCAGGTAGTCGGGTACTGCAGGTGGACAGGTGATGGCCTGGAAAACTTGGCGAGTGATGATCTTCTGGGTCCTGTTTGAGGGGCGCCCCTTCTGTATCATGTTGAGTTGTCCGCGTGCCGCTGGATATGCGTCTGGACCACTGGTGGGGCATCTTGCTGCGGCTGCTGCTGCTGCTGTGGAAAGGCTCCCGCCGCCTGTGCTGGATTAGCGACTGCGGGTGCGGGTGCTGCCTGGATGGCCAGCTGCGCGTGGCTGCGCTGCGGGTGCTGGAGTGACTATCTTCTGCATGGCTTCGTATATCTTGCGTGCCTTTCGACAGTCCTTCAACAGGTGGTTGGATCCCCACTTGCCCGTTTCCGGGTTCCTGAACATGTGGTGCCTGCAGGGTTGTTCCAGCTCTTCCGCTGGGCTCAGTGTGCGTTTCTGCCACTCGCGTTTATGGCCTCCGTCGCTGCGGTAGCTGCTGCCGCCGCTTCGGTTGTATTGCCCTGGCTGTATTGGCGACTCTGGTCACCGCCGCTTCGACTGTACTGTACATGGCTGTATTGGCGACTGCTGTCGCGCGCTTCATCCTCACGGGGGGTTTGGAATCCCGCCGCTACTAACTCGATTGAGTCGTTGCCGTTGTAACGCGGCTTCTTCTTGTGGCGTCCTTCTCGCCAGTTGCTTGGTCCGGCTTCGTCCTTCGGGGAGTAGCGTGAACTATCGCGGACCGAGTCCTCTCCGTCTGCCCACTGGTTGGCTATCTTCATGACCTCGATCATGTTCTTCGGCCGGAGCCTACCAAACTCCTCGCGGAGGTCGCGGCGGGAGACGCCGTGCATGAAGGCATCCATCACTCGGTCCTCCGAGGCGGTCTCCATGGTGTTGCGGAGCAGGGTCCAACGCTGGATGTACGACCGGAGCGGCTCGTCTCGTCCTTGCTTGCATGCTTGTAGCTCGACGAAAGTCGTCGGTCTCGAGTACGTCCCCAGGAAGCTCTTAACGAAGGCCTCCGCGAACTCGTCCCACGTCCTGAAGGCGTTCTTGGGTTGAGTGTTTAGCCACCCGCGTGCAGAGCCCGTGAGCATCAGCTGGATGTACTGCATGGCCGTAGTCGAAGTACCGCCCTGGCAACTGCAGGCTATGAGGTAGTCTTCTAGCCAGAGTCTCGGGTCCTGCTTCCCGTCGTACTTGACTGCTTCTGCCGTGAGCTTGAAGCCCTTGGGCATTCTTGTGTCGCGGATGTTGAAGCTGAAGCATGCGGCGCCGCATGGCTCGAAGTCGCCGTCATTGCGGTCGTCAGTATTGGGCGTGCTGACCGTCCGCTGGGTGCGGCTGCGGTCCACCGTCCTCTGTGTGATGACGTTGCGGAGGTCTTCGCCTGGCTGCGGTTGTCGCAGTTGTCTTGCCGCCGGGCCTGCGAGTGCTGCGGGCTCGCGGTCGCGGCGATCCGATCTTCTCGCACCTTTTCTGTCGGCGCCTTGTTCATCAGAGCTTCTTCGACTGCCTTGATAGACATGATCTGCTGCTTGTGGAGGAGAGCGCGCGAGTCGCCCTCGGGCGGCTGCGTCAGCCGCAGGTATGTTTCGACTGCCATGAGCGCGGCTCCGGGCGTTTTGGGGACGGGTATCCCGTCTGCGTCTTCGCTCATGTATGATGATTCGAGGTTGCGGGTGACTCTAGCGCGGTCGGCCTCCGTCATCAGGGGCACGGTGCTCTGTGGCGCCTTGCTCCTTGTGAGACCTCTGTTGAGGCAGTGAATGAGTAAGCGGCCCTCCTGGCGCTCGACGCGTCAGCCTCCTCCTTGCGTCGGAGTAGCTCGGCCTTCTCTGCGCGGAGTCGTTCGCCTTCCTTCCGTAGCAGGTACTGGACCGCCATAAGGTCCTCCCGGGGTGCGTCTGGTGGGGGGTACGTGCCGTCCTCGACGTGCTTCAGGGCTCTGATTGCTATCTCTCGGGTGATGGTGAGCCGCGTCACCTGGTCCGGCATGACCACCTCCAGTGGGTATGCGGGTTCGTCGCCGTTGCCCTGCGTCGGGCCGATCATGAAGACTTGCGCGGGGTATGTCTGGGGAGTGGGCCGGGTGCTGCCACTGCTGCTTCCTTCGTCCGAGCCGTGCTCGGAGCCGAAAATGGACGCAACGTGGTGGGTACCACAGTCGCTGCCGAGGCTCCTTCCCTGGAGTTCGCGATCTCCGCCGCTGACGCGAGGAGTGATGTCGCCGTCGTCGACGCGGGCGCGATTGGCTTGTTGACGATCTTGTAAGTTGATGGAGACGCGAGTGGCGTGGGTAGAACGACGCGACTTCCGTCGCGCGCGAAGGTGTGGTCGACGTAGTCGAAGTTGACGTAGATCTTGGCCTTGCCAGCGACGCGATCGAGGTAGTCGAAGTAGACTCGATCCGCGCGGTGGTCGTCGAGGTGGTCGATGTAGTCGTAGCCGATGCGATCTCCTTGACGGCGGAGACGCTGATGGCGTGGCCGTGTTGGGCGCGATCTCTGCCGCAGCGGAGGCGGTCGGTGTAGTCGAGGCGGATGCGATCTTCTCAGCAGTCGAAGATGCTGTCGCCGCAGTCGCAGCAGATGCGATCTCCGCAGCAGGTGGGGGCGTGGTTGGGGCAGTCGCGGCAGATGCGGGTGCTACCACCGCGCGCGGTGCGATCGCCGTGGATCTGAGTACTCCACAGCTGTCTACGAAGTAGTGCATGGTACCGAAGGTGAGGCACATACCTACATGCAGATCGGCGTACACCGAGCGGTGGGCCGGCGGGTGGAAGGTGTACTCGAAGGAGCCGAAGCAGATTGGCTCCTTGGTGATGCAGACGTCGGTCTTCAAAGTCGATGGGCCGGTGCGACCATGGTTCCAGCGCTCGTTCTTTCCCACAGACGGCGCCAATTGACGAGGTGTGGACTCGGCAAATCCCTGGGTTGTGTACCCCGGGTTGATTGAGGGGAGAGAGATGAGCGCTGGTGATCACGACGGCTGACAAGCAAGGCGTTTACCCAGGTTCAGGCTCCCGGAGGATAACACCCTACTTCCTGCTTGTCTGGTATTGAATGGCGAGTTGTGGCTACAATGGCGAGATGGCAATCTCGCTAGGGTTTGTGGTGGCGGCTATGAGCGTACCCTAGACGAAGGACCCTCCTAGCCTTTATATGGTAGGCTAGGTCTCAGGTGAACGGTGCCGATGGCGCTTACAAGATGATAGGAGTCGCATGACCTATCCGTCGACTATCTTGGGCCGCACATCGTCCTCCTTGGGCCTTCCTTGGGCCCTCGTCATAAGGCTGACAGGCTTGGCGTGACCCAGGTGTCCCCACCGTGGGGCAGTCGAAGAGTGACCCCACGACAGGATCTCACCTCACCCTCGCTTGGCTCATTTGGTAGTTGCTCACCCGCGTACCGCGTGCAGCTCAACTGGGAGCAGCTTGCCCATACCCTGGCCTGCTCGCACGCCCTCGGGTCCAACCTAGCTAGTATCAGACCGAGCTCCCCAATTCCCGCCACGGCGCCACCCCCTCCCGGTTCCGCCGCCAGTTATCCGGTCTCCCCATTGTCGCCGATCTGCGCAAGGAAGAAGACGCCTATAGTGATAGTTAATCCCATATGTCATTGTGATATACACATGATTTGGCAGTATGGTTTTAGGGATGCTTGCAGAGCTGATTTCTTTTATGGATTGCTAAACCTTCTCTCCTATTGCTAAAACCGTTTCGGCAATTAAAAAATAGCAATGCTCTTGGACATTTTTTTATTGTGAACATCCTAAATGCACGAGATGACCTCGGGTTTCTGCCTCCTAGTGAGATTCGAGTACTTTTTATGTTTTGTTCTAATTTGCTTTTCTCTTTTGGCTTTGCTTAGTTTTGTCTTCATAGGTTAAAAACATCTATTTGCAAACCTGAACCGCATCGGTCAAAATTCAAATATGTTGAAAAAACTGCAGCCTCTGAACTGGGTGACATTGGCAAGCTTTGTTTCTCGTGCTTCCACGCCAGTCGGGGCATCCCGACATAGATTAACCTCGTGGAGCCGTCGTGTGTACTGGGGGAGAGGGTGAGCGGGGAGACAACATGGGGAAAGTCGGGGAATCGGAAGAAAAAGAGTGAGGTGAACGAGGATAGTTCTGCTCGATAGGACGAGTAAAAGCTAACCCATCTAATTGTGGAATAATTCGGTATTGCGAGGAGGCGAGCTATGAGAGTCCAATTGTCCACCTTGTTAGGCCTAAACATGTATTTTGTTACAATTGCGAAGAGAGTGGTTCACTGATTTAGCTTGTATGATATTGCTTCCCCTTTTGCGAGCATGATAATTGTGTTCTCCTGTTGCAACGCATGGCCATGTATACTTGCTAAAGTCATATGTCAAACTTTATAATTGCTAGTATCTTTAATATATGGCCTTTGGACGTAGAAGAAACACTAGAAGGATAGGTGATCTCCGGACGGTGAGCGTCTTCAGCCCAAGAAAAAACATAGTTTCACGTACTCGGTTACGTCACGTACGTCTATTTCCTCCGGTTGGTAGCAACGCCACCGTTTAGCGCGACGACCGCCGACTCGACGTGATCTAGCAGGTACCCGAAGATCTTCTTCCTCACCCGCTCGACGGCCTCACACCGCCGCAACCGGACCTCGTTGTCGTCCAGCCAGTCGTTCACCCTCTTGAGCTGCCCCAGCGTCCCGCCCACGTCGGCGTCGAGCAGCCGCTCCACGTGCCCAACAAACCACGCGCACATCTCCTCCCCGAGCTCGCTGGCCGCCGTCTCCAGCCACGTGGCGGTCTCCTCCTCCGCGGCGGCCGCCTGCCTTGGCGATCCCGTGTCGTTCTTCCTTGACGACGACGCGGCGGCGTAGAAGGAGAAAGGTGCCAGGTTGGAAGTGACCGCCGCGTGCAGCCACTCGCCGGCGTGGCCACCTCGTTTCTGCTGGTTGCCAAGGACGGCGGTGGAGCGGGTGATCGCGGCCTGGAGCGCGACGAACTCGTCCACGGTGTGCTGCGGCGACTTCTGGGCCGCGGAGGCGGTCAGATCCGCAAAGGCACTGTGGGAAGGAATCCTGGTCAGTCTGTTATCATAGCAAAAAAAAAAAAATGAAGCTCACAAATGAGTGAAGATCAGTTTTTCACCTGAGACCCCTGAGCACAATCTCTGCAGCAGAACCCTCCTGCATGGCCTCAACAGCAGCCATCTCTGCAGCGTCCCTGTAATTCATGACTCCCTACACATCATACACCATTTTGAAAACAAGTCAGAAATCTGGATGCACAACTCTGAGTTTCTGACGCAGAGCAACGCCATCTCAACTTGAAATTGCATCTAGACAGAAGTTTCTGAACGAACTGTACCGATCCCAGAGTCTGAAGGGCCGGCGGAAGTGATTCCCATGAGGCACCTCTCCTCGTGGCCGATGTCGAACGTGGAGGAGAAACCTTGACCATGTTATCCAGCGATACAATGTTAGGAGGATCCTTCTCTCTGGTCTTGACTGCAATGCCGGGGCTTCTCTGCGCAGGCTTGTGAAGAACTTCCGGTTTAGGAGATGGATTGGGTTTTGCCTTAGTCCTGGAAATGATATTGGTCGTCTTGCTCTCTCTTTTCTGCAGGGTTTTCTCCTCTGCTGGCATTCTTCTTGGAACCTGAGGATATTTGGCGTTACATCAAAGCGCTATTTCAGCTGTCATTGTGATCAACAATGTAGCAAATTATGGTTTTCAAGATGTGCCATTACTAGAACACAAAGAGCTCTTTTTTTATATTAATATATTTCCTCTATCGAAAAAGAAAACTAGAAAACAGAGAGCTCTTTGATTCTGCAGGTTTATAAGAAGATTGGAACGTACTATGTATTACAGTATCTTACACATATGCCTCGTTTGGCAGGCCGGGTTTGACATGTTTACGGTGTAAATTACCTTTAACACTGTCAGTTTGGACGTGTTTTCAGAAAGCGACCATAGCCGACAGGAAATGATTCACTGACGAGTGAAACATATAATAGACAAGTTGGGGGCTGAGCCCAAAGACCATATGAAAAGGTAGAGATTATAGAACCATGAATCTTATTTTAGGTGCACCTAATTAGTTTTATGTTTCACTCAAAGATGAGTACTCAATCAACTAAAGGTGAACCACTCGATTATAGTAATCACAACAATTAGCTGTTTGAAGCATTCTAACTGCCGTGGTTAGGAAAAATTGTTGTCATGTCCATCTCAAGAAAAGTTACATATGTCACCACTCACCACAGACTAACCAATGCTACCTAGACATCTGAAAAGGGGAATGGTTGATGAGAAATCGCCAATAATAGTATTGTTTCATATAAGTTATCACCGACGAAACAAAAATATGGGGAAACGCTATCTCCACTTCAAGAAAATGTCATTTTACACTTTGCAAATTCTTTCAATGTACAAATTTGACCATAACTCTTTGCAGGGATACATCGGTGTATAAAACAAATACGACGTCGTTGAAATGTTTTCCATCTAGACAAGAATGTGATGAAACCTTGCACAGACTCAAATTTCTACCAAAAATGTTTTCCATCTAGACAAGATGTTTACCAAGGGTGCCTACCGGAGTGCCGGTGATGGCAGGCAAGGCAGTCACCGGCAGATACAAACTTCATTCGCTTACGCGATCACCAAACAAGAGTTTTATAAGAACTTCTAGAAACATGCCACCGACGAACTCACCGAGGAACTCCGCGCCGGCGTCGTCGCCACCCGCTCGTTCCTCGCCGCCGCACTGATGAGATCACCGGTCTCCCTTTCCTTCTGATCACCGGCGCTCCCTGTCAGCCCCCAGCTCCTCCTCATCCCGTTCGGTCCAGACTTGGGTCCTGAAGCCGAAGAAGGGCGTGCAGTCGCAGCCGGTGCAGGCGTCGACGTTGCCTTGGGCGCCTGCCGTGATGCCGAGAGCGAACTCCTCCTCCCCGCCGACGATGACGGCCGAGAAGAAGGTGCAGGTGCGGGCTGGGCAGGAAGAGCGAACCTCACGACGGCCGGCCTCCTGCCCGCGTGGACAGCGGCAGCATCCCTGTCGCCCTCGTTGACGCTTCTGAGCGAAGACGTGGACACGTTGAGCGAGGAAGACGATTTCCTGACGTCCAGCGACTCGAGTCGTCTGCGTGGTGGGACGAAGCTTGGTTTCCTGGGTTTCTCCATGACAGAGAGCTAGCTCTTGTTTCTTCGAGGTTCCTAATAGCCTAATATGTACTAGCTTGGTTACTTGATTAGACCTTCCTTGGGTGATCTGCCGGCAGTATTTGAAGCAACGCTTGTAGCAAGTGACTACGTGCATATAGATAGTGTTACCACTAATTAGCAACCGACAGGGGTATTGTCATCATTAATCTAAGCCTGGGCGGCCAGGTGGGTAAAACATCATATCAGCCTCCTCTTCCCACCCCCACTCTGCTGGTTGCTCTTACCCTTGGCTCCAGCAAACTTCCGGATGAGACGAAATCGTGAGCCTGCAAAACCCAAGCCCACGCTTAAACGGAACGCACGAGTCCAAGAAACAAAACCAACATATTAAATTATATGTAAAAATATATGACATATGAATACATGCAACAACATCAAATTAAAACTTACTGGCACAGTAACACGTTGTAATTAACCAACGATAAACAATACTAATGCTACAAAGTACACAATAAGAACTTATTATGCTAAAACCGCCATCTTTTACAACCCCGTTCACTGCATCTCCTCCGAAGTCTTAGCAAAATCACAAGTGCAACAAAAGCAGAAACACGTGTAACTTGAAAACAAGTAGTGCACTCGAGACGTTTGATGGAGGAGGGGAGTGGTGGGATGGTGCTCTGCTTCAATCCGAGTAATCACAATCATAAACATGTTCATAAAAATGTAAGACGGTAGAAATAAAATTTGTAAAATTCATAATAATTTCTAAATGTTGACGATATGACATTCTTTTTGTCTTTTCTCATAAGAAGTTGCTGTAAAAAAATACAGTTTTGCTAATTCTCACTCGACTGAAAATTGAGTTAGAACTCACTCGACTCTAGAATCAATTAATAAATAGATTTACATGTGATTCATGTGGTCAGTTAGTTGCAACTTGGATTTTCTCAATTACACATGTTTAACCCATAGGTTGTAACTAACTGAGATTTCGTAGGTACACGTGGAATTTACGTGAGTTACTTTTCTCAGTTATATATGGTTGGACATGTGTTACAACTGAGTCCCATTTAGAGGTGGGTTGCACATGAGTTTTCAACTTTCTCTATTGCACAATTGAAATTCAGTGCATGATCTAAGTGAGAGTTAAGTTAATTCTCACAACGGAAAAGTCATTTTGGCTACCGAACTCTAGTGATCCCACGATTTTATAAATTCAAAAAAAAAAAAAGTTTCAAAATTCTAAAAAAAATCTCACATGTTGTCAACGATGTGTATTATAAGCGTGCTAAATCACAATGAGAAATGTTCCGTATTATGGGTTACACAAAAATGACAAAAGTTAAAATTTTAAAACTATACATCGTTCACTACACTCAGATCTGTATATTTGTCATTTTTGCGTAGCTCAAACTGTAAAGTACTTCGTATTGAAATTTTGCACGCTTGTAAAATATATCATTAATGATTTTTTTAGATCGTTTTAAGATTTTGAATGTAATTTTTATACTTTTCTAAAAGGGTGTGGCTAGTGCTCAGTCGACTGAGAATTAAGTTAATTCTCAGTCGATTGAAGTCACATTCTACTATATATAATGGATGGAAGAATCCCTGCCCTCTCCAGCTATCCACGTCGCACGCAATTCACAGCCGTCCGATCGCCGCGACGGACGGCCCGGATGCATCCATGTCGCCCCCAGACGCGAAAACACTGTAGCAGGCCCATTTTAGACCAATAGGCACGCGACACGTCAGTCGGTACCCGGCCGGTCATCCCGCGCGCAGCCGGTTACCCCCGCGCACGAACTTTGGCGCAACCTTCTTGCCAAAAACCCCCGCAAAGGACCAAAATGTAGTTTGCGGAAACATCGAGGACTTCCTTGCAAAAATTCGACCACTCTATCCCCCACCTCTCTCCCCCGCGCCCGCCCGCCGCGTCGCCGCCGGCGCCGACGTCTCCCGCCGCCGCTCCAGCCCGCCCCGCACGCCGCCCCGTCTTCTTCGCATCCGGCCGCCAGGTTCGGAGCTACCTCCGGTCAATCTTGGACTCCTCTCGCCTTGACGACGACGGATTTGTGCTCCTATTGATCCGGCACTTCTCCTAGACTTTTTTTCCTGCTTCCCCTCGGTCTGATTCGGCCACTCCATGTAGGACGACGACCGCCGCCGCGGATCTTCGTCGCCCATCCATCTCTCCGGCGGCCGTGAGTGTCTCCGGCGGCCGTGAGTGTTGTGCCTCCCTCCAGCCTTCTGCCTCCGGCCGCCGTCGTTCTGCTCGCGGTTGACCTCCTGCGCGGGCTGCGGCCTGTCTTACGTCCCCATGTGCTTGCTCCCATCCATGTCGCCTCCGTTTATGGTGTGCCATCCGAGGATTTTCCTTCTGCTGCTCACAAGATTGTTTGCCGCTGCTGCTCCAGTCAGATCTGCTGGTGCTGGTCGTTTACTCCCTGATTCATTTATTACTGCTCCATATTGGGCTATTCTTACTGAATCTTCTTCTGTTGTCTCACCAGGACGCATTCAGATTAGACCATTTATTAGATCGGCCCTTAGCTCCTGTGGTTTCCCTGCTGTTGCTTCCTTTTGTTCTTTCTCCTCCTTCCCTGTTGTTTGCTTCTACGTTGGTTGTGCTCACGCCGGCCGAATACTGTTTATACATCCAGGTTCTACGTTGGTTGTTGGTTGTGCTCACGCCGGCCGAATGGCTGTGTCGCCGCCGTGAGATTGGTCTGGGCAAGCGGACTGATGCAAGGTATAGGTACCCACGCCTTTACAAAAGTTCATCATAAACCATGAGTCGTCGCTCATTAGTCAATCTTATAAACAATTATCAAGTAAAAGGTTGTACAGCTACAAGGAAATTTGAAGTTCACCACAATTTGGATCATGAACCTTATATTCCGGTATTACTAGGTAGTATTTGTAGCTTTATTTTGTTTTTAAAAATCAGCGGCAAGCTTTCTACTTAACCTTGGTGAGTCTTTGTTCTTGAGCAGGAAGGCCTTCATTTGTGCCAACACCTACTGAACCTGCGTCTGGGTCATTTTCAAGGTCTTACGTTCAGGTAAGCGACCAATCAGGTCATACATAATTAACACATGTCTTCTCTTTTCCTAAAATTTGCCGGATTGACTATTTTAGACATGATTCAGAGTGTATGATGCACATTTCGTTGGACAGATTATGTGTATGTCATTTAGTACTATACATTTGCATATAGTCCGCAAAGTAAGTAAACTGATTCTTTGTGTGAGAACCATAAGTACTCCACTGAACTCCCTCTTACTGTATTTTCCAGATTTTTGTACTTGATGCAGATGATGGTTGTAATTTATGGGTCTTATTGCTTTCATTTGAGAGGATCAGGTAGCACCCCCACTTCATTATGCTGCCTGCGGTGGAAATGCTGCATGTTATCAAGTATGTTCTGTTAGTCTGACAGCAATTTTGTTGTTTAAACGTTGTGTGATTGTCTCAACATCTGCTAAGCATGAACTGTTCAATGCAGCTTTTTATTGCTAGAGGAGCCAAACATGCTGAAAAATGCTAGTGGGTATGATTTTGCATTTCTGACACATACAAAGAACTGCTATTACTGTTGTCTTCATTATGATTTGATTAAGGAGTTGTCCATTTGCCTTATGCAGCTCGACCCCGTTAATGGTACCGCAGTCGTGGCATAGAAACTCCGTTGAAGAAATTCTAAAAAATGAACCAGGGGATCAAATACGCACTCTTCTTTTGCCATATTTGTGCATCCCACTTATGAGTATAATGAGCATTGCCAGGTTAGTGTATTAGATCTTGCGAAACTGAACTTTATCTTTTCCATTTGTTCTGCTCATGTGCAGATTGAGTTTTGAGGCCCGTGCATCATCGGCCTGGGATCATGTCTAATATCTAAAACAATAAAATCTGGTGTTAAATATAATGTATTCCATTTTCTGGTTCTTTAATTCTAATTCAAGTCTAGATTGCTCCTTTTTGTCCTTAATAAATCTGCATTGTTGTAATGTACACGTCTTACATTATTCTGCAAGTGCTCACTGAGCATATCATTTATGTTGACTTTTGTGGCTAATAGTTCACTACACATAAGTGAGAAGTATATGAATGCCTCTATGTCCTATACAGACACATTCAGGTGTTGTTGTTTCCTGAGAACTGAATTAATTATCTCATTTGGTCATCCCGCCGTTCTTGAATATTGTCCAACCGAAAGATGCAAAGTAGTTCCACAGCAGTAAATCATCATTGGTTACCTGCAGTTTCTTTTAGCGACCCGTGGAAGTGTGGCCGCTAGGTTCTGAATCCAGAAAATTGAATCTCCCTGCATCATTGAATTCAGTTCTTCGTTTTTCATTTTCTTCCCCGTTGTAGCTTAGCCGGGTCAACTTTGATTACATAAACACTATGTAGGTTCCATGTGCTTAGGATATTTTCATTCCTTTTTAATTCTTAATAGTCTTTACTACAATTATTTTGTAGGACGTCGGCGGCGCGCCGGATTTGCCGCCGCCGTGCCGCGGCGATCTCCACCGCGTCCGTGACTTTCTAGCAGTTGTTTCAAACTTTTCCAGATAAGTTATTGTACATTGTTAGCAAAAATGCCACATCATCACCCTCTCATGGACCCATGCTCGATAAGATTTGTTGCTAACCAGGTTAATCGAAGATTTGAAACTGTGTGCAGCCTATTACATGAATCATGGATGAGCTATGTATAAGACAGAATCCCCGACGCTCCCCTGCCGCCGCTGGCGAAGGCCGCGATGGCGGCGGGCCTGAAGCCAAAAGCGGAGGGGCTGGTGGCTCAGGGTGGAAAGATCCGTTGGGGCGGCTGGGGCGGCACCGTCATATTTCCATTTACTTCTAAGCAAAGGAGTATATAATCTGAATTTATGTATTAGAAATCCAGAAGATGCTTTGATGCTTTGTCGACACCAGCATGAATAGTTAAGTACTGCCAGGGTTCTCACTGCAATAATTATTGATGTTTGCTAGTGATGGTAATGTGCTGGATGTGAAGTATTTACAGGTGTGCGACTGTGTCAGTGGTTTGGGATTCTCACAGTTACAAGCTGGCAAAAGTTCCAAGTTTGGGTTTACGCTTGGATGTTTTGAGCTAGAATCATCCTATTAATGTAGGAAGTGTGAGGCACCCCCCATGACTTTTTGCATTCACCTTTTGACCTTCAGTAGTGGTTCTGCAACTAATGATTTGCTGATCTATTGGTTTGACTGGGAACAGGTGGGGTCCTCAGTTCGAGACGGCCACCTATAAGAATCGTCAGCGCCTTTACCTATCAGAGCAGGTGAGTGCTTCCACAATCAGTTTTTTAGCGTCCGCAACTGATTCTTAAGTTCTGTTACATAGACTACATATAAGGAAATAAACCACATAAAACCAAGATATTCAAGTCCTATCTTACAAGATTCGCGAGCTCCCTTAGTGGGCGACATTCACCAAATGCCTTCACAAGTGATGTGTCATAGGCTTCCTAGGATTCGTAAAGAAGCGCATTATCTGCCATCAGTTGTACATGCATGGATTATCAGTGTTTAAACATAGAAAATACAGGCTTAACAGGACCAAGTAAGCAACCTTCATTAAACAGAATAAATTTTAAACTACTATGTGAGATCCTCTATGCGGAAATCTGAAGAAAATGCAGTGACCTGCGACCAGATAGGTGGATCTTCAGATGCCGGGCCATGGTTTTCTTCTTCACCATCCGTATCAACATCATGAACGACATGACCAAATTCAACACCAGGCGGAATTATCTGCAATGCCAGGAACAAGAAAATGATGGATGTCAAGGAATTGAAATAGATGATTGTGCAAACCACAGTCGGTGATAATTGCTTAAACGACATCATACGACCAAACGGATGGCGGCGCCGCCCATTCGCCACCTCGCGACGCCCCTAGGCCGATCCACGCGATCTTGGCCTCGCGCGCGTGCTCCCCTGCCGGAGCCGAGCTCGCCGTGTTCGCCATGGCCGCCGACCGCTGAATGTTTCAAAAAAAAAATTTACACGCGGGTCCTACATGTCATAGACTGTACAATTGAAACAAAAAAGATTAAAATTGTACAATTGATAACTTCTGAACCGTAATTCCAAAAAAAACAAATGGTATGTCAAAAATTTGCAAATTTAACAAATTTCTACAATTTGCACACAAAAGTTGCACCAAGAAAACAGTGCCCACA
This sequence comes from Poa pratensis, assembly GCA_947311845.1. NCBI lineage: Eukaryota > Viridiplantae > Streptophyta > Magnoliopsida > Poales > Poaceae > Poa > Poa pratensis. The sequence continues at coordinate 77,976,268 of CAMZMU010000117.1, forward strand.
AAATAATGCATACCAACATTTTGAAAGTTTCCGAAAAATGCGAAATTTCAAAAAGCAAGAAGATTTAGAATTGAATAAAATTCCGAACTTTGCATTTTACAGTTCAGAATCATGCAAAAAAATACTCTACGATTTCTAAAAAATGAAAAAAAAAAACACCGGGGTACAGGAAAATATGTATTTAATTATACGGTTCAAAATAATGGAAAATTTTATCAAATTCCCTAACCTTTAACATTTATGCAAAACTTTACAGCCAAAATATGCACACAAAAAAAATATGCACACAGTAATTGAAACAAATATGTCAAATAACTTGGAATTTACCGACTTTACAACCTTTCCACACAAAGGTTTCACCAGTAACCACACTGTGCACATCTATAAAATTAAGGAATTTTTTATGCCTAACTAATAAATGGCCATATTTTTGAAGACCTGTTGAATTAACTAATTTCCAAACAGTATTATTCACTCTAACATGCAAAAAAATTAACTCATCTGCGATAACTTCCAGCCGATACTAATTACCGCAGCAGACAAACTAGCGTGAAGGTTATTCTTTTTCAAAACATTTTTAGATGGGGAAACAAACACATTTAAACATTTCAAATTGTCAAACAAATGGAAATACTCCAAAATATACCGACATACTCATAAATACAAACAATTGCTACCTATTTACGTAAAACTAAAACCGTACTTAATCATTTCAATTCGGGGGGATATTTGCGTGCAACCTAAATAAACTCTCTCCAGATAGGGCTTACAAATTTATTTAAAATGCGAACATATTTGACAAATTTGCCAAGTACACAAACAGCCCACGGGCGCGGCAAAAGCCGCGCTTAATCCCCTAGTGTATTTATATGGAGCGATTTGCTTTGTATGTACCGGCGATCCATCGATTAACAGACACGGTCGTTGTTTGATGAACGAAGGAGCTGGGCTGGACCGTCTCAGTTCGGCCCATTGCCTTTTTTTTCCCGTTTGCTATGTCTTTTTAGTTTATATATGGGTTTTTTCCTCACAATTTTTTCTTGCTTACACAAACATACGAGGACACTTGATAATCAAGATACAATTCTATTGAAAATGTACGGACTGAGAGACACACCATTAACTACTATCCTCTCATCAGTGTATGGATTAACAAACTGTCTTTTGATCGTTGGCTGATTCATTAAATGGATTAACAAACTGTCTTTTGATCGTTGGCTGATTCATTAAAAATAGTACCGCTGCATGTTGCATGTACGAGTTTCGCTCAGCAAAAAAAAAAAAATCAACAGCCATGCATGTGTACTAGATACATGTACGCTTTTTTTTAATGACTGTGTGTGACATGTGGTACTTGTTTTGCTAGGCGGCCTATCGTTGTCGTTGTGCCGACCCCATCTATGTCGTCTCGTCAAGAATCCACTTCCAAATGAAAATAATCTCAGTTGCGACCTGACTTGCAACTGGGAAAGACCTCACTTGCAACTGGATGAAAAATCTAAATTGCAATCCGACTTGAAACTAGGGAAAAATCAGTTGTGGCCCAGCTTGCAACTAGAAAGACTCTCAATTGCAAGCCGACTTGCAACTAGGAAAAAACTCAGTTGCAACCCGATTTGCAACTAGAAAAAACTCAGTTGCAATCCACTTCCAACTGGAAAAAATCTCAGTTGCGACCTGACTTGCAACTAGGAAAAACTCAGTTGCGACGTCACTTGCAACCGGATGAAAAATCTAAATTGCAACCCGACTTGAAACTAGGGAAAACTCAGTTGCAGCCCAGCTTGCAACTAGAAAGATTCTCAATTGCAAGCCGACTTGCAACTAGGAAAAAACTCAGTTGCAACCTGATACCCACAAGTATAGGGGATCGCTGAAGTCTTCGTTGGGAAGTATTACCCAAATTTATAGTTCGACTCGATGGGAACACAAGAATATCAATAAGACCTTGGCAATTGAGGCGTCACTCTCAACCACACCTGTATATCAATAACTTGCAGCAGTAATAGTGATGGCAGTAGTATGATTCAAGTAACAAGCAGAACAGTAGCAGTGAACAAGTGTTTCCCAGTTTTCACCGGAAAAGTGAAAGTGTAACTCAGAGATTTAAAACGTAGGCATGAGGTGATAGCGGGGTGTTGCAAGAATGAGATTGATCATATAATAAGAAACAAATAACAATGGGACCTATCTCTAACTCCGATATATGTAGGTATGTGTTCCATATTTAGTTGTGCGTACTAACCAAGAGAATTTGCACAACATCTATTGTCCAACCTGCCCATTTCACCGGGGCCAACTTGGAACTACAGGTAATTAAGGTCTACCCTTTCGAATAGACCGGAACAATGCATTAACACTTCATGAACACATAGAATCCTCAAACTAAAACATCTCCCCCTTGTTTTCCCTATATGTCACGTTTAGGGTTCGCAGGTTCAACATAATAGCAGGTGATACACTTTGCAGATAAATACCAAACTCAAATATATGATGGGGCAATATAAGTTCAGTACTGAAATCATGCCACTCGGGCCCTAGTAGCAAGCATTAAACATAGCAAGAGTGCATCAACACAATACAAAAGTATCCTCAAGATAAAACCCTAAAATCCCGAACAACGGGTAGCATTACATGATCAATCTCATCCAATCCCCATCCACCTCACATGCCTACAGCGGACTACTCACACATGGTGATGGAGAGGGAGCTCATGGTCGATGGAGATGAAGGCGGTGAAGATGGCGGTGAAGACGGTCTCCGGATCCCTCCACCGGAGGAGAAATCCTGGATCAATCTGTCCCCGAAACGAAGATCGTGATGGTGGCGGCGTTCTGTTTCGCGAAAGCTCCTCTCCTCCTAGGGCAAGCACTTTTTCGTATATATGAGGGGGTACGTCGAAGACCGAAGGCGAGGCGGCGCCCGAGGCCCATTTGGGCTGGGCCCACGCGGCCAGGTACAGGGGCCGCGTGGGACCCACCCATTTGGCCCTCGAGCGCTTCCTCGTGTCCATCTTTTGTCCATTGTCCTCCTTTTCCATAAAAATTGACGTGGTAATTTTCCCCGATTTTATTTCCTGCAGAAATAGCCAGAAAAGAGACTTTGCTAAAAACAGCGTCAGATTCAGCAGTTTTATTCAAATATGGGAAGATTCCGGAGCAAATTATGAGGCAAAGTGCTTGGAAAAGTAGATGCATTTTGGATGCATCAGCTCCCCCAAGCTTAGCTCGTTGTTTGTCCTCGAACAACTCAAACGTAGTGCAGAAGCGATAAAAGACTTTGACAAGAACTTTGCATTGCATATGTAACACAATTTAATATCAACAAGCATTCAAAGCATAGCTTCAACAACAAATGATAAGATGCTAGCAAAGGTATATCTAATCAATGTTAAAGCATTTATATTTGTTGCAAGAGAGATAATGTAGTGTCAATACTTGGATGAGTTTGCTCAACTGTAGAAATAAACAAAGGTTCTTACATCGCTAATGATTGAATCATGACAAGACTTTTGAGGTCTTTTGATTCTTTCTTTTGTTACCTGGTGAAATCATTGTGCTTACAACCTTGCTCTTAGTTTTAGCAAACCATTTGATATTACTGAATATGACTCATATGCTTGACCGACTAATGGTTGAAAACCTCATGCCCCGTGAATACGAGTACCTACACCATGGCTACTCAACTTGGGTCACTAGCAAGTTCGAAATTTTCAGTCATTGCAAGTAATAAAAGCGTCATCAAGAGCGTCAACTGGGGTACCTCTTGTCCCAGGACATGGACAAGCCCATGTCCAAACAACAAGACAAACAGACAATGAACAATCTCAGCACTCTTTTATTTACCATTTGCATAGCTTTTTATTATGAAGTGCATCACTGAATGTCCACCATGGTGCGCTGTAAATTTCCACCATGAATGATGCATGGCTTAAGTTGGCGGCCCAGGCGTCTCTCTAGCCAATTATTCTTACTCATCAAACTTGCTAAGTTTCCGCTTTCATTTCGCACATGATAAGCATCCATAAACAAAAGTACATGATATCAACTGAATATATTTTAGTGCAATGTTGAAAGCTTTACATGTGTCAGCACATTTCAGCTAACTCCCAACCACTAAACCTGTCAAGCATACAACTTCATGTTTATTATTTGAAAATTATTTTACTTTCTATTGGTTGGCAAGTTTAGTAAGCACAATGGGATGCGTAGACCTTTGTTTAGAGCTACAATTATTCAATCCACAACCAAGTATTGTCACTAAATAAAATTTCACTTGCATCATCATATAACATACTAGAACATGGAGAAGATAAACATTTGCTACCATTTCTCTAGATGTTGAAGAAACTATGATGTGCTCACTTGCTGTTATTAAAGAGTCCACATAAGCATGGCAAAGGTGTCATACCTTTCATCCACTTCATGCACATCAACTTATCATCGTTGTTCTCCTCTCCCAACTTGAACTGCACAATAAAAACTCAAATCTGCCAGAAAATGTCACTGCATACAGTACTGTTTTTACCCTACCTAGACACCTCAGAAAAATCTCATATTTTACGTGTGTGTAGGTTATGATGTGTTGCAGCAGTGGTTAAAATTTCAGCTCAATCGGAGTTACAGAGAAAAAATGAAAAATAAAACAGCGAGCAGATTTCAGCAATTTCTGCACCTCCGTTTTTGCGTTTGTTTCAAGAAAACGAAAATATTTTTGTTATTTTTCGTTCTAAGAAACAAAAGACAAACAACCAGAAGTAAAAGAAACAAATAAAATCTTTTTGTGTTTTTGCGTTTTCAAGAAACTTATCATAGCAATATAACGGTGATATAAAACAATGAATGGAGAGTAAGAGAAGTACTCCCCCAAGCTTGCGATCAAGCTAGTATCCTGGGTAGTTGCCGTATCCACTTCCACTTCCAGGGTAGTAACTATATGGGTAGCCTTGCATGCTTGGGTACAGGGGCTCCGCCTGAGGTATGTACCCCTGTGTCTCTGGAGCTTGTGGCTCCTCCTGAGGCGGCGCCTCTTCCACTATCCATTTTCCGGTACTCCTGTCAAAAAGATCAGTACGGGGGAGCCTAATGGACACTCGCTGCCCACTAGTGCTCAAATAGTTATACAGATAATGTCCCCATACAACGTACTTATATCCATGCGAGTAGTCAAAGCAAAATCAAGTAATTTGGACTCTGCACTAGAGTACCCATGTTATCACCATATCCTCTCTCGTTTTTAATGTAATTGTACACCATAGTAGCAATAGCACCAGCATAAATAGGAGTTTGATCAGTAATATTTCTACTCACAGCAGTATGCAAAGATCTAGCAAGTATGACTCCCAAGTTATATTCACACGGTGTATTTTCTTTTGCACATTTTAGTAGATAAACCATTGGTCCAGTGCAAGCAGAATTGTTATCCCTAGCAAGAAATCCTCTTGCAAGAAACAACGCAAAATATCTCAAACTTGGGTGCTGTATATGAGTAAATTTACCCCTATTTAATCTATCACGAGAGTTTACAGATATAGTATGCCAAAACTCAACAAGCTCATGGTTGGTATCAGCACGAGTTTCACTCCAACTCCCTGAATTTTCTACACCAATAGCATTGCAAAATTCCCTAGAGACATAACAAGGCGCTCACCTCTCATAGTAAATTTGCAAACAAAGGTAAGAGGGGTGCCTTACTTCTCTTCCTGTGCTTTTGGGGCTCCGGGCCCTCAAATCTGAAGGTAGAGAGGAATTCCCGCGAGAGTTCTTCATATGTATCTTGGGGGTTCTGGGAGAACCTAAGCAAGCCAGTTGTAGTGACGAAGGTGTCGAAGTCCTCTTTGATCCCCCACTGTTCAAGAACATAGGGATCTTGCCATCTTGTTGTATGTATTTTCAGCTTCTCCCCTACAAAGAATGCATCATCCTCCCACAGTGGTCGTCATCATAATTGAGGGAGACTTTGCATGCTCTTCTTCTTGGTCTTGAGCTCATCCCAACCAAAGCTTTGCCCTTGCTAAACATGATACCTTGCTGCCCAAAAACAATATTCAACAAAAATCAAGATGTAACACCTTAAAACAACATTAAGCCATCCATAAATAGTCTCCACATCAATATCATGCATCAATATCAACTAGAAAACTTGAATCTATGGATTTCCTAAGCATAAAAGGGTGACACCTAGTGCAGCAAAATACTTCATGCATGAGGCATAAGAACAAAAAGTAATTGGATGAGTGGAGGAGTCACATACCAATGAGCAATCCCACCAAACAGATTTGAAAAATCTGCCCTAAACTTGGAGATCCAAGGATAGCAGGAAGAGAGCTCGAGAAAATTTGGGAAAAATACCTGGGGCTGGTTTCCTGTCGAGGGGAAGGAGATGGGCACTGGATACTCACCTAACCCCCTCTGTGGGCCAAAATAGTGGGTCCCACGCGGCCAGGTACTGTGGCCGCGTGGGACACCCCTTTTGGGCCCTGGTGGCCCTCTGGTGTCTCCCTTTTGGCTGTTAGTTCCTCTGGTAAAATAACTTACCTCCAAATTTTTCTGGAATTTTTCGAGAAAATTTTCTGAACAGAATTTTTCAAACTACATTTCTGGAATTTCTGCACTTTGAAATAATTATGCTCATGCAAATAATCTAAAAATTCTAGAATAAATGAAATCAAACATTCAAAGCAATTTTTATGGGAATCAAGTTTGCATCATTTTCATATTAGTAATGAGGTTGATCAAGTCTCATTAATAATATGCAAAAGATATAATACATGATTCTTTATTTTATATGTTTTCTGAGCAATTTCAAGTCACCTCATATTTGATTGGAATAGTTCCAATCATTAAGATAGCATATTTTGGTTCAGGAGGTGGCAATGCAAACTCAAAGCTTCCTATTATAAGAGTATTCCTTTTAATGGAGTTCACACTCTGGCTTACCATAGTAACAGATTTCTTCTTAGGAAAATAGATAGTGTGCTCATTTCCCTTGACATTGAATGTTACCTTGCTCTCAGTGCAATTTATAACAGCCCCTGCAGTGTTTAAAAAGGGTCTTCCAAGAATAATAGACAAATTATCATCTTCAGGCATTTCTAACACAACAAAGTCTGTAGGGATTAACACATTAGCAATAGAGATAGGGACATCCTCACATATTCCTATAGGCACAGCAGTTGATTTATCAGCCATTTGTAATGATACTTCAGTTGGAACCAATTTGTTTAGGTTAAGTTTCTTATATAAAGAAAAAGGCATAACACTAACACCAGCTCCTAAGTCACATAGAGCATATTTCACGTAAGTTTCTTTAATATGACAAGGAATAGTTGGAATACCAGGATCACCACGTTTTTCAGGCATTTTCCCTTTAAAGGAATATTCAGCAAGCATAGCAGTTATTGCATCAGTAGGAATCTTTCTTTTATTAGTCACAATGTCTTTCATGTATTTGGAATATGGAGGGATTTTAATAGCATCAACAAGAGGAATTTGCAAACACAAAGACTTAATCAACTCAAAGAATTTCTCAAATCTAGCATCATCCAAAGTTTTTATTACCTCTTGGGGATATGGTATGGGTTTTTGTACCCACGGATCCCTATCTTTACCTCTTTGTGGATTAGGATGGCTCTTCTTCTTATTCTTCTCAGTAGATGGTGGAGGGTCTTCTTTATCATTAGGTTCAGGTTCTTCAATATTTTCATCCTCTTGTGGCTCTTCTTCAGGTGAAGGTGATTCTTCTTCTTCATTATTATTATCTTCAGTCTCAGCATCAGAAATAGAAATATCCTTATCTTGCTCTTCAGAGTCATCAATGTCCTTGTTTTCATTGGGAGATTTTCCTGCAGAAGATTTCTTCTTGAGAGCTTCTTGTTCTTTTCTCTTGGGATGGCCTTCAGGAAAATCAGGATCCTGAGTACTTGCACCTCCCCTAGTGTTAACTCCACAAACCTGTTTCTTCACCATAAGACTTTCATACAATTGATTTTGAAGAGAAACCATTTGTTCAACTTGATTATTCATCATCTCACAGTGTTTAACAATTCTTTTTACCTCTCCCACACTAGCATGTAAACTTTCTCGAAGAGATTTAATTTTGTGAGAGTTCTCCATAATAGTCATTCTAATATTATGCTCCTCAGGATTATGATGATAAGCAAAATCATTCATGTAGGATACATCAACAGGAGGTGTTACCTTTTCATTACCTTTTATGGAGCTAATAGCATTGACTTGAATTGGAAAACATGGTTGATCATCAGGAAGTTTAACACCCATTTCAGATAATTCCTTAAGATGAGAGGTTTTAATTCCCTTCTCTTTAATAGCCTTGGAAGCTTCTTTCATTGTTTCGTTATCCAATTTGAGCATGCCTCCTTTCTTCTCCGGAAATATCTCTTCAATATTCCAGTCTTCATAATTCCTAGAGATAGTCTCCAATAGCTCAGTTGCTTCATCAACGGTCCTTTCCCTGAAAACATTACCTGCAATACCATCAAGATAGCCTCTGGTGTTTTCGGTTAGACCATTGTAAAATATATCAAGTATTTCATTACTCTTGAAGCCATGGGTAGGACATTTCCTAACCATCTTACTATACCTCCCCCAAGCTTGGGGTAAATCCTCCTTCTCTTTCTGTGAAAAGCTGCTAATCGCAACAGTCAAACCATGAATCTTATCAGCAGGGAAATACTTATTATAGAATACCTGCAAACATTCTTCCTTGCTAGTAATACATCCAGGTTCTAAACGATTATACCAAGTTTTAGCACTTCCTCCCAAAGTAAAAGGAAACAGCTTTAAGAAATAGTAGCGTTGATGGATTTCATCTTTACCAAATAACACAGATAAGTCATGCAAGACAGCAATGTGTTCAAAAGGAAACTCATCCTCTCTACCATAAAACTTATATTTTTCAGCTTTTTCAATTATTTCAGGATCAACACTAAACTCATAATCTTTATCTTTAATTTTAATAGCAGGAGCATTCATTTTCTCAGTAATAGGAAAATATCCATCAAGAGGAGAATTTTTATAGCTATCAAGTTTATCCAATTTATCAAAGTCAGAATTCATAAAAGCCATAGTAAATGCCTCCTCTTCCTCAGAAGAAGTTTCAAATTCATCATCACAGTATTCATTATCTTCTAACTCAGATTCCACATTTTCATTAGTAGAAGATTCCAGATTTTCAGGTGTTTCAGTTATCTCAGATGTTTCAGGTGTCACTTCTTTGTCTATGCTACCACATAATAAATCATTTTCATTACTAGTAGACATTTTAGACAATGGTGAACTAGATAAAACCTTTCCTTTTTCTTAGGAGCAACAGCAGAAGCAACATTAGGTGAAAAGTTTGGCCTACTTGGCAAATCCGTACCTCTGCGAGTAGTTGAAGGCCTCACTTCCTTCAGAGTAGTCTTTTCCTTTCCCATGGTTAGGAACAAGCAAAAGCAGCAAATAGATGATAACAAGTTGTCTTACCAATAAAGCTAGGTTCCCCGGCAACGGCGCCAGAAAACGTCTTGATACCCACAAGTATAGGGGATCGCTGAAGTCTTCGTTGGGAAGTATTACCCAAATTTATAGTTCGACTCGATGGGAACACAAGAATATCAATAAGACCTTGGCAATTGAGGCGTCACTCTCAACCACACCTGTATATCAATAACTTGCAGCAGTAATAGTGATGGCAGTAGTATGATTCAAGTAACAAGCAGAACAGTAGCAGTGAACAAGTGTTTCCCAGTTTTCACCGGAAAAGTGAAAGTGTAACTCAGAGATTTAAAACGTAGGCATGAGGTGATAGCGGGGTGTTGCAAGAATGAGATTGATCATATAATAAGAAACAAATAACAATGGGACCTATCTCTAACTCCGATATATGTAGGTATGTGTTCCATATTTAGTTGTGCGTACTAACCAAGAGAATTTGCACAACATCTATTGTCCAACCTGCCCATTTCACCGGGGCCAACTTGGAACTACAGGTAATTAAGGTCTACCCTTTCGAATAGACCGGAACAATGCATTAACACTTCATGAACACATAGAATCCTCAAACTAAAACATCTCCCCCTTGTTTTCCCTATATGTCACGTTTAGGGTTCGCAGGTTCAACATAATAGCAGGTGATACACTTTGCAGATAAATACCAAACTCAAATATATGATGGGGCAATATAAGTTCAGTACTGAAATCATGCCACTCGGGCCCTAGTAGCAAGCATTAAACATAGCAAGAGTGCATCAACACAATACAAAAGTATCCTCAAGATAAAACCCTAAAATCCCGAACAACGGGTAGCATTACATGATCAATCTCATCCAATCCCCATCCACCTCACATGCCTACAGCGGACTACTCACACATGGTGATGGAGAGGGAGCTCATGGTCGATGGAGATGAAGGCGGTGAGATGGCGGTGAAGACGGTCTCCGGATCCCTCCACCGGAGGAGAAATCCTGGATCAATCTGTCCCCGAAACGAAGATCGTGATGGTGGCGGCGTTCTGTTTCGCGAAAGCTCCTCTCCTCCTAGGGCAAGCACTTTTTCGTATATATGAGGGGGTACGTCGAAGACCGAAGGCGAGGCGGCGCCCGAGGCCCATTTGGGCTGGGCCCACGCGGCCAGGTACAGGGGCCGCGTGGGACCCACCCATTTGGCCCTCGAGCGCTTCCTCGTGTCCATCTTTTGTCCATTGTCCTCTTTTCCATAAAAATTGACGTGGTAATTTTCCCCGATTTTATTTCCTGCAGAAATAGCCAGAAAAGAGACTTTGCTAAAAACAGCGTCAGATTCAGCAGTTTTATTCAAATATGGGAAGATTCCGGAGCAAATTATGAGGCAAAGTGCTTGGAAAAGTAGATGCATTTTGGATGCATCAGCTCCCCCAAGCTTAGCTCGTTGTTTGTCCTCGAACAACTCAAACGTAGTGCAGAAGCGATAAAAAGACTTTGACAAGAACTTTGCATTGCATATGTAACACAATTTAATATCAACAAGCATTCAAAGCATAGCTTCAACAACAAATGATAAGATGCTAGCAAAGGTATATCTAATCAATGTTAAAGCATTTATATTTGTTGCAAGAGAGATAACATGTAGTGTCAATACTTGGATGAGTTTGCTCAACTGTAGAAATAAACAAAAGTTCTTACATCGCTAATGATTGAATCATGACAAGACTTTTGAGGTCTTTTGATTCTTTCTTTTGTTACCTGGTGAAATCATTGTGCTTACAACCTTGCTCTTAGTTTTAGCAAACCATTTAATATTACTAATATGACTCATATGCTTGACCGACTAATGGTTGAAAACCTCATGCCCCGTGAATACGAGTACCTACACCATGGCTACTCAACTTGGGTCACTAGGCAAGTTCAAAATTTTCAGTCATTGCAAGTAATAAAAGCGTCATCAAGAGCGTCAACTGGGGTACCTCTTGTCCCAGGACATGGACAAGCCCATGTCCAAACAACAAGACAAACAGACAATGAACAATCTCAACACTCTTTTATTTACCATTTGCATAGCTTTTTATTATGAAGTGCATCACTGAATGTCCACCATGGTGCGCTGTAAATTTCCACCATGAATGATGCATGGCTTAAATTGGCGGCCCAGGCGTCTCTCTAGCCAATTATTCTTACTCATCAAACTTGCTAAGTTTCCACTTTCATTTCGCACATGATAAGCATCCATAAACAAAAGTACATGATATCAACTGAATATATTTTAGTGCAATGTTGAAAGCTTTACATGTGTCAGCACATTTCAGCTAATTCCCAACCACTAAACTTGTCAAGCATACAACTTCATGTTTATTATTTAAAAAATTATTTTACTTTCTATTGGTTGGAGATGAAGGCGGTGGAGATGGCGGTGAAGACGGTCTCCGGATCCCTCCACCGGAGGAGAAATCCTGGATCAATCTGTCCCCGAAACGAAGATCGTGATGGTGGCGGCGTTCTGTTTCGCGAAAGCTCCTCCCCTCCTAGGGCAAGCACTTTTTCGTATATATGGGGGGGGTACGTCGAAGACCGAAGGCGAGGCGGCGCCCGAGGCCCATTTGGGCTGGGCCCACGCGGCCAGGTACAGGGGCCGCGTGGGGCCCACCCATTTGGCCCTCGAGCGCTTCCTCGTGTCCATCTTTTGTCCATTGTCCTCCTTTTCCATAAAAATTGACGTGGTAATTTTCCCCGATTTTATTTCCTGCAGAAATAGCCAGAAAAGAGACTTTGCTAAAAACAGCGTCAGATTCAGCAGTTTTATTCAAATATGGGAAGATTCCGGAACAAATTATGAGGCAAAGTGCTTGGAAAAGTAGATGCATTTTGGATGCATCACAACCCGACTTGCAACTAGGAAAAAACTCAGTTGCAATCCACCTCCAACTGGAAATAATCTCAGTTGCGACCTGGCTTGCAACTGGGAAAAACTCAGTTGCGACCTCACTTGCAACCGGAAGAAAAATCTAAATTGCAACCCGACTTGAAATTAGGGAAAACTCAGTTGCGGCTCAACTAGCAACTAGAAACACTCTCAATTACAAGCCGACTTGCAACTAGAAAATAACTCAGTTGCAACCCGACTTGCAACTAGGAACTTCCAATTGGAAAAAAAATCTCAGTTGTGACGTGACTTGCAACTGGGAAAAACTCAGTTGAGACCTCACTTGCAACCGGAAGAAAAATCTAAATTGCAACCCGACTTGAAACTAGGGAAAACTCAGTTGTGGCCCAGCTTCCAACTAGAAATAATCTCAATTGCAAGCCGACTTGCAACTAGGAAATAACTCAGTTGCAACCCCACTAAAGACTTACAGAAAATTAGAAAAGAAACCAACTCTTAATGGATATATAGAAAAATCCACACACAAACACTACAAGGACAAAAAGTCAACCCAGATCACAAAAAAAAGGGCACCAGTCCCACAAAAAGAGAAAAGCTGCCCACCAAGTACAACACAAAAATCTTATTTGCAACCTGATCTACAACTAAAAAAAATCAGTTGCAACCCCAAGTGTAACTAAAAAATCTCAGTGTCAAACCCACACGCAAATGATAAATCTTGTTTGCAACCCTATCTGTATCTTAAAAAACTCAGTGAAACCACGTCTACAATTCAAATAAAAAATTAATTGCAATCGACTAAACAACTCCCACACTATCAAAAAACATGACGAAGTCTCAGTATACCAAGAATTAGTAAAGAAGACTTATATTTTTTGGTACAATGCACCGGCGTAACAGAAGTACCGATAATACTCTTTTATGGCTTTAGTAGGCTGAAAATAAGTATTTATAAAAAAGATAAAAAATAAACAAAAAGGTCAAGATAAAACAAAACCGACAAATATCAGTTATTAATGTAAGCACACATGTTGCTTGTATCGTGGTGGTTAGTATGCTCATGTGGACCACTGGAGGTCGCCATTTTGATATTAGCCAATAGCAGTTATTTTCGTCGAATCTGTCATTTTGCTAGCCGGCCTTACACTGTTAGCATCCTCTGCAAAATAATATGAAAGAGAAAACAAACTACAAAATTCACACGAATCTCTGCACAAGATCTGGCGACTGTACAGTTTACTGAGTACTAAGATAATTCTCAGCAAAACCGAATATATAATGAGAAAAAAATAAGTATATGGAAATACAAAACTATACAAAAAAAACAAGAAGTACCCAGCTAATTCAGAAGAAAATCAATGAAAACTCCAGAAAAAAATCCACACACATGCGGCCCAAAACTGTAGATAAAGAAGAAAAAAAAAGGCCACACACGTGCGTGCGGCCCAACTCTGGAGAGTCTGGATCGATCGATTCGTCTGGCTCTACTTTATATGAGCGTGCGTACACACCGCGTACAACGACGACAAAACAAACGCACGGAAATGGTACGAATCTCAACGTAAGATTGAATGGTTAGGAAGTCGATTGAGCACTAAGCTAATTCTCAATCAACTGAGAATTAGCAAAACCGTTTCTAAAAATAGTCTCGCTCTCCTCCCGATCCCTCCCTTCTCTGCCATGACGGCCCAATGCCGGGCGCCTCCGGCACCGACAGCGCCACCGCTGAGTCCTCCCCCATGCTGCTTTTCCGCCCAATCGATGATTCCGCGGCGCTGGCGCCACTACCCGGCCGTGCGTCACCGTGTACTCTTCACCGACCCGCCCGCCTGCGCCGCTACGAACCCTAGACAAAACAAGTCGTCACCTGATTCCAACCTGAGCTAGCCGTAGAGTAGAATGATGCCGTCAGTCACGCCTACTTGTTCCCCTCCCCCTGTGGCGGCTACCGTCGTTGTTCCTTGTTCGGGGGCCAGCGTCTTCCTTGCACCGAGCTCCACCTCGTGGCGCGGCTCATCCTCGCCTGCGTCGCTTTAATGCACGCTGCCGCCGGCGTGTGTCCTGCACCCCAGAACCACGGCGAGTAAAATCGGCTCAAGGAGGCGCAAGGGCGGCGCCGCCACATTCCTCCTCCGTGCCCACCGGCTTTACGCCTTGGACCAGGCTCCAGCTCCACTGCTGCACATGTAAGCTCTCCCTTTCTCCCCCTAAATCTAGTTGCTTTTCTGCTGAATTCTGAATCAGTTGGAGATACCGTCAAGATTGGGTTTATCCCCTTTCTTATGGGTTTGGTGGGGAATTGGAGGTGGAGTGTGCTCTGTTTAGTTCATTATTTGGAAAATGGATCCACTTTAAATCAGATAATGTTGCTTGTTTGGGAGTTGTAAGAAGTAGGGGTGTAAACGGATAGGATAATTTCCGTACCAAATCCGTCGCTCAATCCGTTTTAAAGAATCCATATCCGGTTCCGAAGAATCTGCCGGATAAGGATATCCGGTTCCGAACTTAACACCCGGATACGGTATAGGATATGGTATGTAAAATAGCATCCGAATATGGATTATCCGAATATTAATTAGGATTATCCGATGGTTATAATCCGAATAATCCGATTTTCTACCGAAATGTCTAAACTAATAGAGCACAATTTGTAGTTAGTGAGTTGTGAAATTCATTTGTGGAGCACAATTTGTAGTTAGTTCTATTTTTCTAAACTAATAGAGTACAACTTTGTTAGATTATTACGTTGTTGAGCTATTGTTTTTGGTTATGTGGGTTGATGATGTACATTGCGTATACCGATCCGACTAATTTTCTTTCCGCCTCGAATCCGTTCCGTTTCCGTTCCGAATCCGTGATTATATCTATCCACTCCCGAATCCGCAACCGTTCATTATCCGATTCGATCCGAATCCGAGAAAAAAATATGGTAAAGGATATGGTAGAGACAAAATCTGATCCGATCCGATCCGATCCGTTTACACACCTAGTAAGAAGTGACAAATCACTTCAGCAGTCAGCCCGGAATGTAGCTAGCCAGCGACTAATGTATCGTATGGAGACACCTATGAACCTCTCCATGGACATAAGAAATCCCCGCAAAAGAGTCGGTGCAGCCATGACACAGCTGTTTTGTACGTACACATGCCGTGTCATGGTTACACCACACGATGCAGTATTTAGTAGTACTACTGACGCCAGTCGGAGTGGATGGCGGTGCGGACTGATGACAGACAAGTAGACAAACAAACACTGACACGGTAGCAGCAGTTAGGTTACGCTAGTCGGAGGGGACAGCGGCGTGGAGCGGCGACAGAAATGTAGACAAGCAAACCCTGGCACGGTGGCAGCGGCTAGGGTATGCGAGTCTGAGAGGACGGCAGCGCGAAGTGACGACACACAAGTAGACAAGCAAACCATGCCATTGTAGCAGCGATTATTGTCCATGAGTCGGAGTGGACGTCATTGCAGAATGACTACGGACACATAGAGTTTCATTGTAGCAGTTTTTACGATCTCGGTTCATCGGTTCTGCAGTATTTTTTCAGTTATGGGGACAGTTTAGTTTCAGTGAGAGGTCAATGTTCAATTGTTTGGCTGCTATTTAAATGTTTTCGTGTCAGAGGTGCTAAGTAAGTTTTGTTTCTTCACTTTGGTCAACCCTTATCAAGGATTTACTGGCGATAGGGCGCTTAAGTTTTTCCTGGATGAGAGGTCCCGTCTTCGATTGCTGGCAGTTGCTTTTTATTATAGTTTTTGCGCACGGCTGATCCAAATCGGAAAATCGCATGGTGGCTGAAGCCGGAAAGAAAAGCTGTTCAGGATCGACGGCTTGCCTCCCATGCCGCGGCTGACCGTAACGTAGCCACGCCTCCTAGAGGCGATAGGGCGCTTCTGTTTCTGCTCTGGACAAGAGGTCCGGTGTTCAATTCCTGGCAGTTGCTGTTTATTATAGTTTTTGCGCAAGGGCCCTGATCTGAATCGGAAAACCACATGGTGGCCGCAATCGGAAAGGAAAGCTGGTCTTCATCGACCGCGTGCCTCCCGCGCCGTGGCCGACAGTAAAGTTACCACGCCCGGATCTAGTGGCGATAGAGTGCTCCCGTTTCTCCTTTGGACGAGAGGTCCCGTGTTTGGTTCTTGGCAGTCGCTGTTTATTATAGTTTCTGCGTAACGTCCCTGCTCCGAATAGGGAAACCGCGTGGCTGATCCAAATCAGGAAACCGCGTGGTGTGCAAAAGCAGAAAGAAATGCTGGTCTGGATCGACCGCGTGCCTCCCATGCCGCAGCCGCAGACCCTGTCAAAAAAGGAAACAGAGTTGTGTCCCAGCGAGAGCCAGCCTCCTCTCTCTCTCTCTCCAAGACTCCAGCCACGGCTTTATAAACCTCGGCGACGTCTCCTCCTCCCTCCCTCCTCCATAAGAAATCATCCTTTCTCGGCGTGTTCTTTGCTCTGCATCTCTAGATACCACTATTGAGAAAGGTCAGGAAGAAAGAGTCAGAAATGGCGGCGCACAAGGAAGAGGGGAGCAGGCATCTGGGGCAGCATGAGAGGAAAGAGACCACGGTGACCACGATGGAGAGCGAGAACAGGAAGGGGAAGGGGGATGCTGGCAGGAAGGAGGAGGAAGGCAAGAATTTTGGGCAGCAATTCTGCAGGATCTTCTTGGCCCTGGAATCCGGGAAGCGATTGGTGAGGATTCTTGAATCTCTGGTTAATGTTTTGCTGACAAAGTTGATATGCCTATGTTTCGCTCCATTAGATTTTGATTGTACATGGAAATTCTGATTTTGAATGTGTGCTCATCCACCCTGTTGGCATGTTTCAGCAGGAAAAGAAAAACAAATCTCCATTGTCTCTTGAGCATGGATAATTTCCTCTTTTTGCAATCTTTGTTAGTTTAGTTGTCTTTGATGAGGATGGATGGTTTGGCTTGTTTTATGGTATTTTTTCGAAATGAAATTTGTGCTGTTTATGCACACTGTTTAAATGGGGCATAAATAGATTAGATCAAGCTAACACAGCACTGTCCGTGCCTATACTGTTAGTCATCAGGGCTAGGAATGGTATTATGTTCAATTGCCTTGCTTGTTCTGTTAACTTCTTGGAGTTTTGATCTGCTTTTCTTTTTTTGGGATGCTTACTGGTTACTACTTGTACAAGAATGTTTTCTCTTAGTCCATTTTATAACACGATGCTTCTAGCATGTATTGTATTAGCTCTTTTTTATCCTTCTGTCCAAAAATATTGTTGTCCATTCGCATAACACCCTCAAGCCGTCAGGTTAATGTACCAAAATTAAGATGGCCCAACCAAAAGGGGTTTACTTTGCATGAGTTTGGTTGTGATAATTGTAGACTTGATGCTTATTTGGATATATAGATTATATTTCTCCTTCCATTTTTAGTTTGGTTGAGATATATGTGATTTCATTCGTAATTAAGATAAAGCAATTATGTGTATTACCTGTTTGTCTCTACATTTCTAACTCAGGCAACATTTATCAGATCATAGAATTGTTAAGGCACCTCCTATTTTATTCATCTTAATGGGCACATGGGCATAGTTGTTGTAACTTAAATATCTAGGGTTGCTTGGTTGAAAAAAAAGGCAGCCTCTAACAGGAATGCACATAACGTGCTACCGAGATAATCTAGGTGTTGTGGCGTCAAGTTAGCCAGATAAGAGCATCTCCACTCTCGGCGCCCAAATGGCGTCCGGACGGGCTGCCGGCTATGGGGGGTGTCGCTCCCCACTTTTGGCAATTTGAAATGAGAGAAACCTAAATAGCGGCCATTATTCAAAGTTTCAGCCACACTCGGCCACAAATTCAGAGTTTCAGCCACACTCGGCAACAACTTCATAGAAACCTAAATAAAATTACAATTCAAACATGTTGCACTTCCGGGGCTGCCGCAGCTGCCATTCCCCGGCGTGCTCACAAATGCTCCACTATATCATTTTGAAGTTGATGATGAGTATTTTCATCCGATCGCCGGCTCCGGCGACAAATTCTGAGAAAAATAGGCGTACCAGCCAATCTGCCGAACACCTTGCAGGCATGGCGGGTCGCAGTAAGTCGTCGAGGTGGCCTGTGCCTGGAGTAGTCGACGAGCGCCGGTGCCGGAAGCAGGGGGACGGATCCACAGTTGGTCAAGGGTGTACAGATGAACACCCAAAATTTTCTGCAAAACAATTTCATATGTAGTGTACGGTGAACATATGCATTTTTTGTGGTATTTATTAGCATGTATACGTCGCATTTCAAGCCCAAATCAAGGTCAAACATCGAATTTGTACTTTTATTTGCATGAAGTCATGAACTATTTCAATTTTTTGCCATTATGTTTTGTGTTGGTTGGATTTTGAACACCCAAAATTAAATTTCTGAATCTGACGCGCGGGCCAACAATTTCATATGTAGTTGGACAAGTGTCATGTAGATGTCATAGCAAACAAAATAGAGAATGCCCATTTTGTTGGGAGGTAACCTAAATCATGTGTAATTGAAAGACTAAAATTATGATAATTCATGGGTTATTATTTGAGAGATTTTTAAAGTCGTTTGCTTTCATCATTCATATATACCTACATGTTATCAGTACATTTTTCATCTTGTGGCTATTATTTCATAGTTTTGTCTTCGAGCTGTGATTGCATTGCAATGTAGTTCAAATTGTTAACAAATTGTCATGTTTATCCTAGATAAAAAATAACTAGTCTTCATGTTTTATAGAGAATTCCTACATCATTCAATCAGTTTCTTCAGGATCAGCCAACTGGACTGGTTTGCGTAAAAGGTCCAAGTGGCAACACATGGCTTGCAGAGCTTGCTTCAGATACCGAAGGGTTGTTCTTTAGACATGGGTGGAAGGAATTTGTTATGGACCATTCTGTGGAGGCAGGAGACATTTAACCTTCTGTTATCATGGACGGTCACAATTCTCAGTGGTGGTATTTGATGGAATGTGTATTGAGAAGCCGTCAGCTTTTCATGCCAAGCCTTCCAAGTATCTGGTTGGTACAAATGAAAGTGATGAAGATGACAAGGAAATGTCCGCTACCCCACAAGAGGAGAATAATGGAACCAAAAAGATGACTAGAGAAATTGGTACAATAGAAAGTGATGAAGATGACAAGGAAATGTCCGCTGCCCCCAAGAGGATAATAATGGAACCAAAAAGATGACTAGAGAAATTGATGCAAATGGCTCTACAATGAGGGAGCCTTCTAATGGAGCTTCAGTTGATTACAAGTCAGCCACACTTAACAGTTCTGAAGGTAAAACCTCGTTAATTAAAAAAAATGGTACTCCCTCCGTCCCAAAATAAGTGTCTCAAGTTTGTCCAAAAGTGGATGTATCTAGACATATTTCATGTATATATATACATCCATTTTTTGGGAAATTTGAGACACTTATTTTTAGACGGAGGGAGTATTTATCTGGACTTACTCAGAATTGAGTTTATATAAAGTTGACATATGTAGTAGCTGGTGACAGGTGACCAGCACAATTTATTTAAACTGTTGACAAGCCGATAAAATCATGTAGAGTGCATATGTCACTAATAATTGCATAACCCGGTGGAAGGTGTGGTCAGCCATCTTCAAACATTTGTTATATGGTGATATTGGCTAATAATTGCATAAATGGCGCCCCTTCCGTTTCATGCGTAGTACAGTATAGTACTTTTTTGTTCATTGGTTGGCGTGCATGGTTATAATTTTCGAGACTCCTGTTGTGTCAGTACATGGTAGTAATTGCTAGAAGAGATCCATCTCTAAGCGATAGTTTATATGAGGCATATATCATTGTCCTTAAACTGATTTTGACAATTATTGTTGAACCTAGTACATGTTGAACATCCTGAGGGTTCATATGGTTTTTCCCTCCAAGCTTACTCTTCTTGTCACAGATTCTGATCCCTCATACCGTGTGTCAAAGAAAGTATCTCTCGCAATGAGTCCTCAAATTCAGTACCGAGGCTGCTCAATTTTTCTAAGGGTGTGGATATACGTGGCAAAAGTAAGCTATCTGACCCCTGAAATCTTTTGTTGTCAGTGAGTTTGCTACCACATGGTTTAGTAAGAGATGAAATTCGCAGTGCATGATTTTTGTAAGTAATTCAATGATATTGCACTCTCCAGCTGTTGCGGAAGTTCAGAGACAACCAGAAGTAATATCGCAAAGGCCACCAGTAAGCGAAGAACAGAAGAACTACGTTCTTCAAAAGGCAATGCAATATATCGAAGTACCCTAAAACTCTGCAAATAATGAAGGAGACTTATGTTTACAAGACATTTTTCATGGTAATGTTACATTCCCCACATTTTACTACTTATGTCGAATTCAAAACTGCCCCTTTTCACCGTATGCATGTACAGGATTCTTTTGTACACGTATCGAACAGGATTATTTCTCGCAATTGCCTTTTTCTGTTTTGGCTCAGTGTTCGACAATTTCCTTGATGATTTTCCTTCAGAAAGTTACGATTTATGAACCAATTCGGTGTTTTCAACATCTGTTTGCATCATTACTACTTATTTCATCCATGGAATTACCATGATGATGCGATAACTCAAGTAATAAACTATCTGGTTGTTGTTGTGCACGAGATTCATGATCAAAGTTACCGATGTGAATAGACTAGCAAGTGAGGGGTTTGCACTGTTATCTCTTTTCTGACGTATAGTCAACATTGCCAAATCATCCACTTGTAAATGTGTAGTGTAAAAAAAATCTACTACTCGTTCCAGAATAGGCATTTTGACAGGCAAGCTGGAAGTACCATTGTGCTGTAGATTATCGTTTACCTGAATCACTTCCTTGTCTTGCAGATTATTCCATGTGAATTTGTCAGGAAGCATCTTCCCCGTGCCGACAAGAAGTTGACACTCTGGGATCCACAAGGAAAGGCTTGGGAAGTTACCTATGTCTATTGCAGCCAGCGTTGTGCTGGCGCTTTCAGCGGGGGCTGGGGCAAGTTTTCTGTAGGTAATCATCTGGAGGAGTTTGATGTGTGCGTCTTTGAGCTCTTATCGAAGGACAACATAAAAGTGCACATCTACAGAGCAAACTTCACATTAACTCCATATCTCTTTGACAATGAACACGCTCTGATTCCGTATTGACCTATAGCTCTAGTGGTCAATAAGGGACTATTCAGATGCTAAGAGATATTTGAAACAAAGCAAGTGACTCCTTGATAGACAAGGTTTTTCTCTGCCTGGATTGTTGGATAGACATGTTTGTTTCCTGCTGTATCGGTTCAAGAATATTGTTGCAGACTTGCTGCCATTCTGTTGCTGCAGTATATGAACAATACAATATTAGTAGCTCATCGTTTTATTGGTTTCCATTGGTATGCTTATTTATTATTTTGCATGATGTTATGGGTCCACAGGAGGTCAAATAGTAATCATTTCTCCTCACCTTGAATGAAGGAATAAAACCATTTTGACCTGTGGTGCTGATAGTTGGTTTGGTTTGGTTTTAGTTCAAAGAGTATAAAGGAATTTGGAGTGGTTTGGCCAATATCATTTACAGTGAAATTAGCACAATACACAAAAATCCATTTTGGCTCGTAGGAGCTTCCCCCACTGTTGAAAAACGCATTTCAAAATGACCAAAATTCCAAAAAACAAAACCCGGGCGTTTCATCTCCACATTCTGTAAGTCTGTTTAAAAGGACAAAAAAGTCTCGTGAAATATCATTTTAAAACCAATTTGTCTTTTTTGCATAGTCCACAAAAAGGCGAATATCCACAGTGGCTCCCGAGCACCGGTGCACCTGATATTTGAAAAATTGGTTAACCATACTTCCAAGTTTCAAAATATTCTGCAAAAAAATCTAAAAACACATACATATTATATAAGTACGCCAGAAGTTTCGTAAAAAATGACTTATATTTTGGGCTACACAAAAAGAGAAATTTCTGACAGATTCAACATACTATTTTCACTTTTTCCTGACAAGATTTTCTTTAAAAAAATTATGTAGCTCGGAATAAGATTTTGTTGCACCCATAATTGGCATATACGTAGAAAACATGCATATGTATCACTGGAATTTTTTTTGGATTTTTTCAAACTTAAACTTAAAATTTCAATTTTTTAAAATAACAGGTGCACTGGCGCTCGGGTGCCACAAATCTGCATCCAAAAAAGTCCTTTTTCTTTCATTAAACTTTACGAGAGCACATGGAATGTTGTGATGAACACCCGGTTTACAAAGAAAATTTTAACATTTTGAAATGTGCTTTGCTCAATGAGAGGATCCGCTCCTATGAGCTAAAACATTCCAGACAGCCTTTCCATCTAGACGCGCTGAGAGCAGCAAGTGAGGAAGATTTTATTTTGTAAGATGTTTAGTTTTCTAAAACGGGCTGATTTAAAAATAGAAGTTCATCATACATTTTGTCGGTTTGATTCAAGGAATGGAGTATCTCAGTCTCCCCAACTTTTTTTGGCCGATGGATACTTTCTAGATGTATCACCTACGTAGCAAAATCTTTAGAGTGTGCAATTCCCTACCTCCTATGCAGCCGTGAACAGTGGCGGACCCAGGAATTGAAGTTAGCCGGGCGAACAATTTAGGACAATTTTTTTAAAGCATAAATGCAAGTGTATCCAACACAATAAACAGACTCAAATGATTTCAGTTTTCAATATGGATAATATTCAACTACTAAGAACATGGAAAACTATAACAAAATCTTACAAACTCGCTCGTTGCCTCAATATGATCCAAAACTCCAAGTAGAACATACAACATGTAAAAGAAAAAAAATTATGTATCCAAATCTGAACACAAGCGTGACAACAATTGTAGCTTTTGAAGAGAGAGCATTGTACCATTAAGTTGAAGAAGGAACACGAGGTGGTCGAGGTAAATGTCCTCGGCGATTCCTCAAGGCATGAAAATGTACCATAATCTCCTTGTCCTCAATGTTTGCAAATATCTCACGCTCAACAAAGCAAACCATCAAATCATTGAGCCATTCATCGCACATCTTGTTTCGAAGATCCGTCTTGACAATATTCATGGCTGAGAAATTCTCTCAACTAATGCCGTCGCCACCGGTAATATCAATGCAAGTGTAATGAGGCGATAAACCAATGGAAAGACCAAATGTTGTCTAGTTTTAACTAGCTTGAGAGCAAAAACCACTCAAACTATCACAAGTCAAGAAATCTGGGCTTCTTCTCATCACATCAATATATACCTTCAATTGATCAACCAAGAGATAGCAATCTTGTGAAGAGAAGTCAACAGAGTAGATACTTGCAAGCTCAAGCAGCTTCTCATGATCAAAGCTACTAAATGAATCCCTAGGATCAAGGCATGCAGTGCACATTAACAAGCGTGTGGAAGTTTCACTAAACCGATGATTCATCTCAACTATGTTTCAATCAATCACCTCATTGAATATTTTGTACCTTGTAGTGATGGAAGTTAGTGACCATTTTGCGTGAGCTTCTTGGATAACCTCTAGCATAAATGTTATCATCCATATTTGGCACCACAATATTTCTTCCAACACAAAAGCTAGTAGCAGCCAACAAAAGAGGCTCCCATCCATCATCTCTAAACTTTTGCAATAGAAATTTCACAGAGACAATCATATTCATGGCACAAACTATGTTTTGATTTTTTGTTGCAATGCTTGTGACAAATCATTTGTTAAACCAAGCACCCGGAGCATCAAATGCAATACAATAACAAATTCAAAGGTTTCCATGTTAATGAGATAACCTGAAGCCACGCCTCTAATAGGCACTAACCATGGTGACAATTTTATTTGTATGTCCAAAGGAATCACTAACAGCAAGAACTCCTTTCACAACAGCAACCACCACCAACTGAAGTTGGTGGGCAAAACAATGCACATAAAAAGCATGGGGATTGGCATCTAACACCAATTTCTTCAATCCATTTAGTTCACCACGCATATTTGAGGCCCCATCATAACCTTGTCCTCTCAATCTAGACATGGATAGATTATGTTTAACAAACAATGCATCCAAAGATCTTTTCAAAGAAACGGATGTAGTATTAACAACATGCTTAACACCAAGCATCCTTTCCATCACCTCCCCCTTTTGGTTCACGAATCTACAGCCAACAATACACCAAGTTAGAATAATCATATGAGGATACTAGGAGAGTAATTAATTTAAGGAGACAATGCCAAATAACAAACCTAATAATAACAGCCATTTGCTCTCTAACCGATGTGTCACGGGACTCATCAACAAGTAGAGCGAAATTACCATCCCCAAGTCACATTCATGATAACTTCTGTAGTCTTTTCTGCACATACTTGTACAATTTGTTTCTGGATTTTAGGAGATGTCAATTTATGATTGCCAGGAGCATTTTCATTCACCACATCGGCTACATCCTTACATCACCCAAATTGTTTGCGTGGAAAAACATGACCAATCAAACGGTATGGACCTTTGGACAAATGCGCCCTCCTCATGTCATCTCTAATCTCCGAGGTAGGGTATTCTTCAATCTGTCTCCGGATTCCCGGGTCAGCAATCACATCAGCTAGATTAAACATAGCAGGTTGTGGAGTTTCCTACAAGATTAGAGACCGAAATTGAGTCCCCTGTGTCTGTTGTGGCTAAATTGATACAAAAATTTAGAGGTGAATCGCCAAATGGAAGAATACCTCATGCTGTTGGTTCACATCGCGTCCCCTCTTGCGGTTGATTAAGCCTGCGCCATCTTGTCCTTCCGCCGGCGTAGGAGCTGCTGCTGCTGCCGGCGTCGGAGCTGCTGCCGCTGCCTCCTCTTCCTCTTCCTCAAGCTGCAGGATAATTAAGTAGGCCTCCTCATCTAGGTTGTCCATGTCCACCTCAAGGTCGCCCATGGCCAAAAACGTGGTGGCCGCGGCGGCGGCCAGGTTCACTCGGGGGCCGGGGCGTGGAGGTGAGCTAGGGATTGAGAATTGGGAGGCAGCAATGTGGGGATTTTTATTTCCAATCGATTCACCGTGCTGTGTTGATGCTAAAAATAGAAAATGGGCTTTCAAACGGCCCGTGAACATTGACCGCGAACATTTCCTCTCTATGCCCTTTGGCCTCTCCTCGTCGTCGACTACAACCCCGACATCTTACCTCTCCTCCGCCACAGCTATGTCCCGCACTCTCGCTGCCATGCGTATCCAACGCCACACTTCCCAGCCATGTCCACACCGTCATTTCGCCTTCCTTGTGGTACTCGGTCCCATCCCGCCGGTACCTGCGCTTCGACCTCATCTTGCCAATTGAAAGACCTCACCCCGCACTTCGGCCTCGTCATACTACCAACAAGATTGAGTGGATGAGAGAAAATGAAAATAAAAACTAAAACGCTGACGCCTAGATTCGATATTTTAGTTTAAAGATAGGGCTAAAATTAGGGCTCAGATATAAGGGCCAATTCTATACATTTTTGGCAAGATAAAACAGTTTGCTTAAACATCATATAATATGGGGCAGAGGTAGTACAATGTTTTGGTCATATAAATTGGGTTTAGCCCTAAAAAGTTGTTTAGGGACGCTGCCACCTTGATGGAACACAATCACGGACAAGGCTTGAAATGGGTGGATTTCAAGGAAGGACAAAAAAAAAAAAAAACAGTTGGCTGAGTTTTTAGCATGAAATTCCCCACACATCGACTCACGCGGTTACACACTGACACTCCCTCGCGCTCAGATATAAACAGCGAGCGCACCGAGAATCCAAGAGAACCAGCCCGCCCCCACCGCTCAAGAGCCGAGAATGCTCCTCCTCTTCGCGCTCCTCACCGGCGCCGGCGCCGTCGCCTTCCTCCTCTTCAAGTTCGCCACCGCCGATGGTAACACCCCGCCTCCATTTTCTTGGATTCCAATTATTTATTTCTATGCTTCGTTTCCCCTTCTCTTCTCCTGTTATGTTAGGGGCTAATCGATCTTGTTCTTGGTGGGTGCAGGGGATTTCACCCTCTTGTCGCGCGGCCCGCCGCGGCGGGAGAAAGTGGATGGCAAGGTTTTTGTTGCTGGACTCTTGCTTGTTTATCATCTCATTGGATTCATTATCTAAATCCCTCTGATTCGCCTTTTCGTTTCTTTGTTGTCCTCAGGTTGTCTGGATTACGGGAGCGAGCCGTGGGATTGGTGAGTTTGGTTCCCCTTCTTTTGAATTGGGTCAACTCATGGCAAGGAAGAGAAAGGATTTTGGTCCTACTTAATTTCATATGGTTTCGTAGGAGTCACCCTTTGCTGTAGTTGTGATTTACGAGTGCGGGGCTGTTAAACTTGATCTTTCGGCAGGTCCTTGACTCCTGATTGCTGAACTTATGTGCATTGCTTGATTGCTAAACTTAGGTGTATTGCTTAGGTTAGGGTGTTTGTCACAAATTAAGAATTGCATCCAGTGATGAGATCACAATATGATACATATCGACTAAAGCAGAAACAGAGAAAAAAAGCAGATATTAGTGTGAAAGCTTTCGCTACTGCTAATAGTACTCAACCAGATGAAGGATGTATGCAAAAAGAATCCCTAACCCTCTGTCTACAACGACTAAAAGGCATTTAACGTGGCCCTTCAATGAAATTATTTGAAAAGTTAGTGGCTGATTGCTAGTATGCTTCTTTCAGTGTGGTATTATATGGTTAATTCATGGCGACCTATTCATGAATCACTTTCAGTTTTGATAATTTCATGTATGTTGCTTTATCCAATAGATGTCATCCTTCTGATCAGTTTTATGGTGTGTTAGCTAAATTTAGCATGGTATTCACCCATAACCAGCTATAAATATTTCTTGTAATGCCAGGGGAGGTTATTTCAATGCAGTTTGCGAGTTTAGGAGCAAATCTGATACTATCTGCTCGCAACAAGGAGGAGCTTGAGAGGGTGAAACATAACATTGTCGGTAAGTTCGAAAAAAATCATGTTTTTCTCTAGTAGGGTAAGTTGAAATCTGAGATCTGGACCAAGTTTGAATTTCATGGTTTGTTTGTGCTCTTATTCTTCAAAGGCAAGCATCCAGATAGCAGAGTTGAAGTGTTGCCCATGGATTTATCATCTGACGAAGAATCTCTGAAAGAAGTTGTACATGCGGCGGAATCACTTTTTTCAAGTGCAGGCATTGACTATATGATACATAACGCAGCCTTTGAGCGTCCAGTAAATATCATCATACATATTCTCTTGTGGTTCTGTCTTCTTAAATCCATTTTAGTCTCGCTAGTACACCACCACCAGTTTTTTGCTTGCTAAATACATCGATCAAATTGCAGAAAAAGGGGGTCCTGGAAGAAACCGAGGAAGGTCTTAAGGTATGTGAACCGTAGTTTACTTTGTTATTGATATACTTATCTGCAATGTAACTTCCTGCTAATTATTTCTTGTTAGGCAGGCTACTTTTAATGTCAATGTCTTCGGGACTATTACTTTAACTCGCCTTCTTGCACCTTCAATGTTGGATAGAGGGATGGGTCATTTTGTCGTGGTATGCCAGAACAAATCTTGCCTGTCAATTGGAACTTATGGTTAACATGATTTTTTATTAGTGTAACTAACTCGCTATTCACAGATGAGTAGTGCAGCTGGAAAAGTTCCCGCACCTGGCCAGGCACTTTACTCTGCTACCAAACATGCTCTCAATGGTTACTTTGCTTCTCTACGTTCGGAGGTATTGAATATTGTAGCTCACTAAGCTTGCAGCATAATACAATTCAGGCGTGCTAACTTATATACATGAGGGTTATTCACTTGTATCGACGAGTACTCGTAGATAAATCTTTCTTCTGTTATCAACTACATTGTCTGTGTATTGACTGAAACTGAATTTGTGGCTGGGTGGCTCTCTACTGTTAAGTCGTTGTTTCCTTATATGTTCACAAAAAATGTTGTTCAAGCGATATATGTCTATCAGTTTATTTGATGTATCTACTATGTTGCATGCTGCAGCTATGTACGAAAGGCATTAAAGTCACTGTTGTCTGTCCTGGACCTATTGAAACACCACAAACTCCTGGTGCAACCTCTTCATCACAAAGGCATTCTTCCGAGGTTATCCTTTGTTTATTACTCTTCACTTTTTCAAATAAACAAAAAGTTATTTTCTTGGCAAAGGCACACGGAAGTCTCAACTTGCTCAGCTAGACGTAGCTTGTGGTTGTTGTATCGTGCTGTGCTTATGTCTAAATCTTGTGTGACAAGAAAGTTATGAAAATTCTATTGGCTACCTGTTCTGTCAGTCAGATTAATGTTACGTATATTGTGTTACCTACATATTTCGTCCCATATGTGTTAGAACTTAGAACCTAGTAATAACAATGGTCAAACCAAACAAGTTAATCATAATCCAAAGGTTTTCTAAAATGCATTATATTTGGTGTCTAGACCTACTGTAATGTTTGTGATATAACATTCTGCTTGTGTCCTAACATCTCGTACCCAACTACTTGCCTAAGTGTTTAAAGTTCCAAGTCCCCTTTACTCATCCTTAATTTTTATAGCCACTCATCTTTGTTAATCTCTGCAGAAACGTGTTTCAGTTGAAAGATGTGCTGAACTGACAATTGTTGCAGCAACGCATGGACTTAAAGAAGCATGGATATCATATCAGGTATATTTCAATTTGAATTTGACTGCTTGGGCCATTTAGGAAGTTTGGAGTCTTGAATCTACTACGTTCATCATATTATCTATCATGGTAGCAACTTACCACCATGTGTAGTCATTTATAATATAGACGCTATTCATCAACCTCGAGGTTCCTAGAAACTTTGTGCTCACGTTTTCAACTGTTAGCTAATGTGCGTAGTAACAATGTAACATATAAAGCTTCCATCATATAATAATGTGTTGATTACAATTATTGTATTGCAGTAACCTATGGGCTATCGTTTCTTATGTTTCTGTTGGGTTTCATATCAGCCTTGGTTGTTGTTATTGTTGTTGTAGTAACCTATGGGCTATCGTTAGATCATAGCAACTCCTGTTGTTGCTACACCCACTATTTACGTAGTGTATACTATTGATTCAATAATGTATGCATGGCACTAAAATTAAATTTTTATGTCTGCCACTGTGCATACAGTCCAATATTCTCCTTTCTATATTTATGTTGCATATTGAATCTGAATATTTGTGACTTCCTTTCCTTTGCAGCCTGTGCTGGCCGTTATGTACTTGGTGCAGTATGCTCCAACAATTGGATACTGGCTTATGGACAAGGTAATTCCTCTATCATATCTTACTTTAGTGTACTTATTTTTCTTTACCTTGCTGGTGAACGGTCTTTGCATCTGTCATGTGGGGCCAGTACTTTAGGCGCAGGAACAAGAAGGGTCCAGCGTCAGTTTAGTGATAAGACTTATCTTTAGTTTGCTTGCATATCAAGTTAGTTAATTACGTCCTTAGTTAAGATTGGATCTGTACCTGCTGGTCCTATATGTAAAGGGACCTAGTCCTGTACGTGCTATCATAGAATCAATAAAGAAGAAAAGAGGAGGCTCGTCTCCAGTTATCCCCCAACCCTAATCTCTCTGCGCCCACGGCGCACAAGGATCTGCACGGCTACGCTCTCCAGAGCCTGGGCCTGACAGCATCCTCCAGAAATTTCAGGTAGAAACCGTGTGGTCAAACTTGATCAGTGCATTTATCTTGAAAGTACTTCATAATGTGACACTTTTATGACTTAAAGATAGTAAAATGTTCATTCGCGTCCACCAACTATTGGCAAAATTTAGAACCCGTTTGGAGTGGCATGCCCCAAAAATCCTGTACAGATTGGAAACACATCAAGAGAAGCTAGTTGAAATACAGGATAGAAAGATGTGTACAAAAGAGGTTATTTGTATTGAATTTTAAACAAGTAGACAACTCTGATGATGCTAGAAACAGTGATTTTATTGGCCAACTTATGTCATGATTGCCACCTTTATCTATCTACTTGTAAACTTTTTTCCCAGGTCGGTGCAAAGCGAGTGGATGCAGCTGCGAAGAAAGGCAATGCGTACAGTTTGAATCTCCTCTTCGGTGGCAAGAAGTCAGCTTGATGACGAAGTTGCTCGTTATTCTACTCAACTGATAGGGGTTCTGAAATAGTCAACGCACATCTATCTGGATTATGAACCTTGTAACCCCTTGAGTTGAAATAAACCTTGTTTCCTTTTTTTAATATCAATAATATGTGTAAAACGACCAACAGAAAGCAATGTCAGTTTCGAGTTTAAGTATATGTGAACTTGAGTACAGTTCAGCGTTCCAGCTTCAAGTTTCAAGATGTAGTGTTTATTTGTTGTGTTTCCTGTGTGCATCCTGATTGTTTAGCCGGATATGGCATACTGTTGCACATGCAACACCATTGCATATTAAGAGAACACGCTAATTAGATTTTGAAAAATTGGAAGTACTGAAGCATATTATTAACTTGACACCCTTCTGGCTGAGCTGCAAATGGTACAGGTACAAGCAGCCTACAACTGGCATTTCATTCAACCTTGAACAAGGCTCAGCCGGATATTCTACAGTACAATTTATTTGGAAAAAACTCTACAGTGCATTTGAACTAGTGTACACAACTCAGCTTGTATTTCAGTGTTTCCACCCGTTGAGAAAGCCATCTGGACTGTACGGCTCCAAGAATCCAATGAACTGCACATCGTGTGGTAACGAACAATTAATAATCGCGCCCTTTATTTACATAGCTAGAGTTTATTTACATAGTCCCACTGATCAGAGAGTGGAAAAATGGAGGCTGAGTACATGGAGCTCTTTATTTTCAAAAATTTGAGAATCATATTTCGAAGTTTCAAAAAAATCTGAGAAAATGGTGGATGCAGAAAATGTTGTATTCTACCAACATGAAAAATCTCAACTAGAAATATCATGTATTTTGGGCTGCACAAAAAATGACAAATTCTGACAATTGAAAGTAGTGAACAGTGCAATATTTCAACTCTTCCAAATCTGTCAGATTATGTCATTTTTGTGTAGCCCAGAATATGCAATATTTTGATTTGAGATTTTGCACGTTGATAGAATAGAACATTGTATACATCCAAGATTTTTTTTCAGATTTTGTTGAAACCTCAAAATATGATTTTCGAGTTTTTGAAAATAAAGGGTTCCATGTAGCTCGGCCTCCATTTGTGGTTTTCACACTGATCACTGCCACAAAATACACATGCTAGATCAAGATGATAGCATTTTTATTGTAATGAAATATTTTACTCCTCATGGTCTTTACTATTTTTATTCTCGACTTGTGATGCAAACTTGCATCGAATCTGCTCTATTATTCTGACCTTATTGGGTGCTAATCTACACTAGAAACTGATTAGACGAGTCTCGTTCCTCCGCTCCACCCCCCGCACGCTGCGCAAGGGCACCTCATCGGCGATTATGCTCTCGGCATGGTGGATTTGGAAGCAACGGAACGCAATTGTCTTCGAAAACACGCGGCCTTCAGTTGGCGCTTTGATGGAAACTATCAAGGCGGAGGCTCGTTCTTCGGTGAGCGCAAGGGCCCATGGCCTCAGACACCTGCTCTCCTAGTTTAGGTCACTGGGTTGAGTTGTATGGCGTGGCTGGCCTTCTTATTTTCTATCAATGCATCAAAACACAATGTTTTTTTGCGTTTTCGCGGAAAAAAATCATTAGACAAACTGAATACAAATTTTTCATGTCCCTTCGTCCAAAGTTTTACATGGTTTTCAATTTAAGTTAAATAATGTACAATATGATTAGTAATCTAGCTTTCTGATATCTTATTTGTGAATGCATGTATTAGACAAAAAGGGCAAACATGAACGATCAATTAAAAAACAAAAAAAAGGCCAAAATGTTGCTTGAGTGATGATAAAAGCAGTAATAGAAGAACTGATTTGTGAGATGCATCACCTTATTACATCAGAGCCTAGCACAACCAACAAATTAATAGGAAAACGCAGTACCTTGATACCATCGTGAGACCATCTGGCACCATAACCATCACGCACACGGATTTCAAAAACAGGCCCATAGGGCTGAGTCAAATGAACATTTATCCAACAACCCTCACGGAACAAACGGTCAATGACTTCGGAGGAAAGTTGGTTCTTGTGTGGATCTGTAGATACATATTTCAACTAAATATACCATAATGGTGGTCTCCAACTCGAAGAATGTTAAGCCGGGACATATCTTTACCACTTCCATGGAGGCAGCCCCACCATCCATCCCTACTCCTGTGAACATGTTTGGCCAGTGCCCTTGCAGCATCAGTTAAGGAACAAGTTTTCACCTCCAATACAATACGGCACAATCAATCTTAGGTACAAGGGAAATTTCACAAGATGGAGGCTAGGTAATATTTAAGAACAGAAAAATGTTTGGATGGGACAGAAATTAAATAAAATAGAAAGCTAGTCGTAAAATCCAAACTTACAGTTGGTTTGTGTAGTTTCATACAAGATGATATCAGCACCGATCTTGGAGGAGGTAGTCCATCTGGAACTGTTCCTGCTGTGTTTGCCAGACCAAGAAGTCTACCCAATCCATCATAACCCAGTCCCTGGAAAATAATGGGAGCCAAGTTCAAGAAGCACAGAACCAGCTCTTGAACTAAAACAGTATTTATTGATGAACATGAAGCCAATACAAATTTACTAATTAGGAGTTGACCCATTAAGCTTTAACAAACATTCACCAAACACCGAGCTACGAAGTTCTGCAACTGAGTGTTGTTGAATGTGTGTTTAGAAAGTACATACATGGTGAATACGACATATCAGCCTTGTATACTAAAAATTAGACATATAAGGTGTGTCTCATAAATACAATTGCAAATGTTCTGGCAACAGTACAAACAGAAGAAATGCTGAACGAAAACGGGGAACTGTGCCACTCACAGCAAGAAGTTCTGTCATGGTTACATAAGGTTGCCTCAGTGGCTTTGAAATAGAAATTGCTAAGACTCCATAAGAGTTCTCCTTTTCCTCGGTGTAGAATTTTCTGTAGACTTTGACACCTGCATATGCAGATAATTTACTCAATTATCCAGTTACAGATAACCTTTTTCTATAAAAGTAATAACTGTATTAGTGACAGGAACATGTTATACCAGCATGGGCTAAGTTGGACTTCAGCTATTCCAGAAATGTGTACTCACCCACATATCATAAGACCTAAGTTGTGTTTTTCAATATAATTACAGTCTGAAGATTAAAGAGTAGCATGGCTAGCATGCACCCTTGGAGCTGAATTAAATTGTATTTCTATGGTGCGTGCCAAACCGAGAACATTCAGTGCAATATGGTTTCACATCAAGATTTCAAGGATCCAGCAAGCTTTCTAACAAATATGTACAATGTTGTTCAGCTATACAACAGTTACACTGATACTACTATCAATTACTGCCTACAGATGATACTCTTCCTGACTATATTGCAAAGTTTGAACAGAGTATTGGTTCGCTCAAACTCCAGTCAGGGAAGTACAGACTCTATTGATATACCTGTCATGAATTCACAAAACTATTTTACATAAGCCAGGGAATGACAAGTGCCAAAATATGTTCTTAAAAGGGTTAACTCATGGATGACAAAAGGTGCAGATAACATGAGAATTCGGAACACAATACAAGTAATGCTGTGATGGTATGAAATTAATTACCTTCTTCAGCTGATGAAATACCAGGAAGAACATTTGAGATCGTCTCTGCTTGCAGCATCTCAGAGAATGAACTGTAATTTCGAACTGCCTGAAATATAAGAGAAGCAATGGGGATTTACAACTCTTGAATAAAAATTATATATGTGCAGGTCAAAAAGGATTATCTGCCCAATTATGTCTTACGAGATAAAATCTAAGCACATATTTAGAAATGACATCAACAATGGAATTTTCCTATCGGATACTTATGTCAAATTGACTGGAAATCAATAAAGATGAAATGGTTTCAGCGATTATCTCAACTGTCATGGGAGAAGAAAGATCCAATTGTTTCATCAACCAGTACTGTAGTGTGATGGAAATATAAGATTTACTGAAGAGAGAGGCATTTATAAAGCTAGCACATATACCTCAACGTCAAGCAAGAGGCATTTATTGAAGAGCAGCAAAGAACCTTGTGTAATTCTGGGACAAAATGTCAATAAAACATGATTACATGAGTAGCTCGCGCAGTATAAAATAATCCCTAACCATAAAAAAAAGCTTAGGTTAACTTTTGATCGAAACGACAATTAAGGTTTCCAAGTAGTAGCGACGAATCTCAGATTGTATATTGGAGTGGACGAGCATTTAAGGATATCATAAATGCTACGTGAGTCCACAAATTTTGCAACATGTTTTGTATCCTCAAACTTTGAACTGAGAATGAGAATATGGAAGACCCTGATATAGAGGATCCTGAATATACGCCGACACCTAAACAGCATAATAAGCAAATAATTTCACATTTCATAATGTAACTCGGATATATGTTCCTAGTTGATGGTATGACATTAGGGCTCTAACGTTTTTACACCATTTGGCTACTAAAAATTTCAGTTTTCAAAACTTCGAAATCAGATATGCATACCGGTTGTAATTACCAGCTGCTAACCTCCCTTCAACATTCTTGGATCCAGCTGCAGGAGTACATGATTCAAATTAGAAAATGTGTCTGACACAAAAGGTAAGAAAGAATAAATTTAAGTTACAAATTTCCTCGAAATAAATAAATTAACGCCAGCTAAAATCAAGGAAGTGGAGACTGGATTCAGGCAATGAAATAAAAATCATCATTTTGGGGAATACAGATTAAACGCAGATAATTGATTAGGTATACTGAACACCCTAGAAAAATCACAAACACAGCCGTCAGATTAAAGGTCGACGTAATAATTAAGACACATATAATTACAAGGAAAGCAAGATATGAATACCAGTTAGATGACAGCTATAGCGAACCACAAGAAAAAGATTCCAACTTACCACGGAGTTGAGTGAAGTATGGTTCTTGAACATGTAGCACAAACTCCACTGCGTCATACATCTAGTGAATAGAGATGACTATAATCAGCAACAAACAAACACATTGCAGGAAAGGGTATCCCTCTCTATATTTTCAAAAAGTGCATCTTAAAATGTTCAAAAAATCTGCTCAACAATTACAGATAGGCATGGGGGAAAACAATAATAACTTGCAAAAGACATAAAAAAATATTTTTGATTTGTATAAGCTGCACACTGAAAATAAGAAACATGGTCCACATAGCAATTATTGGACAAGTGATTTATGTTTGCACAGCTCAGAAAAATGCATAGGTTTTCCCGCAAATTTGGATGAAAGATCATACATCAATTTGTACACGTGTTAATTTTCAATCTTCTTAATACAGAATAGAAAACACTGGCTCGGTTGTAATAGTTCCGTAGAGCCAATTGTACTTTCCGATACCAGGTATTCATATATTACATAAAACGGAGAATTTGCAGCATTTGATTTTCGTTGCGTTTAGTACTCTGTGCAGGAGGATGCCTGCTCCCAGAGGTACATTGGTGCATATATACATGTACAAAC
Source organism: Poa pratensis (assembly GCA_947311845.1). Taxonomy (NCBI): domain Eukaryota; kingdom Viridiplantae; phylum Streptophyta; class Magnoliopsida; order Poales; family Poaceae; genus Poa; species Poa pratensis. The sequence continues at coordinate 78,012,166 of CAMZMU010000117.1, forward strand.
ACAGAGGCTGCCTGCTCCGTTGTGGGAATCATTACGCTCCTCATCCTTTATGACCATAATTCATAACAGACAGATCCTAAACACACCATCCTACAAGTATAAGAACAGTTGCAAATACATGGTTAACTTATCTTCTATATCTAAATAGCAAAGACCCACTACAAGGAATTCTCTCAACATGCAAGCTATCCACCTCATCATTCACCCTTGAGCAATACTATCCTGCCACCTAAGCAAATATGCCACCTAATACAAAGAAGAAGAAATCATGCGAGGAGACCAATGGTATAGCGCACCACCAGCCACACGGCCACTTATTCTGACATTTATTTCCCTCGACGCAACGCCTTCTCAGTATTTATCCCTGCCCGTCTCTTCTTCTGTCGCAATCCACTCCTTCCTTACCGTTTCCTTGATTGTCTCCCTCCCGGCCAGTCGTTCTCTTCCATCCATGCATGCCCAACCGCGATGAAGTCCCCACAGCCCTGGCTAACATGACAAAGCCGTTCAAGATGTTCTCAGGCAATGATGCCCATGGCGAGTGGTGATGATTCTGGTTAGATCTGTACTGGTCTGAGCCCCCATCTTCAGATGTCACACGATTATTCTTCAGTACTGGCGTTTAATTTCCATGTCTGGATCTACGTACTCGAGGTGGTGTAAGGTCAATCCTCTCCTTATGACATTCATGTTGTTTGTCGGTAAGATTGAGCCGTGTTGGCCTTGATTTTCCTCTTCTTTTTTTCAATCTTTGTTCCGTTTCCCTTCTGTCCATGTGAAAATATGTCTTTTCGGTTGTTGCCCCCACTGACTTGCTTGCAGGAGCAGCACATACAGACATGCGTTGCTGCAGACAAGAGAGATTAACAACAAGTGTGTCTCGCTGTATGAAGTAAATTATCCTGGGTATCTTGTGCTTATCTTTGAAGATTGCTTTTTTGAGATGTCCGGTGTTTATATCATGTTGCATTTACTGAAGGGTGATTATGGGTCTGCCTTAATGGATGAGATGTGCAAATTCTGTATGAAACCATATTGCTATCGGACACTAAACAAGAGAGAATCATGATGCGTTTGCTTCACCTTTTCATGTGGGATGTGGCAGGTAAGATCATCTTTTGTTTTGTTTAAACTACTGATTCAATTTACCTCAACCTGAAATTTACTTAGCTGTGTTGAACCAGTACGATTTTATGGGGTTCGAGATTAGCTCTAGGTACGTTGCTAGCTCTAGAAAAAATAGCATTTTCAAAATAAAACTGTACAAATGGAAAAGGTACCGTGTTTTCTTACGATCTAAAAAAAGTTGTTTTCATATCCAATGCTATATTAGATACACCTATAGATTGTCGTATGAGATCATAGTGAAAGTCTAACATTCTATAAATTTCCACTTCCGGAAATTGGGCAGACATCATTACATCATTTCGATAAATCTATCTCTAATGATGTGAATTGAGTTCATTTCACAAAGAGGTGCTTACATTTCAGTTCCCACTAATAGTTCCTTGAAATAAGTAATTAATAATGTCAATTATTCAATTTCCCATGGTAAAACAAAATCTACACCCTGTTTGCACATGTCTCCGCAGCAACGCGTGGGGAATCATCTAGTTGGTAATAGCTTCAGATGATTATTGTTCTGACAATCTTTTCTTTTCATTCCACGAAAAATAAAAATTGTTTCTTTCCTCCAATTATTATCTGGTTTGACACAGATGCGGACGAATTGCACCCGCGCTCGCTTGCTCCCGTTAATTCTGTGTGTGGTAGCAGCGTGGGCAGGCCATTTAATGCGACGCGGATCTATTTCCAGCTAATGATATACTCCTGGGTATACGTGGTAGAGGACCGTATGATTGACCATGCAAATTTATTGCCGATACAATGGGTAGCCAGTATTGATATAAATGCGTCAGAGCTGCATGTCATGTGCGCGTAGTCGTTACAGTGCTGTTTAAGTCCGGGGGACACTCGTCGCCTTCTTCACAAATTGTACAAATGCATTGGATCGATGCCTAGTTAAGTACAGTTTACTGTTGCCCAAATGTATTTGAATAGTATTTGCCTAAGAACCAACTTATCTGTAGATCTGGACATGGTGCTGCTTTAAACTGAGCTCTGTGCACTCAAAGATTGTTGTGAACAGAGGGCATTAATTGAGATTATCAGCAAACACTGATTACTTGATTAACAGGTAACGAACAGTGCTACAGTGATGGTGACACTTTGATCCTGGAGTGGAGGTGCTAGCTCTACGAGCTCTTACCACTTCGACTCGCACAGGTTCAAGGACATTTAATTACTCGGATTGGTACAGTTTTGCTTCAGTAAATTCGCCTCACCAACTGCATGGTACTGGTGCATCTCCTCACGTTCATACTGTCCGGGTGGTTGGCGGCGTATTCGGCCGGCTGTTTCCATTGGCTTATACAGCTAGCTATTTGACGTCAGCGTGTGGATCGATAGGAACTGGATAAGCGGAGCAAGCGAGCGCCGGCTCACTTCGGAGTTTTCGGGCACCTATTCACCTAGAATTCAAGCAAATCCGATAAAAAAGAAAGAGGAAGAAAGCAAATCAGAGAAGCATTACCCGCTTTAACTCGGCGCCCTTCTCGAGCAGGGCAGCCTCCCACTCATCCTCCCTCTTCCGCGAACCATTCTCCTCCGCAGGAGTCCCTACCGCCCCCTCCCCCGCTGGAGGTCCTGGGATCCGTCCCTCCTCGATGCATCCCGCTAGCTCCGTCGCCAGCTTATCGCACAGATCGTCGTCGAGCAGGCGGGAGCAATAAGATGGGGACAGAGGGAGGGCGGGGTCCGGGGCGGCGACGTGGGAGGAGAGGACGAAGCGGAGTAGTTCGCTGATGTTGGCGGTCGAGAGGGTCACAGCGCCCACGCCCGGCGATGGCGGCTGCGGCGGCGACGAAGGGTGCTCAATGGTCGCCATTTCTTGTGCTGAAGTGACAAGATTCGTGCTCATGGTTCACAAAGGTTTAGCTTATGTTGAACGTTTAGTTGTCAAATTGAAAAAATTATGTCGAACGGCCTCTAGTTTCTATTTTTTTGACAAAGGAAATATATTAATATTGAAAGCATCTAGTTTCAATTAGCCGTGAGTATAAAAACACAATAAATAGATATAAAATCATACATATATTACAATATCCAACTTTTATACCCTAATCCTTCCTAGAGACCACCTCTTCTCAAATTATAATATGTTTTGGTGGTCTACCAAATCGTTTTATAATTTCGGACGGAGGTAGTAGATCTGATCCCACTAACACGAGCTTATATCTCACCAAGTTGTTCATGTTAACCAAGCAACCTTAAATAGTCTACCATTTTGACTGACGTCGTTCCATTCCTCTGCGCCTCTCTTGATTCGCACTAAGGCTCACATTCTTGATCCTCAATCCCTGTGATGCACAATTTTTCACTTTCTAGATCTCAATATTGTTTCCTCGGTGTATAGATATTTTGCTTTTTTCATCTATATCTTCTTTCATCATTGGCGGAACTCGTTCCCCTTGCATTATGTCGATGAATATATTTCTATCTGACCTTTGTAATTTGATGGTCTGAGAGTTGCATAAATCTTGTGCCCGCAACAACGCCGCCGCGAGTTCTTCTAGACTTCTACTAAGACTACCCATAGTGGGGGTATCATATGTGGTTCACAGTGATGACCCTCGTATACAGATCAGTGCAGGACTAGGGGTGTTAACTCCACACGAGGGCCCTAAACCTGGGTACGTCTTGGTGTCCACCGTGCTCATGCCTAATCCCGAGCGAGCACCGTCGCAACGCAACCTGTTGGGCTCCACCCACTCAAGCCATCCCCATTGGCATATGCCGAACTTTATACCTCGACATTTGGCGCCCACCGTGGGGCCTAACGCGGCGACCGGAGTTACGTTCCGCTCGGGACCAGCCACCGCTTCAGGCCAGCGCGTCGCGTCAGGCCTCGTCCTGACACTCGGCGCATTCGACTGCGTCATCGACAACGCCGCGTGTTTCGCGGATAGGCCTCCGCCCGCTGGAGGCTCCATCATCCACTTTGGCGACCACTGCGTCTTCGTCGCCGTCATGCCTTGTGACTATCCTCCCGTGGTACTTCCTTGCTCGGACGCCTTGTCCTTCGAGCGCCATCCCACCGCCGCTCCGCGAGCATACGCGGAGGTCTTCATGACCGCAGCCGCAGGCGGCGGAGCCACCACCCGCGACGCTCGCGCTCAGGTGGACGCGCACGCCCAGGCGGACGCAAACGCTCAAGCGGGCGCGCTCACCGACGAAAACCGCACCACCGCCGAGCATGGGGCCCCTTCCGCGCCTCCTCACCTCAGCGCCCTCGAGGCGGTCATCCACGGCCTCCTCCGCCCAGTCGAGCTCAGTACCGACCCGGCCACTGCTGCTCCGAGCTGGAGGTTCAGCGCCAGCGCATTGACAACGACGCCCTGAATGTCGCAAACTCCCAGCGTCGCCTGCTCGACACCATGCGCGAGTACGAGTCTGTTTACCGTGGCACTCCGGCAGGCACGCGCCCCAGCCGGCTCGACGAAATCCGCGTGCGGGGCGCGCCCTTGGCGAGAGGATCAACAATGACGGGAGGCCGAAGCCGAAGTCGTCATGCCGGTGTACAGCAACCCGCCAAAAACATGTGCGCGGCGGAAACAGCGATCCAGGGCCTCCGCGGCCTGGAAGGCGAGGCGCTATTCGCCCAGACTGAGCGCGTCGAACAGCTCATCGTCGCCGCAAACTGCCAGCAGGGCGACTCCTCCGACAACGGATGGCGGAACCCCGAGTCGCCGACTCGCGGGGAGCATCTTCCCTCCATGCCAGCAAGCAGCCCAGAGGCGCCCGGCGCGAGAGGAGCGTCAGCTCCGGCGGGGCTAGGCATCCGCAACCCGAGGCCAGCCGCGTCAACCGCGATGCCCCTGGCCAGCGGGACGGCAAGCAGAAGGCCAACCCGGCCCCAGCCAGGGACGGCGGCAGAGGCCCTGTGAACACCCGGCTGGGTCCGCTTGGACCGGACGTCGACCCCGACCTGCGCGGCCGCATCGATTCCCTGCAACTCTCCCGCGCCATCGAGGAAGAAAATGCCGCCGGGCACGAGTGCTACGGCCCACACATCCTGAAGGAGCCGTTCACGAATCGCTTCTACCTTCCCCGCGAGACACCCAAGTACGACGGCATCGCCATGCCCGTCAACTGGCTCACTGACTACCTCATCGCCGTCGACATCGCATGCGGCAACAAGCGTGTTGCCGTGCGCTACGTCCCCCTCATGTTGCAGGGCACTGCGCGGACCTGGCTGGATAGCCTCCCGGCTGGCAGCATCAACTCCTGGCTCGACTTCGAGCAAGTCTTCATCCGCAACTTCAACAGCACGTACCGACGTCCCGGACACCCGCGCAACCTCCAGCTCTGCGTCTAAGGCAAGACCGAGACCGACCGCGACTATCTCACACGCTGGTCCGAGATGTGCAACTCCTGCGAAGGGGTCGAGGAGCGCGAAGCCGTCCACTTCTTCAACGACGGTTGCCGCAACGACACCATGCTCAAGCATAAGCTACTGCGCAGAGAGCCCAAAACCGTGGCCTAGCTCCTGAGCATCGCTGACAAGTACGCCACCGCGATGAAGGCACTGGTGTGGCTAGACGACATGCCCAAGCCGGCTCCCGGCGAGGCGAAAAAGGATCCGGCTACGCGCCGCGATGACGACGCCGGCGCGTCGAGGCGGTACGCCGACGGTCCGCGACGACCGCTACAAGAGGAAGGGCCACTTCTTCGAGGGCTGGCGCGACTCTCTGTTTGTCGCCCTAGGCGAGGAGGGCGACGCTCCCTCGGGAGGCGACCGAGGCCGCATGAGGTCGGGACCTCGGGATTGGTCTCGGACCAAGTATACCTTCGAGTCCATGATGGACCGGTCTTGCAGGTACCACAGCTTTAGCGGCAAGCCGGCAAACCACACCACCCGCCAGTGCAGTTGGACCGCCCGGATCGGCCGTGACGAGAGATTGTCGCCTCCCCCGCCCGGGCTGGGGTGGCGGAGGCCGTGATGACCGCAACGGCCGTGACGACCGTCGCGACGACTGACGTGACGATCGACGCGACGACCGCCGTGACAGCCGCCGCGAAGAGGCTCGCCGATCTCTGGCTCACGGAGCCGACAACGCGCGGCACAACGATTTCCAGCAGCACGATGGTGGCTCTAGGTTATAGTGCCAGAAACAATGCTTGTACGTCACACGTCAGTTGGGAACCCCAAGAGGAAGGTATGATGAGTGCAGCAGTAAGTTTTCCCTCAGTATGAAACCAAGGTTTAATCGACCAGTAGGAAAACGAGGTTTGCTTCGAAGGTGTTGGTGAGGAGTGTAGTGCGGCGCAACACCAGGGATTCCGGTGCCAACGTGGAACCTGCACAACACAATCAAATTACTTTGCCCCAACTTAACAGTGAGGTTGTCAATCTCACCGGCTTGCTGAAAACAAAGGGTTAAACGTATCGAATGGAAATGATGTTTGTTTGCATAAAACAGTAGAGAACAATGATTGCAGTAGATTGTATTTCAGATGTAAAAGAATGGACCGGGGTCCACAGTTCACTAGTGGTGTCTCTCCAATAAGATAACTAACATGCTGGGTAAACAAATTACAGCTGGGCAATTGACAATTGATAAGTGCATATAACATGCATGTGTGAGCTGTGGTGTCTACTATGAGATTCATTTGGGCATTACGACAAAGTACATAGACCGCTATCCAGCATGCATCTATGCCTAAATAGTCCACTTTCCGGTTAACATCCGTACCCCTTCCAGTATTAAGTTGCAAGCAACAGACAATTGCATTAAGTAATGTGCGTAATGTAAACAATACATTCATCCTTGAATAAAGCATTGCTGTTTTACCCCTAGTGGCAACAACACATCTACAACCTTAGAACTTGCTGTCACTATCCCAGGTTAAATAGAGGTTGAACCCAACTATCATGCATAAATACCCCCTCTTGGAGTTACAAGTATTCACTTGGCCAAGGCTTCAACAAGTAACGGAGAGCATGCAAGATCACAAATGACATAGACATGATAATATAATATTCAGCTCCACATAGGTATCAATATAAGTCAGATCCCAGCAAACACAACATGTAGCATTACAATAAGATGATCTTGATCATGATAGGCAGCTCACAAGATCTAAACATGATGGCACAAGTGGAGAAGACAACCATCTAGCTACTGCTATGGACCCATAGTCCAAGGATGAACTACTCACGCATCACTCCGGAGGCGGGCATGGCGATGTAGAGCCCTCCGGTGATGATTCCCCTCTCCGGCAGGGTGCCGGGAAGAGCTTCAGAACCCCCCGAGTTAGGGTTGACGACGGCGGCGGCAGCGAATATGTTCTGGATGAAAGGCTCGGTGTTTTAGGGTTTTCGTCTCGGGGAATAAATAGGCGAAGGGGCGATGTCGGCGGACCCCCGAGGGGCCCAAACCACCCAGGCGCGGTGGGCCCAGCCGCGCCTGTGGTTTGGCCACCTCGTGGCTCTCTTCGTCTCTCCTTCGGACTCCGTGTACGTGCTGGAAAAATAGGGACTGGCCTTTTGTTTCGTGCAATTCCGAGAATATTTCCAGAAGTAACTTTCTGAAACCAAAAACAGCAGAAAACAGGGAACTGGCACTGTGGCATCTTGTTAATAGGTTAGTCCCAGAAAATGCATAAAAGTGATACGAAGTGTATATAAAACATGTAGCAAATGGTATAATATAAGCATGGAACAGCAGAAATTATGGATACGTTGGAGACGTATCAAGCATCCCCAAGCTTAGTTCTACTCGTCCTCGAGTAGGTAAAACGATAACAACAAATAATTTCTGAGGAGACATGCTTTCACACAATCTTGATCAATATATTGCAAGGCTCATGTCATGAATGAAGTGACTCAAAGCAATGATCTATAGTTTGCTAACAAATAGATAAAGAGTAAACAATGAATCATATAAGCAAAAACTTTTCATGAATAGTACTTTCAAGACAAGTATCAAAAAGTTTTGCATAAGAGGTAACTCATAAAGCAATAGATTCAAAGTAAAAGGCATTGAAGCAACACAAAGGATGATTAAGTTTCAGCATTTGCTTTCAACTTGTAACATGTATATCTCATGGATAGTTGTCAACATAAAGCAATATAACAAGTGCAATAAGTAAATATGTAAGAATCAATGCACACAAAGTTGACACAAGTGTTTGCTTCTAAGATAGAAAGGAGTAGGTAAACTGACTCAACATAAAGTAAAAGATAGGCCCTTCGCAGAGGGAAGCAGGGATTAAATCATGTGCTAGAGCTTTTTAAGTTTTCGAAAGCATATAGAGAGCACAAAATAAGTATTTGAGAGGTGTTTGTTGTTGTCAACGAATGGTAGTGGGCACTCTAACCCCCTTGTCAACCAGACTTTCAAAGAGCGGCTCCCATGAAGGACGTTATTCTACCAGCAAGGTAGATCATCCCTCTTCTCTTTTGTTTACACATGTATTTTAGTTTCTTTATAGATGACACTCCTCCCAACCTTTTGCTTACACAAGCCATGGCTAACCGAATCCTCGGGTGCCTTCCAACATTCACATACCATGGAGGAGTGTCTATTGCAAAATTAAGTTGCTTACTGATAAATCAGGGCAAAACATGTGAAGAGAATTATTAATGAAAGTTGTAATTAATTGGGGCTGGGCACCCCGTTGCCAGCTCTTTTTGCAAATTATTGGATAAGCGGATGTATATGCCACTAGTCCAGGTGAAAGTCTGTCAGAAGTAAATGACAAGATTGAAAGATAAAACACCACATACTTCCTCATGAGCTATAAAACATTGACACAAATAAGGAGTAATAAAGTTTTGAATAGTTTAAAGGTAGCACATGAAATATTTACTTGGAATGGCAGGAAATACCACATAGTAGGTAGGTATGGTGGACACAAATGGCATGGGTTTTGGCTCAAGTTTTGGATGCACGAGAAGCATTCCCTCTCAGTACAGAGTTTAGGCTAGCAAGGTTGTTTGAAGCAAACACAAGTATAAACCGGTACAGCAAGAATCACATAAAAACATATTGCAAGTATTATAAGACTCTACACTGTCTTCCTTGTTGCTCAAACATTTTACCAGAAAATATCTAGACCTTAGAGAGAACAAATATGCATCCCAAGTCTCAACAAGCTCTACGGTAGTTCTCCACTACTAGGCTTTAACTACATGATGCAAGAGCTTAAACATGATCTACTTGAGAGCTCAAAACAATTGCAAAGCATCAAATCAAAACAAGACAATGATCTACAAGAATGCATATGTCTTTTCCAATACCAACTACTACATGTAGCATTTTCTTTCTTCCAAACAAACACCAATAATTTATTTAAACATAAACTCTCCAAATGATAATATAATGCAGCAAGAGAGTATTTATAAACAAGTGCTAACAGCTCGAAGAGATGCATGAAAAACAGGAGCTAAAAGCACTGCAGTAGCTAGTTAAGAATACTCAACAAATATAAGTGAAGAACATGAGTATTCACATGAAAAAGCGGAGCGTGTCTCTCTCCCACACAAGGATTGCTAGGATCCGAATTTATTCAAACAAAAACAAAAATAAAAACACACAGACGCTCCAAGTAAAGCGCATAAGATGTGAAAGAATTAAAATATAGTTTCACTAGAGATGACCTGATAAGTTTGTTGATGAAGAAGGGGATGCCTTGGGCATCCCCAAGCTTAGACGCTTGAGTCTCTCTGAATATGGTTGGGATGAACCACGGGGGCATCCCCAAGCTTAGGCTTTTCACTCTTCTTGATCACATAATATCACCCTTCTCGCTTGATCCTTGAAAACTTCCTTCACACCAAACTCAAGACAGTTCTCATTAGAGGGTTAGTGCATAATCAAAAATTCTCATATTCTGTAATGATACAATCAATCCCAAAGCTTCTGGACATTAGCTACAGCCACCAATGCTTTGTGGAGCAAAGAAATCCACACAAACACAGTAAAAGAGCGAATGCAAAACAAAAGGCAGAATCTGTCAAAAACAGAACAGTCTGGAATGACGAATTTTTTCGAGGCACTTAAGTTGCTCAGATGGATCTGGCCTAAAATAATGAAAGTTGCGTACATATCTCAGGAATATGCGTGATTTTTTCAGAATTTTTTGAATTTTCTACAGGGAGATAAGCTCAAATCCGTGACAGCTAAAAATCTGTCACTGCGCAGAAATCCAAATCTTGCATCAACTTTCAATATAGAACTTTACTTGGCACAACATTGCGATAAAATAAAGATACAAAGGAGTTGCTACAGAAGTAACAAAACTCCTTGACTCAAAGAAAACAAAAATAACAGCAAATAAAAACGATGGGTTGTCTCCCATAAGCGCTTTTCTTTAACGCCTTTCAGCTAGGCGCAGAAAGTGAAAATCAAGTGTTGTCAAGTGGCAAATCATTCAAATCATCAAAAGCTTCTTCCAACACACAGCTTGTAACAATGGGTATCTTAGATGTTCCTGGAGGTGTTTCATTACCTTTAACCGTACTAAAAGTTTTATCAATTTTAAGCTCATAATGAGTCTTTGGTTTTGGCACTTTAGGAACATACATAAACTTTTGCTCTCTACCCACATAAACTTTCTCCTTTTTAGACTTAAGAGAAGTAAAGGTTGAACTTAAGGTTTCAATAGCTTCCTCTAACTCATCAATTCTATGATTTTGGGTGTCATGGATATTATTATCCTCAAGAACAGTGATTCTTTCATTGATGGTGGCTATTGATTCATTATCTTACCAATACAATCAAGAAAATTTGGAAAAAAATTCTCCATAGAGTCTAACTTATTTATAACATCTCCAAGGTGATCTCAACTTTAATATCTTTAGTGGGTGGTGTTCCTACCAAACTTTCAATAATATTACAGGCTTCTAAAGCAGGAGTACCCAAGAAATTTCCACCTGTAAGAGTGTCTAGAACATACCTATACCAACTAGAGATACCAACATAAAAGTTCCTAAGGAGGATAGTGGTAGAGTGTTTCTTAGTACATCTATGATGAGCATCACTAATTCTATACAAGCATCTTTCAAATTTTCACCTCCTAGTTGCCTAAAAGAACGAACTTCAACTTCAGGAGCATTCATTTTGAAAAACAAAATAAACTGAATTAAACAAGTAACTAATTTTTTGTGTTTTTGATA